>JAYKKI010000092.1:5767500-6347500 GCA_039881145.1 Druceiella hillmani
TCCCATTAAAATGAATCTGATTATCATTGGCAGCTATACTTTGGGGTTGCGTTGTGTCTGAACATGCATGTCTACTCTGACTATGGAGTGAGACATCCCGTTAAAATGAATCTGATTATCACTGGCAGCTATACTTTGGGGTTGCGTTGTGTCCGTGTTAGGTTGGTTTGGATTCGATTTGGTTATGTTAAGTTGGGTTTGCCTTAAATTGTATCGGATTTGGTTGACTATTATTGGTATCTGGTTGGATTGGGATGAGTTGGGGTGAGCTTGCCTAGGCTTGCATTGGGTTAGATTGATTTGGGTTGGACTGAATTTGGTTGTATTGAATTAGGTTTACTTTGGGTTGTATTGGGTAGAGTTGAGTTATGTTGGATTGATTTTTCTAGGTCGGGTTGGGTTGGATTGGTTTGGTTTGCTTTAGATTAGGTTGTGTAAGAGTAACTGTAAGAGATTGCTTACGTATATAATATATCCACAATTGATATTTTTATTATATTATGTGACTGTAAGTTGTTTTGGGAGTCTTTGAATAAATAAATAACAGAATATATACTTAACTGAAAGTTTTATTGTTTTTTATTTTAAAATAAATTCAAAAAGGTCTATTTACACTGAATTCTTACAAAAAGGGCCAAGAACACTAGACTCCACGCCACAATGAAATGAACAGTCCGTTTGGTCGTCAACTATCACATGATATTAAAATTCGTAGCGAGAGGCGTAATGGGCAATTTGAGATCGTGCGCGCGCAGCCTCATGGCAGCATGGGTGAGCTGCAGTGCGCAGTCTGGTGAGGTGCCGGGTGCAAGAGACGCGCACTCTCTCTCCAACAGGGTGGCCAGTGCACCTAGTAGCTCGACAAAACCGAGGGAAGCAGCAGTGCGTCGGATTCGGTTTAGCTCCTAGAATAAATTAAGATGACTATTTATTTACTTTCAACAAGTGTTGTCAAATGAAAATACCTCCAAAATTGTAGGTAAGAAACCCAAGTCTTGTGGGGCGATGTGTTTCAACAAGTGTCTAAAGACAAACAGACACATCGCCCCACAACCCCAGTCTTGTGGGGCAATGTGTCTGTTTGCCTTTAGATTAGTCTATCGGCTGTAGATAATGAAGGCCTCTTGTTAATTTATTCACAGCAAAGGTTTGTGTTTGATGACATAGGTCCACAATCCTACAAGAGATACACAAAAATCTAGTGGTAATTTTAAGAAAGTAATATCCAATAAATTACAAAAAATAAAAACAATCATATATATTGAAATTTTTACATTATTATAAATATTTTATATTTTAACCGTTTTAGTGCCATAGTTTTTTACTCATATATACTTAAAAATGCCAAAGCAATCTATTGTTTTTGATGTCATTTACCCTTGTCTCTATTTTTTTAATAAAAACTTGTACAAGGATAATAAAATACATAGAAAATTATGGAAATATATATTCTGAACAAAAATTATAACAAAAACTGAAATCAAGGTCGCATCATATTTTTGCAATCCAGTACATCCTCCGTATCAGCAAAATAATTGTTATCGTCACTACTATCACTATCACTCAAAATTTACATTACGCCAAATTGTGAGCGCACCACAATGTCACTCCCACTATCACTTTCTTCACAACTTGAAAAACGATCATTTTCACTCGAATTATTTTCGTATTCTGACATTATGGATTAAAAATTTTCTTTTCTTCGATCCTTTTTATATTGTAATTACTAATAAAATTATAATTTGAACTTTATGTAACACGTAGAAAGATAAAAAATTAGCGATGCGTGCGAGAGACCTTCCCAACAGTGCTAAACAGCAATTGATTTCGCCATCACGTACGAAAGCGCCATCGCGTACTAAAGCGCCATCGCGCACGTAGCAAATTTAGTTAGTACGCGCACAAGCACGATGGCGCTCGTCGGCACTAACGGTTAAGTAAAAAATTGCCAATTTTGCAGTGAAAATTTACTAAAGTCAGATTCGTGTTACATAATTTAACAGATTTTCAATCCATGTCATTACTTCATTAATGCAAACCCGATTAGAATCCGGCTCCATTATTTGGAGCCCACACGAAGGCTAGTAAAGCTTGATGATTGAACATGTGCAAAAGACGTTCCTCCAATATCGGTATATGAAAGAGTATGCTTACTTCCCCTTTTTATTCCCTACCGATTTCCTCTTCAGTATATTAGGTTTCCATTCCTTGCAACTCAGAAGAGACACTGTGTCTTCTTTATCTTCCAAATATAAAAAGGAAAAATCCTACGCCCTATATTATTGAGTAAACCTTCCTTCTTCCTACCTGACAATTTCTGCTCTCACGCAATCATCACCTTTTTGCTATACCTTCCTCTAGAACCGAATTATATCAGGACTCTCCAGTTTCCCAGTGTTTAACTGCGCAAATACTTGACCGCGGCTGCACCACAGAGTGATTTGATTATGATGAGTGAAAGTAAATTTGTCAAAATGTGTCGTCGTTATCTTTTGCAGTTCTTGTGTATTCATGTTTAATCTAAAAGTTTAAACTGGTTAAACCATTATTTTTTATCGTTACGAATCTTTATCGTATCGATAAATATGTGCGTGAATTTTTATTGTATCGATAAATATGTGCGTGAATTTTTATCGTATCGATAAATATGTGCGTGTAATTAAATAAATATCTATTACACCAAAGAGGATGCAACTTTAAATAAAGTAAGTACATAAAACTTGTAACGCAAACCCAATTCGCCTTTGGCCGAGGTCGGCCTTTGGTGTTTCATAGCCAAACAGCAAAAACAAAATCTTTATAATTTCATTGTGTCTGTCTGTCTATATACCAAAGTAACATAGCACTTTCAATAGTTTAAGATTGAGTTTAATAAAACTTCACAAGAATATTTAATTGAATTACATTTATAACTAAAAGCAACAAAATATTGTCACTTTTTTTAATTATCTCTACATTAATATTGGCCTGTTGGGTATTCAGAAAATTGGGGTTCGTGGTTAAAAAATTAGCACATAAGACTGGAAATCGGCGCATAATAAATAGATAAAAAATTCATTTGTATTTACAATTAAAATACAATCGTACGCGATTAAACACAATGTAATAATACTAGTCTACAGTGTACAGTACTTAAGTACTAGTTAATTATATAAGTACTGTAAAGTGTTATAATTAATCAACAAAATTTTAAACATCGCATTACACACACACTTAGTCATATTCATCTATGTACTAATACATTACTTTAACGGCCATTATAAACGCTGCCGTACAATTTTAATATTAAAATAAACTTTGAAAAACATTAATAAATTTTTGGTTTCGTTCCATTTAATTCTTAGTCATTTAATTATGAAATATCTTTAATATTACAGTATTTTCAGTATTCTTGCTATTAATTTTTACTTTTATATATAAAAACGTTCAGTCTCTGATGCTGTCGTGTTCATAAATTTGTTCAGGTGACTTTCGTGCATACCACTTGCCATATATTGTTATATATGGCAAGTGGTATGCACGAAAGTTATATGCACGATATCTTGCAATCAGCTTAACAAGCTCTTAACAGATTTGTTGTAGGATATCTGGCAGGCGAGAACTGGCCCTCCGGCGAGGAAGTTGTCTCTTAATTATTTAGGAATTTGTTATTTAACAAGATCCCATATGTGGTGTCTTTGAAGTCGTTAGTCGTTGTTTGTTTATGGTATTATCTAGGGCTGTTGCGAGGGTATTAGTGTGAGCTTTTATGCGGTTTCGATGAGATTGTACTCTGTGTTCTACTTCCTCCTTTACGGTTTTCATTCCTGTGTACTTATGTAATTCATTGTTTGTGATGAATGAATTTGCCAAATACGGGTTACTAAAATACATTGCAATGTGTGTAATTCCTTACTTTGTTAACCTTTGTAAGTTTATGGTAAAAATCTGAAAAATACCAGGAAAACTTGACTGACATAATTTTGCATGGCTGAATATTATGACCTGAAACGTATTGGGTCACAATAAATATATTATTTCAGTCAACCTTCGTTATTAAATTATAGAACCAAGTCTTACACCAGTGAAAGATATACTAGGAATTATATAAGTATTAACAATATGAATGTTACAGATAAATAATATATTTGTACTTATTTTTACATGTTTAATTATATGTATATTTATATGTAAGCAACTGTATATATAACCCTCGTAAAAGTGTAACTTTTATATGTATATATATTCCATAGAATGTTTATAAAAAAATTATTTTGACAGTTAAAATATGGATGACATAAATATATATTCGATTCTAAATAGGAAAAGTTACTATATCTAAAAAAATGGTGTAAAAACATGGTGCATATTTAAAAAATTATGATAATTCAATCACCGCTACAGTTTTCCCACTACGTTTGTGTAAGCTTCTAAAAACCCATATTTTTTTAAATGAGACTGCAACGTATTTTTTTGCATATTTTTCAATATATCTACGAAAATATAGTATCTAAAATTACGATAAAAAAATTTTGACACCTTTATAACTAACCCAATTACCCACCAACCCCTTTATAACTAAACAACACCCCACACTAAATTAAAAAAACACAGAATTAAAAAAAAATTTCCTGTATTTAATTTGCTCTCCCTAAAATTTCCCTATAAATATTTCTGAATGTCATTTATTGATATATATGTGGATTAATATATTTTATTACTATGTCAAATCTCAAATTTCTACGTCAAGTGGTTCCTGAAAAAAATGACTGACAGACGTGAATAATGTTATAAAGGTTCCATTTTTCCTTTTTAGGTAGAAAATACTAAAAAAAAGAAGTCAAGTCATAATAGCAGGTCCATTCGAATTCTCATTCAGTTATTGTAAACCTTTATGAGCACGACATAAAATATACAGGGGTGGAGATTTAATCACCTGCAATATATAAGAAGGTGAACCAGCAAGTGGTGAACAATCCAAATCAATAAAAAAGTAGGCTTTAAATTTTCATGAAAAAGTTTCAGGTTTTTCGAAAGTAAATTCAAAATTTTTGCTGCGATCACGACAAATCCCATCGTGAATATCAAAATAGAGCACATTTTGAACGCCTCTTAAAATACACGTGAAGACACAAAATTAATGTGAACTTTAGTACAGAGATAATTAGATTTTGTATTTATTTATTATAAATAATGTTGATTCCAATTTTTTTAAAACCACCAAAGTATCTGTCTACTCATTTTTAGTTTATTTACTAAAGTAAATTTGTGTTTTAATACGGTAGTTGACTCATTCTAAATTTTGATATTCTTCGTACAATATTGTGAAATATAAATTAATTAAAAACCAGCCTTGAAAAAAATTCAAAAATTGATTGAAAAATAAGCCAGTTGTAGGCTTCTAAATTTGAAGATACGGATAGAGTTGGGTATATCCCTGTCTCTTTTCCTCTCATAGAATATAATGTGCAATATTAAAAATGACCTCACAACACAGTATTGCCGTCCTTCTCTAAAGGTTAAATTTAAACTTTTATAACTCGTTCAATTTTTAAGATTATTAAAAAAAATTTTCACTCTTCATCAGCTTGTACCTTGAAATTATGATTAATGAAATAAAAAAAAATTAGTCAAATACCCAATTGCATAAATTTACTCTATGGTATTTTACCGATCCCAAGCCCGCGAAGTATGAAGGTAATGTTAGGATTATATTATGTGTTAGGTACACTACCACTCAAAAATATTTGGCCAACCAGAAAAATTTTGTGAAAGATTTGTTGTAAACTTTGCCTTGATTCGCAAATTTCTTTACAATAAGTCAAAACAATAGTAAACACTTAAAAGCATAATTTTAAGAAATTTCAATTATTACGGTATTTTTATTTTATAGTCGTGACTCGGCAATAACAATGAAACAATGGGGTATAAACAATGAAACCTAATGAAACATTAAAAAATGTATTATTTTGTAAATATAAATAAAAAAGCAATGTGGTCAAATACTTTTAAGGGGTAGTGTACGTACCGTTTAAGGGGTAGTGTACGTACCGTTGCTGTTGACGTACTGTTGAGCGTGTTGTTTACTGCGTGTAATCACCATTTAGTGTGACCACGTAGCGTGTTGTTTTTGGGATAAATGTGAGTTAAAATAATTCATTTTATTTACTCATAAAACTTTGGAAAACTCTATTTATATTTTTTATGAAGCCAAAACAACACTTGACTCGAATATTGCAGATGATTAAATCGCCAGCCTGTACAGTCTTATATTTTGTAAAATGAGTACAGGAATCTTAATTTAGGCATGGTCCGACACAGAGTTGACAGTTTTTTATTTATTGTTGTTTCTAATGGTTTACTTGTCATCGTTACTACTTTGTAGAGTGTAATTTTTTTAGCTGGTAACATATGTCATTACTTTGCGCTTGGTTTTATATATAATAATGATGACACACTGACACAACTGATTACTACTACATTTCAAATATATCATGGAAACAAGCGTACTAAATAAATATGCTATGCATCCTTCCAATCAGTAGATTATTTTGGTACAGTTTTTGCATTAAATGTTAACAAGCGTTATTCGTGTCTTACCTTGTAGAAGTGCTGAGTCTTATCAGGGAGTTTACGTGCATGCCTCAGCACTTTCTGCACGTCAGAGTGCAAGGCATGCGGACGGGCCCAGGCGGCAGCTGCGCCGCCTCCCGCATAACTGCGCCGCTCACTTGGCCGCACTGGGAATTGCGCTGTGGCATCGCCTACAATTTTCAAACCACTTTTTATACAATGCAATAAAAAAGTGTCCAGGAACTTATGTCTAATTGAATACAAAGTTAACAGTAATTGTAGGAAATACAAGAATGTTTAATTTCTAAATAAAGATTAGTGCAACTTGTCCTTGGCTTATTTGCAGATAACTTCGCTAATGCGTTATATAATAAGTTTGTATATGTGTAGATGTTAACATAAAATCGCCACATACCTTCATCTGCTTCCTCAGCCGGCCCTAATCTATCAAGCCTACCGAGCCAGGGCACGGCGTGCACGCCGGGAGCAAACGCGCACAGCAATAAGCAGGAGCGACGTGCACGTGCGGCGTCTGTCCACGCACAAACATATCCCCACCAACCATCTGCTAGCTGCACTATGCATGACATACCTTCCACCTGTTAATGTTCAGGAAATCTTTAGTTTTGGCTCCTATTACTAACTTTTTAATCTAAGTACTACACTGTACATATAACTTTTGTTTTTACGATTATTTATCCCGAATAAACCACAAAACACTTACAGTATTGATAGTATCACAATTTAACTTTTAATAGATACTTATCTTAATATATAAATATTTAACACAAACCCACAATAAAGAAATGAAATCAAACATCTATCGGCCCATTAATACAAACAAACGTCACTTGCATGTGCCTACGAAGTAAGAGAGTACGAACGTTAAGTTTAAATGTGGGAATGTGGCATCGTGTTGCGTTGATGAATTTGCTTGATCACTTCAAAATTTTATCAACTACAGTTAATAACTGTGACGAAAAGGTTATTAACGAATAGAGAGTGGAATCAAGTACATTTTTATACGTACTCACTAAAAAATGCTTCGACTGCGAAGCGAACATTGAGGTTATTTCTTCTTGTATCATACTGTTTGGATGATATATATATTACAAACTGTAATTTTAGTATACAATGAATATAACCCTTTAGTAGATAACGTGTTTCGATAATGAAAATTTGATTAAATATCTTATTTTGTATTCAAGAACTCGTGAAAGTTGATTTACTACATCAATTTATAACACCTGTACATTGACACGTGTAATATATTATAATAAAACGTTACCTTCAGCGCTCCATGAAGAAGCACACAGAAGTTTGGTACTTTGCTCGGATCAGCATTGTCTTCTTCATTCCCCGACGATTCAGTAGATGCAGATTCCTGTGAAGTAACACCAATTTTTTTGTGTATATTATTTATTAATGTCGTTCAAAAGTGCAACAGTAGATCTAAATTCGCAGTCTGTTAAAGTACTTGCCGCGGCGATATAATCTCATTTGTACGTCTTGTCACACTACGTACTTATTGTTTCTGACTAGGTTACTTTGTATTTCTTAAATAGAATTATTTAGCCTGAATAAACTACAAAATATTTACTGTATTTTGATAGGGTCACTAATTTACTTTCAATTTTATTTTTACTTTTAGGGCTACCGCGCGCTAGGCAGCCCGGCTGCGGCAGCCAATTCGACATAGACAACTCATAGGAACCCACCCATTAGGCAGCCAAGAATTCTCGACTGCGGCAGCCAATAGGACGGGGGCGATTGCACAGCAGTCAATTGGTTGCCCGGAGCCCTATGGCAAATGTATTGCGGCTGCCTCAGTCTCCGCGCACTTGTTGTAGTAGTCAGATACATTTTGTCTTCCAGAAAGAGATTCGTGATGAGTTTCGATACGGAGAAATTTATAATTTTTTTATATTTTTTTTTCGATGGCTGGCTGCTTAAAATTGTCTGTTCAAAATTTCAGCTCCCGTAGCCGGGATGCCTAGTGCGCGGTAGCCCTTAAATTTAAAAGTTACTTATATTTATAAATATTTAACATAATAAACAACTGAACACAAACATATGTGAGACCACTAATACAAATAAACATCACTTGTGTGAGTTTAAGAAGCTTCATCAATACAATGTTTATTCACCACGTCACCACGCGCTGTTGAATCATCTTTAGTTGATGGCCACACTGAGCACACTCAGGGTTTGGTGATCAACTCAACATGATGACCGAAAGGGATTTTGTCACTAAATTGGATCATGCTTTTATTTTTAAACACTATGTATGCATTTTAAACAAAGTTTAAATGCGGAAATGTGGCATGATATTAAGTTGATGAACGCACTCGTGTCGTTATAAAATTTCATCAACTATAGTTGATGAATGTGGCAAAAGGGTTTAAGAAAAAATGTGCTCTATTGGTTTTATACAAACGCATTATAGGAAAATGTTAGTACTATACGGTTACGGAATAGCATTTAAGCGTAAAACTGTAAATTACATGTTTTCCTTGCAAGTTTTAATCACTTGGTTTTACATATATTTTGTTTCACAATTGTAGAATTTTTACACAAAATTCATGACATAATTCACCATCACCAGCCAGAAGATGACTGCTGATGTGTATAAGCCTCTGATCTCACACTGCTTGCATCTTATAGCTTCCTAAAAACTTTACTAGATCGTCTCTGTCCACCTAGCAGGGGCCATACTACTCTGCATCTTCTGGTATGTAGTCGCCATTCAACAAGCTTTCTTCCTCATTTGATTCTGTGCGCTATACCTGCCCATAGCCATGATGGCCAGCCAATTTTATGAACTATGTCGGTGACCTTAGTTCTCCTAAGGTTCTCCTCATTACAGATCATATTTCATGAGGAAACCATGAGTACAGCCTTTTCCATAACCAACTGAGTGACTTGGAATTTCTTACAAACCCAATATTATGGGACCAAGTCTCACTTTCGTATGTCATCACTGGTAACACACTAGATGAAAACTGTCATCTTAAAAACTAGGATATTTTGGATGAGAACAGGCGGTGAAGTTTCCAAATGCTACCCAGTTGAGTTTGATTCTCCGATTAACCTGCTTGAACCATTCGTCCTAGGTATATACAGTGATTAGCAACTTTGAGAGTAGTACTCCCAATATCTACAGTTATAGGTACAACACAGCTGCTAGATATGCTAGATATGATTTGTCTTGTCTAAGTTGTTGGGAAACAGGAGTTTTGGGCAGATCATATCTAACATCCATGTCGTACCTGTCTGTTGGGAAACTCTGCTTAGGTCTCTGAACATTGTATTAAGATTGTCTAGTCAACATGCCATGATCAATAAATCATTGGCAAATGGAAGGTGAGTGATGTATTCACCATAGCCAAATCGATTAAATAAGTATTTAGGAGCATAAGAAGAAAATTCTCATAATTTTATTGTGTCCATTTGTCTGTCACAGTTTCACAGCTTCTGAAGTTCTAGACCTATTTGAATAAAATATTGCTGCCAATAAAGATGCCATTTGTTTTTAAACTCCCTATCCATTGGATATTGACGTTTTATTTATCATTTATGTATTAAAACAAGGAATCGTTACAATTTCATCACGTCCATCCATCTGTCCGTCTGACAGTCTGCCATTCGCAGTCTCACAGTTTCTATAATTTTAGATTTACGTCCACAAAATATTTTAAGTACTAGCTTCACATGGATGTCTTAACCCCTCAAAGGCCAAGTGAAAAATTTGCATTTTGATGCAGAAGACCCCGGTCTAGATTCCGTATACATTTCAGGCCCCATATTGGGCCCTCAGGCAATATGCGTAAATTTATGTTGGGCCTGATAATGAGCCCTCGGGCGCTTAACCGGTTCCTTAAAACATTCCTTGCAAAAGGTAATGATACAGAATTAATTCTGATGGCCAGAGATCAAGATTTCAACCATTAAACAATTTGTTAACTTTAAGGTCCATCGTACGCATCTTTTTTTGTACACAAACAGATCTACTAGATTTTAGTTTTTAGTGACTTATTTAGCGTAACACAATATGATCATAAATTAAACAAAATGCATAACAATTCTAAATAAACCAGCGAGCATGATGATAATAAGTGCACTGAGCAATGATAAAAATAACCAACCTCTCAAGGCCACCCCCACTTCTTTTAAGGTTATACTTAGGCCAAGTGGCTAATGGTAAAGAAGATAATGGAGCGATGGACCTGGGTGAAATACAAGTTTTTAATATTTGCTTGAATTCACCATGTGTTATTGTGTGGTCGGCCATTACTTTTTCAGCGCGGCATCATGCGTATGATACAGTCGACAATGAATGTTTTAATATGTATTAAAATACTAAAAAAAAATTTTTTGATTTCATTTTGATATCATTTTTATAGCGTAATTCTTTACTCCCAAAAAGTAAAACAGAACACTTATGAGACTTATGAGACATTTGAAATTTGGTACAGTTATAAAGTATATTAACTTGCACATATCTTAGTAACTAACACTCAAAAATATTTTCATGAAAATTTTCCAGAGGGGAAATACAGCACTTGAAAAAAAAAGTTTAAAATACAATGTATAGTGCGGGGTACCATTTTAAAAAGTTAATCATAAGGCAATTAAAAAAAATGTCATGTGTACGGGCATTGGAAATTATACTTCTTTGGCATAATACAAGAACGATGGAAAGCCAACAGAAAAATAAAATGATGGACCACTCATTTGTCAAATTAAATTTAATCATTTTAAAAAATGTATTTTATTATATGGACCACTATTAAATTTCAATTACTTAAAGAGACAATAATATAGTTGAAGCGTAATAATTTGGAAATGGTCTGGCAGATAATTGGCTTAAAATAGAAAGCCAGCAGAAAAAGCTATGACGTATCTACATTCACCTTATGAAAGAAATACACATTTTTTCTCTAACCAACTCATGATGGCTTGGTAAATGCAATAATTCGAACAAATGCAGCCATAACATAATTTAGACAATCAAGTATGAAAGAAATATGCATTTTTTTCTCTTGGCAACCCATAATTGCTTTTTTTAATAATTTACTATCAAATAATTGCTTGACGATATCATCATCAAACAAACTCTTTCATACTCATATGCGCCTAGTACTTTGAACAAGTAAATCAATAAAAATAAATGTTTAGTGACCAACTTCATGGTGTCATTTTTGTGTTGCATCGTTGCCAACTTCATCCTGTATTTTTAAAATTTCACCTCATCAGTTTTTCATAAAGCGCTTTTCATAACTTCAATATTTTTCATAATTTTGAGTAGCGTTACTTTGGAGAGATATCAAAAAGTATCCAAATAATATGTCTCCTCCTTATTTTTCTTGTGATAAATAAATTCAATTAAAACAAGATACAAAAGCTCAATGCGAGATCCAGACTCGCACTTTCCTGGTTTTATTTATTACGGCAACCAATCAATTTACTCTCTATTCTTCTACTAATGATGCCTCCTCATCTTGTAAAGGTTGGCAGTCAGCTCTGCGTATTTGGTTTTGTCCTTAGCAAGGCGGAAGAGTTCGGTGGTACTTGTGATCCCTGTCCATTCTCGAATGTTATGTGACCATGATATCTTTCTACGACCGGCTCTCTTTCTCCTGGCAACATTTCCCATTATTATTAGTTGCAAGACTTGTATCTATCATACCTGAGCTTTATATTGTTTGTTGGTTTGCAGAAGCTCGCGTTTCTGCCCAAATCGTTGTAGAACCTCCTCATTGGTGAATTTCCGAGTCCAAGATGTAGACATCATATACTTTTTCTGAGATCTTCCTTAATAGTTCAGGCCTCCAAATGTAGGACATTAACCAAATGTAGGACTAGAGAAGACGAATCAAAGTTGTAAAAAAAAAGATTGTCAAATTCAATTAAACCATTAGCAATTCAAACCTTTGGGAAAGCCTTTTGCGTTCCGGAATCTTTGGGCATGACATGAGATGTGGATCCTGCTGCTTGTGGCAGTATAAGATGCTTGCTTATCACCATCGGAGTACCTGAGAAACAGAATGTATTGCTACATTTTCGAGTAATAAAAATTTTGTGATATACCACTTAAACTGCATAAGAAAGTTTCGAAAGTCTAATTTCTATATTTTCCAACCTCAGTTGATAAATTTTCCGAGATACATTTAAATATAAAGAGATACTATAATGGTAAACCACATATATGATATTGTAATTAGGTTTTTCGTGTAAGCTGAATTTCCTTTGACAAAAGAGATTAAAAGTGATGAGATAGTTGCTGTCATGTCAGTTATTGTGACAGTGTTCTGCCATCATAATATGGAGGTTCATCGTATATACAAACAAGGCAACAGTGATAAGTGCTGCTACGATGGCAACTATCAAACCAATTATCACTGTGCAAACAACACTTAACTATTGGGTCAGACAGAAAGGTCTGAGATGCTAAAAGAATTTTTATTTTCATTTTTCAATTTATATAATTATTTCATATTATCCTTATTCTAATACAAAATCACCACTGGCATCTACGACTCATCTCCAATGTTTAGGCAAAAGGAAGATAACTCACTTCAAGAAATCACACGGTTTTCATAAACATCCAAGATCACAGAGCAGACGAACATTCGCTCGGTCGTGTTATAAGTAATACTGAACAACTCAATAGAATTAGATATAAGTTTGCTTTTTAGTAAATTTGGATGTTTCATTAGTGAATGGCCCTGCTAAACATATATTATCAGAACATTAGAGGTTTGAGGCCACAGATTTTAGTTTGGAAATTAGTATTAAATAATAATTATGACTCACAATTAAATGAAACTACGTGACGTAGTATTATTTCTACTTTCATTAAGTTCTTTACCACGACCTAGGTTTCGTTGTATTACAACATCTTTGCTAATAGCCCACCTGAAGATGTTGTAATACAACGAAACCTAGGTCGTGGTAAAGTCACATCACGTAGTTTAATTTAATTGTGGATAATGAATTTCTACAAAATTAACGCCAAATATATTGAATAATTATGACATAATAATTCTAACTGAAACATGGTTGAATCACTATATTTATGACTCCGAGCTTTATGACAAACAGTACCTGGTGTGATAGGGCTAGTGCCTCACTAATTAAGAAATATAATGATGTTGGAACCCTTATTGCTGTTCTAAAGACATATGAAGATATTCAGAAAAGTGGGTGGGAGAGTGATATAGAAGATATCTGGGTTTCTTTCAAGCTCCTCACTAACACAGGACCAAAAGTTATTAAACGTTTGAGTGCCGACAAGCGCCATCACGCTCGTGCGGGTACTAACTAAATTTGCCACAAGCGCGATGGTGCGAAATCAGTTGCTGTTTAGAGCGCGGTAGGGGAGGTCGCTCGCATCCATCGCTAATTTTTTATCTTTCTACGTGTTGCATAAAGTTCAAATTATAATATTATTAGTAATTACAATACAAAAAGGATCCAGGAAAAGAAAATTTTTAACCCATAATGTCGGAATACGAAAATAATTAGAGTGAAAATGATCATTTTTCAAGTTGTGAAGAAAGTGATAGTGGGAGTGACATTGTGGTGCGCTCACAATTTGGCGTAATGCTAATTTTGAGTGATAGTGATAATAGTGACGATAACAATTATTTTGCTGATATAGAGGATGTACCGGACTGCGAAAATACGATGCAACCTTGATTTCAGTTTTTGTTATAATTTTTGTTTACAATATATATTTCCATAATTTTCTTTGTATTTTATTATCCTTGTACAAGTTTTTATTAAGAAAACACCGAAAAAATTATTAAAATTGAATAATTTTTGGAAGAGATACAGTTTTTTTTTCGAGACAAGGGTTAAATGATATCAAAAACAAAAGATTTCTTTGACATTTTTAAGTATATATGAGTAAAAAACCATGGCACTAAAACGGTTAATGTTTGTATGGTTTATATTGCTCCACCCCAAAGTTGCTTGTGTGTATTCTTTCAAGTTTAGATGATCCTTGCATTACCAATCCAAATTCAGATATTTTGGTAGTCGGGGATTTTAACATCCCTTAGATAGATTGGCGCCCAAAAAACAATTGCAACTTGCCAAGAGGTAAAAAATGTTTGTACTTTATTAAGTTATTACTTCATCACATTAATTTAAATAACTTTAAACAATATAAAGATACTGATAATGTTACCAATTCTTGATCTGGTTTCTAGTAACTTCACCTCAATATCTGTGTGCCGTTCCAAACAATACCTTAGTAAATCAGATAATTATCATCCACTTTTGGACATTTCAATCCATTACGAAGTGAAAAATTTATTGGGGAATTGTTTTAGATCAACGTTTAACTTCCGAAAAGCTGACTATAATAAAAATTTAAATAAAGTGGATTGGAGTGAAATTTTAGATCAGAGTAATATTGACAATGCATTAAATAAATTTTATTAAGTTTTTTTTCGAGACTCTTTAAATGTATATCTGATTATGTTCCTAAAAGAAATATAAAATCAATGAAATATCCATCCTGGTATTCATCAAGTCTAAGAAAACAGAAAAGAATAAATTTCATAAAAAATACAAAAAAATGGAAATCCAATAGATAACCTTTAACATGTTAAGATCTTGCTCTAAACGCTGTACAAAACATTGCTATAAAAACTACTTAAGTAATGTTTAAAGTAATAGTTATATACAAAATCCAAATGTAAAAATTCTAGCAATATTCCATACGTGATGAGCTACATGTTGCAAACCGCTTCGACGGGTCTTTCCATCACAAACCTTTTTGTCGATTTTTTCAGTTCTGTTTATAGCAAGAGTGCGGACGATGAGGTCAATAAATGTTTAATGGTCGAAATTTTTTCAGCCAACACGGTAGGGAAAGTTGGCATATCTAGGAAAGAGACTCTCGAAGGACTTCTAAATTTGGATAGATCTTTGTTAAGAATAGTGCTCATACACTTGCAACTCCGCTGAATTATATATTTAATATATTATTCCACTCAGGTAATTTTCCAAAGTGCTAGAAAATGGTAAATGTAACGCCTACTCACAAAATAGGTGACTTAAACAACGTAATTAATTATCTTCCTATGTCAATTCTATCTATTTTTGGTAGTTTTCGAGAGTCTTATAAAATTCTTTATTGTCATATTAAACCACATTTCATTCCCAATCAGCATGGTTTATTACCAAAAAAGTCTATGTCTACAAATATGGTTGAGTACATAATAAATGTTGCAAATGCTTTAGATAAAAGCAAGCAAGTCGACCCAATCAATACTGGTTTCAATAAGGCTATTGATAAAGTGAACCACGCCATTTTAATATACAAACTGCAATATTACGGTATACATGGTGACTTGCTGAGTTGAATTCAATCATATTTGGCAGGCAAAAAGTAGAGCATTATAATTAATGGGTTCTCATCTAGCGAACGTGAATCAGAATCGGGCATACCACTGGGCTCCCACCTCGGGCCACTATTATTCAGAATTTTTATAAATTATTTAAGCAAAGAACTGTTACATACCAAGCATCTTATGTTCATAGACAATTTTAAAATTTACAAATAAAAGACGATTTAAATAATGCTCGACTCCAAAAAGACCTCGACATTTTGTCAGTATGGTGCTTGAGGAACAAAATGCACCCAAATCCAAATAAATGTTCCTACGTAAAATTTTCCATTCATTCTTAAACTTTTAATAGCCAACGTAAAACTTGTTCAACATAGTACAATTAAGGATCTAGAAATAAATGTAGACGATAAGTTAAAATTTGACAAACACGTGGATCACGTTACTAGTAAAGCAGCTAATATGTTGGGTTTTGCTTTGAGGGTAAGCTAAGATCTTAAAATTTTGTTCAAACTTTGCTTTCTCTGTATAATTCACTTGTACGCAGTCAGCTTGAATACGGGTGTGTGGTATTGAATCCAATTTCGAAAAAATACTCTGAACGC
This sequence comes from Druceiella hillmani, assembly GCA_039881145.1. Taxonomy (NCBI): domain Eukaryota; kingdom Metazoa; phylum Arthropoda; class Insecta; order Lepidoptera; family Hepialidae; genus Druceiella; species Druceiella hillmani. The sequence goes on from JAYKKI010000092.1 coordinate 5,784,020, forward strand.
ATCAAAAGAGTTCAAGATATTTTTGTACCACGTCACCGGCATGTATATATTTACGTTACAAGCGTCTTTTACATTTTATATTAAACACTCTAGCTCAAAGAAGAAAATGTACTGACTGCATATTCCACCATAAACTTGTCCACAAAGCAATTGACAGCAGTCCACTCTTTCAGCACTTTTAGTTTAACATTTCATGCAATAACAGTAGACCGCATCGTCCTTCTTTGTATCAAATTTGTCCCTTTTTTGTATCAAAGTGTTGCATGAATATAAGATTTTTTTGCTTCAGTCAATAGAATAAGCCACACCCTAAACAAACTTTCTACAACTGTGGATTTCTTTAGGTACTCAATTTCAACATTGAAAAATTAACTTATTGAAAATGACAAAACCAAGTAACTTCTACTTGTAACAAAATAGTGTTGTGCTTAAATTTAAAATAATTCAATTTAATACATTTACTAACTTCAACTGTTTTGTTCTAAATTTATTTGACTTATGTTTTTTTTATTAATACATTTATTGGTTGTTGACTTAATTCACTATAATTAATTCAAAATTTAACTGCACATTTTATTTTCATTATAATTAACCGAAATGTACGTATATATATATACATATATATACATATATATATACACATATATATACATATATATACATATATATACATATATATATATATATATATATATATATATATATATATATATATATATGTGTTTGAGGGTGTGTATAATATATATTATGCAAAATTCAATTAAACAATTGCGTTGCTCTGAAAACAAAGTTTGTTGTTTATTTTAATACTAGTAGTACACGTAAGAATAATCACACAGTTTAACTTAAATAGTACAATATTACCTGAAAACAAAGAAACGACAGTTTAAGTTTATTATTTAAATTGTCATTAATATAACCAAGCAGTCTGAATAACAATGCGAGTTCTGCCAACTAAATAAAAATCTACTTTGCCGACAGAGTTAGCTGCCAATACTCACAGCGCCATCTATGGGGTACATAAGTACATACATGGTCACTGCTTACCGACAGAAGAGCGCTTTACCAATTGAAGAAATATAGTTTTATATAGTTATATATATATATATATATATATATATATATATATATATATATATATATATTTAATGATTGGAATCAAATATTGTGTTTTAAAATTAGCATCTAAATGCCGAAACGCAAATTGTCTGTCAATCAGCACGCATGATATTGAAAAATACCACATAGCTAGTAGATGACCAACTTCAAGTATTTACGAGAGTAGGATAGCGCAATCCCATAAATTGAATTACATAAATAATATTTATCAATCACTGTAGTATGACGAAGTGTGTGAAAGAGATAGGGCTTCTCCTTTCACTTTAATTGTTTGTATGGGCATTGTAACGTCATGGAATTCACATAACACATAGCTTAGTATTTTGGCACAAAGTAAAAGCAAAATTAAAAGCAGGAATCCAATTCAAATCTATTTTTCCATTTAAAACTAGTTTTTTGGGTAAAATATCACAATTATAGGTTTATCAGATATATTTGCAATAATTTTAGACAATTTCTCTAAATCAGCCAATTAAGTCTAATTGGCTTCATAGCCAAGTTGTAAATTATTATTTTAATGGAATGTAAAAACGGTTGGAATGGTCAAACACAACAAATCAGAATGACAATCGAATTGAACGTTGTGTAAATTTAGAAAAAGTCCTGACACAAAAAGTTAATGTTTAAGTGCCAGTGTACTGGCATGTTGTACAACACACAGACTTTGTCTTAACCTTTATTGTTTGTTAAAACAACTTTTCATTGACGAGAGAAAAGAATAGCATCATATCATTTTACAAGTAGAAAAGGACGGTGACATTTTGTTAACGATGACAGTTCTGTACGTTATCTATGGATAACATGGAATGCGTTTTTATACATTATTTTATTTTGTTGCACGTCAAGTTTATTCATTGTGTCACTTTCAACATCAGTCTCTTTAGAATCGAAAGTATTATTTATAACGTATATGGATCTGAGACATTCTTAAGTACAGACTTTCTCGGCGTTTCTGCAAATGCAATATAATTTTTATGAGTTCAATTATATAACGATGTTTTACTGGTATTTAATTTAGGCATAACTTAGTTTTAACATGGTAAATTAGTCATATTATTTTTCAGTCTGCTCAATTAATTCTATTAGTAAGACTAAATTTACTAAATTACTAAAAAAATATTTAAATACCTTACAAAGTCAGCCGTAACATCCACTTTATGTAAAATGAAATAAGCCGCCATTTTAACATACGCAGCTGTCAAAATAAAGGTTTCACGATGATACAACATATGAATGTCTACTTAAAGGCAAATAACTCCATAATGTTTATGTTATTCATAAAGTAACTTGATATAAGATACTACTCAAGCAATCTTACCAAGATCAGCGGTATGAAGGAAGCCACAGACATCGATGACAGGTGCGAGTTGGAGACGTGCACCCTCATGATCAGGGCCAATGGGCGGAGGAAACAGTTGCACGCGAGCCTCCAACTGACCGCACCGCAGCCCGCATACAAACTCCGAGTAGTTTGCCTCACACAAGCGCAGTGTTGCGCCCGTTATCTGTTGTTGAAATACTTCTTTATGCATATTGATTCTAAAACGTAATTTTAAAACATTTTTACAAATTTTAAAATTAATTTTAATTATTTATCGGAAGCTAATCTAAGATGAGTCATCATGCCTAAACATTGTTTTCTTCAAACTATTAAATCGGGAAGCAAGTATGGATACATACCCATTTTTATTTCAGCACCATCAATAGATTAGTAATATACAAATTTGGTGTTGGTTCTTTTTAAATTTACAGTTTTAAACAATTTAATAAGTAGCTAAAAACAGCAATATACCTTTCAATATTAAAGATCTGTAGCCATCATTAATTGAAATGCAAATCGCTCTAATAATCCTAGGCATAGTAAATCACCCTAACAATCCTAGGCATAGTGTTTAGGTCAAGGCCATACTGCAAATGGTATACTAATAGGTTAGCTTTAAAAATTTAGTCAGTATCGCCTAGCTCAAGCTGATGTTGGCTGATGTTCTCTGTCTAAAAGAGAATGAACGCCATTAGTTTAAAAAAAAGTCTTTTATTATCCATCCCTGACTGCTTCAGAACAACATATATCCCTGGCTGCTGAAGAACGAGATATTGGTAGTTATCAACAATTGCTATCTCTTTCTCATTTTCGAGCCTACAGAATGATACAAATCGCACAGTTCAATCTTTCCATCTATGACAACAACAGAATAATAATTGTCAATGTCAGTTAACACTTTATTTTTTATAAATACAGGCAATGGATACAATCAAAGAGTAGAGAACGACCCCCTCTCTGAAGTAGAACAAGCAATTAGAGGGCTAAACCATGGTAAATCTGCTGAAACGAATGCCATAAAATCTGAACTCATGGACATCAAAGAGACTAAACTAAATAAAGCATTATATAACATCATCTGTTGTGTATGGAGACAGGAACAAATGCCCACTGAGTGGGAAGAAGGATCTGTCTGTCCTATATACAAAAATGAGATAAGATGGAATGTTGCAATTACAGAAGAATCACACTGTTGAATACAACATATAAAATCTTCCCCACCATTCTCTATAAACGATTGAGTATATACAGCACCAAAATTATCCGGAATTATCTATGTGGTTTCCAAAGAGGAAAATCGACAACTGATCAAATACATTCTATTAGAAAAATTTTGGAAAGACCAATGAATATAACATAGACACCTACCAACTCTTCATTAATTTTAAGCTGCAGATATGACAGTACAGAGAAAAAATACTCAAGGCAATGGTGGACTTTAATATCCCAAAAAATGAATAAACCTCACAAGGATGACTCTAAAAAATGTGAAATGCAGAATCAAAATTATGTTGCATCTTTCAGAACCTTTCTACACTGAAAAAGGACTGTGACAAGTAGACTCACTCTCATGCCTATTATACTACTATAAGTTAAACACTTGAGTTTGGAAAATGCAGTGAAGGATTTTAGACTAAACACAAGCCGAACTATTTTACAGAGAACAACTCAGCTGTTGGCTTTTGCAGATGATATTGACATCGTTCGGCGAACCAAATGCTGTCGTTAAGGCTTTTGTCTCACTTGAAAATGCAGCAAGGAAGATGGGACTAACAATTAATGAAGATAAAATGAAATTCATGATTGCAAGCAATAAAACTATAGATTTATCGTCCCTGGGGATCCATAACTTTACTTTTGAGATATAAAAATATAAAAATGAATGATAAAATATAAAAACAGAAATAAAAAAATCGATTATCTATGGCCGATAGATGCTTCTATGGCCTCAGAAACCAACTTAAATCCAAATTTATCAGCGTTAAAACAAAAAATAGTCTATACAAAACATTAACGAGACTTGTCGCTCTGTGTGGGAGTTAATGCCGGACATGAAACAAAACAGAAGAAGATTTTTTGCTAATTTTTGAAAGAAAAATTTTAAGAAAAAGCAAAACATATAACTATGAAATCTATAAGAAATATGGTGAACCCAACATCGTCAAAATCACCAAGGCATCTCGTATTAGATGGTTGGATCATATATTTAGATATGATGATACGTTCCCAATAAAGAAAATTACTTTTTCAAAAATAGAAGGAAAACGGTGAAGAGGAAGACCACTCATCAGATGGCTGGACGAAGCGGTTGAGAGAGACTTAAAGCTTTTGGGAGTAAACCAATGGAGGGTTGTTGAGCCAGATAGGGTCAGCCTTGGTCTGCGACAGACTGTAGTGCTTTAAAGAAGAAGGTTGGTTACTAATTAAAGAAAAAATATCCGTATTTATTATTTTTTGTAACAGTTACCAGTTATTATGTACTTTGTTCGATTTTTATTTCGTATTAATAATTCTTTGTATATTAGAAACATAATATATGCACGTTTAGAAAAATAGCTTCTTTTTGTCTTGTATTACAATTGCAAATCATATTTTATTTTTGCTTTCTCCTGATTGTCGAGAACACTGAAATGTTTGCTCTTTTATATTCCAAAAAATACCAGATTCTTTAAAAATTTAATTCTATTTCTGCAACACTAGGTCCTTTTTCGCTGGTCTATTTTGTACATCGTATATTCAAAAGTCAACAAAACATTGTAAAGAAATAAAGTTACATATTCATTTTGTTCATTAAAAAAAAGTCAATAAACTACCTTTTTTTATGCTATTTAAGTGAGAATACCTATAAGTTAGAAAAGCCACTCACACTAGCCACTGACAGCTGTTGTTCCGGGAGATATATGGAGCCGCGTGACATACTGCTGTTTGTGTGCGTTGTGGTACTACTGGCCAGCTCAACCAATTTCTGATACAGAGGCATAGCTGAAAAAATTTGTTGATTAAATATTTTTTTTGGGTAGTATAGACTAATAGTCAAAACATTCATCACCATTTTCATGGAAAGTACTTAAACTGCAGGTACATTCCATGGAAAATCATCCCCTAAACGAACCCTTATATTAAATTCTGTTTCATTCAAAACCTAATTGAAGATTTCCTGGATTGGAAGCCATAATGAAAAGAATTTATTTTGTAAAATACCTTTTTTTAATAATTTACATAACAATAATACTTTCATGAATATTTAAATAACACTTTCATGGGTGACATTTGTATCCAGATTTAAAATATTGTGATTTTTTTTCTAGATTATATGAAAGTTATGTTTTATTCAAGTCACAATTGTTTTATATATATTTTTTGTTAACACTTAATACGGACAGACAGAAAAAGTTTTAAATAACAGTTTATATCGTGTTGTTATGACTCATTATAATTATTAGATATATTGATGTCGCCTAAATCAAAGAATATTAACTATTACTGCGTAAAGAAGCGACGCTCACCTCCTCCCACCAGTTTAATATCATCCAGATAATGGATACAACCAAAATAATGCGCTCCTAGGTTGCCGCTTGCTGTGTGTGCATGTGATTTGTTCAACTTTGCGAGGTTTGGTTGAGTTTAACTTGTGTAATTCAGTCTTAATTGATAACTATTTATAATAATTCAATATAAGGTTCGTTATTGCGCTGTGTACAAGTTCTTAGAAAGCAATAAAATCACTAAGGATAGGAGACTGTTTTGTCTCCTTTTTTTGTTTGTTGCAAATAATTTTGTTTTGTATCACCAAGTTGTTTGGTTTGTATCTTTAATTTTGTGTCAACAAACATGTCACTGAGCAGTTTTAAATTTCAAACTGTTCTTAAAAGTTATTGTTTTGTTTGAACGCCATGTGTTTGGAAAACGTATCCTTGTAGTTTCGGCTATAGGCTTATTATATTGTTTACTAAGAGATCTTTCACATGAAGCAAATCTAATCAAATCAAGAATATAACAAAGACAATATTCCAGTGTATCACATTTATAAACAAACAAAATTTATTTTTATTTAATATTTAATTTCGTTTTAAGATCATCTTAATATTATTATTATCAAATGTCTTTCACACAATTCAATGTATAGTGTAGAATATTTATTAATATAATTACATTTTTACAATTACATAATTTCAAAGTTGTGTGCGCCAGCGTGCTATCGAGACAGTCTGTTGGTGAGAAAGAGAAACATCTATGTTGCTGACATATAGTGTCAACTCACTCGATCGGCGCGATTGCTCGCAACGATTGAGACCAATATGTAGTATTAGTAAACATTTTTTATCTGCACGCTGATAGTCAGAGCAGACGCAGAGCCCTACATAAATTTACGCACACACGCAAACGGATAGGTGAGTCCATATGTAATAGTGTACGCAATAATATCTGTCCGCTAGTATGGAGTGTCAGAGGTGTGACTAAACCATCACCATTATTTCTCAAAATACACATTTACTCCTTACCGGCAGATAAATATTTTTACCGTTAGTTACATTATTGCATTATACAAATAATCTATAGATTTACAGATATTTCTATCTTACGAGGGGCGGCTGAAAACTTTTTGGGCCTAAGCACCTATAAGTATCACTAATGACTTGCGCAGCACATCACTAATTGCTGGTATCCTAAGAAATATAAATGTCAAGTTTCCTGTCATTAGCATCATTACGCTTTTAGTAACGGAACCATAAACGTCACCATGTCCGAGTCATCCGCACTTTGCATGAAATTGGAGTATAAAGCTGTCATAAAATTCCTTACAAAGAAGAACAAAATACCTGCGGAAATACATGAATGATGATATCATCAGTTTATGATAAGTCCACACCTTCATTTGCGACCATAAAACGTTGGAGCCAAGAGTTCAAACATGGCAGTGAGTTGCTCGAAGATAATCCAAAGTCGGGATGACCAAATACCGCCGTTACCAAATAAAATGTTGAAAAAGTGAAAAAACTTGTTCTCGAAGATCGGCGAATCAAGTTGTGGCAGATAGCTGAAGCCATAGGCCTTAGCAAGGAACGAATCGGCGACATTTTGCATTATCATTTGCACATGAAAAAGGTATGCACGCGATGGGTGCCGAAAATGCTCACGCCGCTGGACAAGCAGCATCGAGTCACAACTTTGCAGGAGTTTTTAGACATCTGTGGCGATAATCCTGATGATGTTTTTTCTCGTCTTGTCACTGTTGATGAAACATCGATTCATCAGTATGATCTGGAGTCAAAACAGGAGTCAATGGATAGAAAAGGGAGAAAAGCCGCCACGGAAGTTCAAAATGGTAAGATCGGCGACCAAGCTCATGGCCACTGTTTTTTGGGATTGTGAAGGAATTTTGTTCACCGACTACCTTCCTAAAAATACTACAATGAACAGAGACTATTACGTCGCATTGTTGACAAAAGTGTGTCAAGTGGTTGTCGAGAAAAGGAGAGGCAAATTGGTGAAAGGAGTCCTGTTTTTGCAAGACAATGCGCCCGTCCACAATGCGCGAGTTGCAAAGCGTGCCCTCGCTGAGACAGGATTTGAAGAAATCAACCACCCACCCTACAGTCCAGACCTGGCCCCTAGCGATTGGCCTCTAGCGAGGATGGAGATTTTCCAGTGACGAAGAAATGAAGACGGCCGTAAACGGACATTTCAAAGACAAAAACAGCGAATATTTTTTGACCGGGTTTAAAGTCCTTTTTAATAAATGTAAGAAGTCTATTGAAATAGAGGGAGATTACATTGAAAAATAATTTTTTTATACATTTCTATCAGCATTTTCAACACCTTAGGCTCAAAACTTTTCAGCCACCCCTCATATCCCAAAACCAAAATTGTATCTATCTATACTTTTATATAACTAGATAGAAATTCTTACTGACGTTTCAGTTTTGCATTTCAATAACATATCAACAGATAGGGATTACTATCTCCACTGGTAGATAGATAGATAGCGTATCTACCAATTGGAGGGCAAATCACTCACTGGCTATCCAATATTGTATGAGAGTGACAGATGTTGCTCCCCAATAACTTTTTGACAGTTATCTTTGTTAGGTTAGGTTATAAACAATAAAAGACTGCTATCTGTCATTTCTGAGCAATTCTCACTTGTCAACAGTCTGTTTTAGATCAAATTATTCAATTTTTTATTGCAAAAGAAATAATTTAATTTTTTTATTGCAAAATTATTGTTAAATCAGTAGCAAGTACGTCTTCCTCTAGCTACAGCGATTTAGAAATTTTGTGGTCATTATAATACTGGGATGATGATTTCAATAATGATAGTAATAGGGTCCAGCGTAGATATAAATACACCGAGAAAATTATATGTGCAAGCTCAGTGAGGAGTATTTTAAAACTAGATTTCGGATTAATAAGAGTTCATTTGAATTATTATAATCCGAGTATAATAATTTTCATTATAATTTATTATATATAAAATAAAAAATGTATATAATATATGATAATAATAATTATCCATTTATTATCATAATTTATTATTTCCTTAAATTAACGTTATATTAATACTTCCTTTTGTCCGATTTAACATCTGACAAAATGTAAAGCGGAGACTAATTCTGTTCTATAACTACACACACGTGTACATATGCTTTTACTTATATTAATCTTAATTTTGAAATTTACGTCTAATGGAATATAATTAAAATATTTTTGTTTAGTCATTATTTATTTAACTGGTGAATATATTTTTTAAACAATATATATTTTTAAAAATAATTTCTATGGGAAGACACGGATATAAAGCTATCTACGACCGTCGATAGACAGTCAAAATATAAAAATATTTGTGGTAAGCAAACTAAGTATAGATAGAAAGTTATCAACTATGTTAGATAGCTATCTACATCAATGGATAGATAGAATAATAGTTTTAGGCGTAAGTCTATTATCTAAAGATGGAACTGTTACCAAAGTGGGATATTAGCAAAGATTTGGATATTAACAATCTTTGCTAATATCCCACCTGAAAATGTTGTAATACAACGAAACCTAGGTCGTGGTAAAGAAATTAAAGAAAGTAGAAATAATACTACATCACATAGTTTCATTTATTTGCGAATAATGAATTTCTACAAAATTAACGCCAAATATATTCAATAGATGGAATATTAACAGAGAGGCCTGTATACAAAGGGTAGAAAAGATGGAATATTAACAGAGAGGCTTGTATACAAAGGGTAGAAAAGATGGAATATTAACAGAGGCCTGTATACAAAGGGTGGAAAAGATGGAATATTAACAAAGAGGCCTGTATACAAACGGTAGAAAAGATAGAATATTAACAGAGAGGCCTGTATACAAAGGGTAGAAAAGATGGAATATTAACAGAAAGGCCTGTATACAAAGGGTGGAAAAGATGGAATATTAACAGAGAGGCCTGTATACAAAGGGTAGAAAAGATGGAATATTAACAGAAAGGCCTGTATACAAAGGGTGGAAAAGATGGAATATTAACAGAGAGGCCTGTATACAAAGGGTAGAAAAGATGGAATATTAACAGAGAGGCCTGTATACAAAGGGTAGAAAAGATGGAATATTAACAGAGAGGCCTGTATACAAAGGGTAGAAAAGATGGAATATTAACAGAGAGGCCTGTATACAAAGGGTAGAAAATGGCAAAGTAGAAAAAGTTTGCAAATATCCTGTGTTTAAACGACTTCTTATCTTAAAATGAGATAAACATATAGACAATTACATATTGTCTGTTTATTTATCTCATTTTAACCCACATATACCCCAGACACCATTGGAATAAGTTTCGGACAAAGAAAGACGTTATTCGTAGATTGAAAAATAGTTGATTATCGTTAAAATGACATTCAAAAGATGACTTTTTTTAATGAGATGACACAACTCCTTATTTATTGACAGAGGAATGTATCACAATTGTTATTTTGTTTTCTTTCTTATCTTAAAATGAGATAAACATATAGACAATTACATACTGTCTGCTTGCTTATCTCATTTTAACCCACATATACCCCAGACACCATGGGAATAAGTTTTGGACAAAGAAAGACGTTATTCGTCGATTGAAAAATATTTGATTATCGTTAAAATGAAATTTAAAAGATAACTTTTTTTTCAGAAAATTGAAAATGATATTCAGAATTATTTGTCATCTTTTTTGTAAAAAAAATTATGGGAATGTCGCAGAAATTTAATTATTTATTTATCTCAGAAACCCCATGCCCAACTTACAGTTTACCCCAAAAACGTTGGACATATGCAAACACTAAAAATATAATATATTACATTACACATAATTACATAAATAGTAACAAATAAAACAGGAAAAATATAAATTAATTAAAATCAAACATAAAACTAACAAATTATCAAATGTGAACTACCAAGCAATTCCATTATCGCATTCCTAAAGCGGTTAATGGAGCAGAAAAAATATCAAGATTTGGCACCGTCAATGTGGGAACATTGATTAAATAAGTGCTTTAAAAACTGATGAAGCCACAGGATATTCGTACGTGCTCGAGGCGATTTGATGAAATGAACTATGACTCCGTCCTCTCACGTACCAGTCAGGAGCATAATGCGTCACCAAACCCAAGACCGAAGGTTTATCGGCATAATTATTCAATAATGTTAAAAAATGGAAGATCAAAAGCAATTCTCGTCGAAATTGAAGTGAAAATTACATCTGACGAGGTTCATTATAAAATCTGAAGGATACAAATAAGGATGGACACGTATATTTTTTCATATAAAAATCCATTAACCATTTTAATAAGTTCTCCAAAATAAGTATAATTTGCTGCTTGTTTAATTCTTTAGTCCATAATATCCTTGAAACCAAATGACGGCATTAGTTTCAAGGATATTATGGACTGAAGAATTAAACAAGCTCACAATACACCGACTATCCTGGAAATTGTGAGAATGTCTCATGACAAGTTGAGATCCTGCATACGATATCGATACGATACGCATCGACGATATCAATATCGAGACGATATCCTTCCAAGCACCCTTCCATTTAACTCATAATTCTGTATCAAGGGTACAGTTGCCTATAATACGTCATAATTGCGCATTGCTATATATAATTAATTGTAGCTTGTTACTCAGATTCCATTGAAAAACTGAATTTATAACACTTTGAAACAGTTCACAATCAGTTTTAACTATTTTGTTAATATACACAAAGTCTCCATTACATTTATAAATTCTTCTATAAGCAAATCAAGGTTTAAGCCAACTCACAATGCGGCAAAGCAGTGTCGTTTGGCGGGGCGACGCAGAGCACGTGGAGACGAGCAGGATATGGCGGGGGCAGTGGAAGGGCACCTAGAGTACGTGCACGCCCTGCTGCTCCTAGCCCCGTGCTACCATCAGTTATCTGTTAAGAATATATTAATATATTACTTAAAAAGTTTTATTCAAATTTGAATTAAAGTGTAACAACACCATTATCTAGACAAAATGGGCTAAGCAGCGTCTTTCTATAACTAGCAAAGCCACATACACTTTAGTACAATAGATACATTTCTGTTGAAAGTTCCCTGCCGCATTTGTCTATCTGTATGCACACGATTTTCTCAGTAACTGCCAAATCAATGTTGTTCCAGTTTTCATTAACCCCTTCAGCGTGCAGACCCTTTTATGTAACATCAGCATGCACACTAAATCGATAAAACAATTTATAACTCCGAAAGTACTGTTATTATCCTAATGGCATTTTTTACGTAGATAGATGGAATTACAACGTAGTGGAAGCATTTATACATTACATATGTAGTTTTGAGTGGAAAAAATTATGAACATGAGGAAATATAAATTCGCTTTTTCTGTAAGTATAGATTTATAAAGGAAGACTTTATAAAATGCAATTAGTGTTATCGTCACAAAAAAGTATAAAAATATTTATATGTAAACGTAAATCAGAAAATCGCTTATAATAATAAAAAATTACATTATCTATGTTATTATTATAATTTACGTTATTATTACGTTGACGAGTCAAAAACTTAATGGAAGCCATCTCATGCAAAAAAAATGATGATTGTACTTATCTCATTTTAATGGAAATATATATTTGAAATGAGCGCGCACAAGCGTTGCTTATATGTCACGGCGCTCAATGGATTAATTGGTTGATTGATTCACAAGGAAGGTTTAAGTGCGTAATTTTTAAAAAATTTGTAAACATTATCGGACCTGTGACAATGAATGTCGATGAAGTCGGAAAAAAGCGTTCGTCAGAGAGGTATCTTGACATGCACTAAATAAATTGTTAAAGATACTTGGGAATAATCCACAGTAACATTGTATTTCTCAAAAGTTCAACAAAAAAGTCTACAACAGCATACCAATGTATTGCGTAAAATGTTTTATGGCTGGATCAAACCAAATATGTGTGCAGCACAACTGCGTTGCTGTAGCAGTTTTAATATTAGAAAAAGTATATGAGATATCAAACCAATCATAACGCACTGTGCGTGCAGCACGAGTCATTCTACTGTCATATGCACCCTGACATCTTTCAATTAAATGTTGAGCGCCATGTTTGGTAACGTCCTGTTAAAAAGCACAAACATTTACCTTCATTATGAACATTAACTACACGTACTAAGCGTACGCATTAAGTATATTTATTAACTACGTAGTATATTTATTACATTAGTAAGTAATATTTATAACCGCGATAAAAATCCTTCTTATATTGAATATATTTAGCGTTCATTTTGTAGAAATTCATTATTCACAATTAAATGAAACTACGTGATGTAGTATTATTTCTACTTTCTTTAAGTTCTTTATCACAACCTAGGTTTCGTTGTATTACAACATCTTCAGCTGGGCTATTGGCAAAGAATAACTATTAGGAACTTCCAACAGCATTTATATATTACATAAAACAATAGCGGAATCCAGGTTTGTGTGGGTTTTCCCACTGCTTATGTTAGTGAGTTTATTGTAGGGGTGCGGTGTAGTTTTTATTATACTTTCAAAAGTTATACAATATACAGGATTTTAGTGAGGGTAATAAACTAAATTGATGTTACTCTATGTATATCTATATGTGTGTTGTTTGCCTTAATTCCCTGCAATACCTATGAAATTTAAAATTTAATGTTAGTCAATCTATGTTAAATCTCAAACTTTTCTGTGCGCATAATACGCTTAAGAAGCGGTACAAGATTTTCCCTTCTCATATTAATATATAGACACATTATATATAAATTTTATCTTTCTACACTCCATTTCCATATAAACTTTAACTATGCCAAATCTCACACCCCTCCGTGCGTGCAATATTCTTAAAAACTGGTACAAAGTTTTCTCTTCACACATTAATATATAAATAATATTACCATCATAAAAATCGTATTACCATCCATTTTATCAAACCCAAAAAAGTGCATTTTTTCCGAGCTGATGAAGTATCACATTAGTGCGAGTTAGTGCACAATATGAATCGAGAAATTCGGCAATACAAGAAAATAGTAAAAGAGGACTAAATCAATATTTTTTAATATTCTTGCTACAGAGTGTACTAAAATGATATAGTACCCATAGCAAATAAGGAGGAATTTCTTTATATTATTTTGTCAAGGTTTTTTTTTTGTCGGTACGCCATATCTTCCTTAACATTTCATCAATACCAATGATTGATCCATAATTGCAAATTATAGATAACTATTAATGACAAAAAATAAACAAACAATTCAAAATTAAATTTTTAATTCCCTATATATTATTTTTCAAATGTAGCGCCATCCATTGGCGATCTGTTTAACTAACATAAGTCGTTCAAACAGTAATTATTTAAAATAGCGCCATCTATTGATAATTAAAAAAACATCTGAGAAAGCTAGTATCTACTTTTTTAATGTATTACAATAAAATATGCTGTACGTAATAAATAATAATTTTTACAATGAGACTTTTATTACGTTTCAATTACTTATTTTTACATTATATTACCATGTGGTGACTTGCAAATTATACGCACGGGTCAACTAGTATTTCTTCATTGAAATAAAGTCAACATAGGCAGATTTGAAATAAAAGTTGTGTGACAAAAGATATATTTTTCGTGTGTACAAAAAATTGCAACCCGCACAATAAATTCCTACTTCTAATCAATTTGTTTAATTTAGAGTTTTTTCTAGAGTACAAAAGCAAAATAGTATTCATGATCCTCGCTTGATCTCTATAACGATTAAAAAAATAGATTACCCCCTATTTTGACAACAAGAATTTCATTGTTTTAAAATATAATTTATTACTAGAATAGTAGGGCTAATGTTGTTACAATTACAATATCACAATTTTCAAATTCGTACAACTACAAGCGATTTTTTACGCTATTGCATTTAATATTTTAAATTGCTCAAAGGTTTTTAATAGTAAATATATATCATTTAATAATAGTAAATATATATTATTTTTAATAGTATATATATAACAGCACCCATGTTTTTATCATTCTTTCTGCTTGATAACCTTAAGAATATCATTGAAGGTTTATAAGTTCATTGCCTTGCCATATCGATGACAGTGCCCGCTAATTTAATAGTTGTTATCTTTATTCCATTGTCAATAATATCATTCTTTATTTACAATGTACAACACTTTTTTATCTGCAAGAGTCATTTCTAATAATACATAAATACTCACGAGAATAATCTGAATAGGCGTTTGGTGGCCCCATTCATTGAGTACAAGATGGTTAACACCGTGCATGGCTGTATCAATGGATGTCCGATCAAACTCCTCCAAAAGACGCAGTTTATTGCGTGTCGAATCATAATCGCGTGTGAATGGTGACACCACTGTAATGCGATTTATATTTAACGTTACATCTATATATATATAAATAAACTATGAATTTTAGGTTGGGGGAATGAAGGATAAATAATAGGGTGCATTAAAACCGTTTTTGGCACTTCTATCTAAGCATACGAACAACTGACCCAATTCGGATGGAATTTTTTGAAAAGTACAAAGGTTAACTTGAAGTATGTTTAGTTTTTTCTTATCATAATCGGTTCACTCAATCATAAATAAACGGATTTAATATTCTCAAGAATTAATTTATATTGCCTTAGTACAACAACAACAAAAAGTGCCAAGCATCTCGACGATTAATATTCACACAAATGTAGTGTGGACCAAAATACATCAATAGAAGGCGCTATGTGCCTTTTAAATTGCGCAATGAGGTTTTTCACTTTAACATATTGGTCAATAGAGTACGGCCTGAGTTGAAGCATGCAATGGTGCAGGAGAGGTAGGTCCTTGAGTCAGTAAACCAAATGACGACAGACATTGTTGTCAGTCGTTTTCTGCACTTACGATTTTTCGATGTTGTATTTGTTCAATACTTACTAATTTTGACAGATTTAGCATTAAACTATATAAACTTGGTTGATAAGTATTGTATGCACACATAATTAAACTGTACAATAGACCTGTCAGCAGATTGAAGATATTTTATTAAGGAGACATGACCAAAGTAATGAAGCAGAAAAATGTGGTTTTCGGAATTTTTATTTGTCTGTGAGAATATTATTTTTAAAGCAAGAACACCTAAAGGGATTTTGATGAAATTTTCGCTGGCTGATTCTGTTGGGCTTTAACTTATACGTTTTGTAACTTATACATGGTGTCTGGGAATAGATGTCAGACAAAGAAAGACGCTATTCATTGGCTATAAAGGAGTAAATTGTCGCTGAAAAAAAACGTAAAACACACCCTTTTTCTAATGTAAAAAGTCATCTTTTAAATTTTATTTTAATGACAATCAACTGCTTTGTCCGACCCTTATTCCCGGATACCATGTATAACCTAAGTATAAATGCAATTGACCAACTAAAAAAAGCATATCGTCGATGACGCTACATTACCGCGAACTAGCGACTGCAATAAGGTGGAACTTCAACTTGATTAATATTGAAAATTAGACATTAAAGCAATTGTTAGTTATGAAATATTGCAATATCGATGACAATTTAGTGTTTTAATCACAATGCATTTTAATTAAAAAAAGTTTATTTATTTTATATAAAAAAATTATTTTTAAATGTGGCATTACGTGTAATATTCTTTCAGTTAACATTTTCATGAAAAAGTCATCGGCACAGCTAGTTACTATAATAACTATACTTACTTAATTTTTTTACTGCCTTGAGGTACTTAGAATCTTAATAAAGAAATTTTCTTTTAGTCCCAAGATTTTAAAACACTGTTATTTTTTGTTTTCAACTGTTACCCGTGACTTCGTCCATGTAAAAATTTATTTTTGACCGAATTTGATACTCCGCAGATATGCCATTTGCAACTGATGCAAATGACAAATATACTTCAAGCCGCTAGCAGAGATAGTGTAAACAACGTTGAAGAGCGAGGAGAGCAAAGGATAGCAACTTGTGGACTAAGAATGATCGATCTTTGGATCCTCAATGCATGTGTCTCTATTGCAAAACATTTTTATAAACATGATTCATTAGAATATTCTTTCATGTAGGAAAATATTTTCCATTGTGTAGGGTGCCATTACAATAACTCATTAAGTATTGAATGATTCTTATTAATTTTTAGTCGCAAATAAAAAAGAGTGCAAAGTGTTTTATGATCAGAAATCCTATAGTGAGTTTTTTAATGATTATAATAATGTAAACGCTATTCCATTTCAAAAGAGAATGTAAACGAACCAAGTTGACAGTTAAAACATGGTTGTCACAAATATATATTAACTCAGTGGACAACTATTCACAAAACTCATTGTACCTATAATATTATTAAAGCATAATACTACAAACACCAAATTAACTTAATAAACTATCATGTTAAATAATGTTATAAATATTAATATTTCACGGATACTTCACTAATATGAATTGTAAAATTTAGAGGAGAAAAATGGACAACACTAACTGTCAATCACAAGTCATCTAACTGTCATTCAGGGGTATAAAACATTTTGGAAAAATATTCAATATTCCGACACATATTATTTATTACACATCATTTACTTTACGATGTGTTAATCGGTAATAAATCAGTTTTATTTTGCCATAGATGACTACTTTCTAGCGTGACGCTTAAGTGAGGCAGAAAAATTGATGAGACAGAACATTCATACTATATAAAAATTTACTTACAAGTATACAGGGTATTTGACATAAGAAATGTGAAAAAAATTATACATTTTCAAACAAGTGTTGGTATTATTTTGTAATGTAGAATACACACTTTGTACACAGTACACGGTAGTGTTTTTTTTTATTACAGATTTCGCTCTTATTTGACTGCATTTTTTTAATTTTATTAAAAAATAACAGTAAGAAAATTTTAATGTCTATATTTGGCATTACTTATGCTCAGTTCAGCATTAAATTGTGCAATGTAAATGAGCATACCAATAATTTTGCAATAAAATAATTATAAAGTGTAACAGCAAATAAATCCATATTATATTCCTAACATGAATATAAGAAAATGTTTACAATATCTGAACTCTCACTTTACTTTGTTTACAAACATTCTTTTTTAGAGTGGATTGGAGTATAGTAGTATTAGGTCTTTCCATTCAAACATGCGCGTACATGTTGGGATCTTGTTTTGGCAAGTTGCACAGAATATTAATGATAATGTTTGGTAAT
Organism: Druceiella hillmani; assembly: GCA_039881145.1. Taxonomy (NCBI): domain Eukaryota; kingdom Metazoa; phylum Arthropoda; class Insecta; order Lepidoptera; family Hepialidae; genus Druceiella; species Druceiella hillmani. Next base: position 5,802,146 of record JAYKKI010000092.1, read on the forward strand.
CTAGTAGTGAACTTTAGTGCCTCTACCTGTCAACACCTATTTTCAATCTCCTTTAAATGGATGGAAATAAATTTATTAATTCAATTACTGAGTTCGACCAACGCAATTTTATTAAATTTGGTATTCTTTTACTATAAATGAGTCCTATAATTCGAATGTCCGTTAAAACCACGCGAAACTTGTTTTCAGTACTGACAAAAATTGGTTTCACAGTCCATGCAATGCTTTTCTTAAGGAACATAAGATATTTCATTTAAAAATTGTATTATTTTTATTCATTTTAAACTCTTTCCTACGTAATCATAAAATAAACTAAGTAAAGAAAAATTTTTGTTCTAAAATGGAGTTGGCGGAATTTATAATTAATTGTTGGAGTTAGCAGATTTTGATTCAAACTACTAAACAACCCAAAAATTTATGTAATACAGGATCTGACCGTTTTTAGCATAGACTTTATTCGAATAAACGATTTGAAACTTCATCGACTATGTAAAACCATAGACAACCCGCTTTTTTTAAAAAAAAGAGGAGTTGGCAGATATTGGAACTATATGACTTAAATGATATTCACAAAGATCTTGTAAAATTGTTATGCGGTTCTGCGTATTTTTTGAGGGCATTACCATTCTTGGGTGAAAGCTTTCATGAGGGCAGAGTTTCTACAGAAAAGAGTCGAGAAGGGAACACGAAGAACGCGTCGCCGCTGTGAAAGACAAGTTACATGAAAGAAGAGACTTGACTGTGGCAGATATTTCCCTTAAACTTCATATCCCAGAAACAAGTGTGCACTGAATATTGACAAAAAAATTTAATATGCATTAGGTGCTGGGGAAGTGTATACCCCATGTTCCCAGGGAAAAGATTATCAAGGAGAGCTACAATGCTGTTTCTCGAAACCTACTCCTAATAAGGCAACGCCCACACTCACGGGATGGAAATTTTAATAACAATTGAAAACATAATTGAGAAAAATATACACGCAAATTTAAATGTAATGACCAAATTTAAATGAATGACAAAAAATATTAGTAATTGATTAATTTACTAACATTTTAAAACCGTCAGATGGCGCTGCTGTTGGACTTTTGCATAAGTTGCCGATTAAGTAAAGCATGAGCAGCACCTTCTTATGGCATCTGAAGAAAGAATTTTTGCTTTTACTTATCTACAGTCAGAACCGAGTGTTTTTCTTGGATCATAACAAATGTTAGTCACAATACATTCTGCTATTGTGCAGACTTAGGAAGGACTTTATTTCGTAAAGGACTATTAAGTAACAAACAAAAACAATTTTGCCTTCATTATATTAGTTAGGATCATAGAGCATGTCTAGAGCCTCTATCTTTTTGGCTGCTTCTTTCTTTTCACGTGAGTTCCGATAAAGAAAAAAAATGTTATGATAACATTTTTAGTAAGTTTTTGTATCGAGGCCGCTTCACTTAAAACGCATACATCAAAAAGATATACTTCTCTTTTAGAAAAATGAATAGCTCTGATTGCACGATCCAACTGTTGGATTACGGCTGGATTATGACTTTTAGACTGACTGATTTATGTTCAATTTGATATGTGAAAGATTTTCTATTTTTCTAAAATCATTTTATATATTTCAAATCATATTACTATTAAAAATAGACGCAATTAAATGAAACTACATGATGTAGTATTATTTCTACTTTCTTTCATTTCTTTACCACGACCTAGGTTTCGTTGTATTACAACATCTTCATGTGGGCTATTAGCAAAGCAAGCTATTAGCAATATATTTGCTAATAGCCCACCTGAAGATGTTGTAATACAACGAAACCTAGGTCGTGGTAAAGAAATTAAAGAAAGTTGAAAATAATACTACATCACGTAGTTTCGTTTAATTGTGAATAATGAATTTCTACAAAACTAACGCCAAATATATTCAATATGAAAAATAGAGATAGGAACTAGTCTTGTTTAGCAGAAATGTGAATTTTCTGTTTTTTTTCTTTAAATAAACGAATATAGTTAAAAAAACAAAGCATTTGGGTCCTTCTATGTTAAGAGATACGTTCAATGTCCACAATAAAAAACCACACTTTTCGAAAATTTGTTCAGAATAACGTTATTATCTCTAAAAACACACCATCTTCCATTTGGTTACTTAAATTAATTTTTTTATTGTACTTAATTTAGTCACAAAAATAACTTAAACATAAAAGATATCTCTCCCCTGGTCTGTCCCCTAACCGTTTCTATTTGTGTATTAATAATTTTAAATACGTTTTATACGTCTATTAAAATATCAAAATTTTTCATTTTACAAAAAGTAGGAAATAAATTATTGTAATCCAAGAAGCGAGAATGATTTGAATGAAAAAGATAAATGACGTAATTTTTCTTTTTCATAAAAAATATTTACGTCACATTTGTCCTACAATTTTGCGTCTCGTCTCCTGGGTTTTGTAGTCATAGAAAAATGGCGTTTGTTTACTTTGTTATATTTTTTATAAAACAGATAAATGACGTAATTTTTCTTTTTCATAAAAAATATTTACGTCTACATTCGTCCTACAATTTTGCGTCTTGTCTCCTGGGTTTTGTAGTCGTAGAAAAATGGTGTTTGGTTACTTTGTTATATTTTTTATAAAACAGATAAATGACGTAATTTTTCTTTTTCATAAAAAATATTTACGTCCACATTTGTCTCACAATTTCACATCTCGTCTCCAGGTTTTTTGTATTCCTTTAAAAATGGCGTTTGGTTACTTTGTTCCAGGAAGTTGTGACTTTAAACACAATTCACTGGACAATAAGTTAGCAGCAAGCGTCACAAGAGCTTGCCACGCAGCCATTTCGTCAGTCGTTTCGGTAGCGTCTCTCTGTGGGTACAGTTGTGAATGAGTGAATGTGATCTCTACACTGGTAAGTTTCATTTTGTGATTATTCACGTAAAGACTTCGTTTTATTTGTAAATTTACTGTTATTTGTGCAAAGTTTCCCATATTCTTACCTAAAATAAATATTGTTACAATTATTTCTGTTTTCTAACCAAAAAGTATCTCCCCTGTCGTATCTCTCCTGGCTCTTAAGATGCCAGGGGAAGGACTTTATTTCCAGGGGAGATATAAAACCATTAGATTAGAATAATATAATGGGAACTGTCGTTCCGTAGATTTAATCAATATACATTTTTGTTCTTTTAGCCTATCTCGTATATTTGATTATAGTATAATAAGTCTTTTACAGAATATAAGAGCGTGAAAAAAAAACATGTGAAGAAATCCTCGAGAAAAAATGTATAGCAGAAAGATTAAGGTACCAACGCATAACAAATGACTCTGACAAACACGTATAACAAAAAATTAAAAGAACATGAAAGTATAAAAAGAAGTAGGAAAAAGTAATTTGTGAGACTATGAACCAAATGCTACTCAACCCCCACCCCCGCCCCCGAAGATGATGAAAAAGTAGAAAAATCTGGAGAGGAAAAGAAAATAATCCTAGATGTCATTTAGCAATTCAAGACATAAGTAACGGCTCCTTAACCCTTTCTAGTTCAGATAACCAACTGCTAGTACCACATCCTCAGAATGAAAATATAAACAGACGAGGGCGAGCAACACAGGAGAAATCGACTGAGCAAGAAACTTGATCATCAAAACACAGACGGCTGAAGTAGCTAAACTTAATACAACGTTACAAAAAAAGGCCACAACAAATAAAAAGATGACCTCCATCGGACACGCCTGACACCAAAGTTAATACACTAATAGATTAATCAACTGCAAATGAGAGGAAAACCATAAAGAAAAACCTGCTTCTAAAAAAAACAAAAACAAGAAAAACAACTCAACAAAAACAATGGCACTATATAGTGAAGTTGTATCCCAACAACTGAAAGATAATTTTTCAAACTTCTGAACTGAAAAAGAAAAACCATTATTGAAGAGAATGATAAACAAGAAACTGGTCAAAGAATACAATGGTTCAGAAACTGGAAAGTTAATGAAACCTTGGAAGAACCTGAGTCGAAACTTAAGATTGGTAGAACCAAGACGACACACTAGAAGAAGCTTTGATATTTTGGAAAAAAGATTTGCTATTTTCATGGAAGAAGATTCAAATAGTAGAGTTTCTGCCGGGAAAAAAGATTACATAACGAAACAGGAAGAGCGCATACAAAAGCGAGTTACACTAGACACTTTACACAACTTACACAAACTTTTTGCGGAGAAGTTGCAAATCAAAATTTCTTATTCAATGTTTCGTAAGCTTCAACCATTTTGGATAGTCCAGCTACATTGTGACAAACTATAAAAACACGGACGATAACAAAGTGTGTCAAAAGCATAGTGAAGATATGCCCACGGGATTTGATTTTAGACTTGAAACCTAATTTTGAAAAATGTTTGTGTCATAAATTCAATATAAGGCTTTAAGAACAAAAAGAAACCCTCACTGAGAATGATACAATTATACACGTGGACTTTAGTGAAAATGATGAAACAAAATATGCCAAAGACGTGGAAGTCCTTTTCGTTTTGAAGGGTTGAGACAACAAATAAGTAGTGGTACACAGTGGTAGTCTACACCAAAGAAGCTGGAGAAGAGGTAAAAAGCGCACGTTTCTGCATTTTATCCGAAAATTTATCGCCATAACCTGCAGCGATTTGGGCCTATTTATAGCCATTACTTGACAGTTTGCCAGCTACCGTTGGTAATTTGCACTTCTTAACCGATGGGCCGGTTACCTAGTGCTATGATAAAATTATGTTTAAAGTGTTGACAACAATCTTACAAGAGTTTTACCCCGATTTGCTCAATTTCACGTGGAATTATCACGAGACCACCATGGAAAGGGACCTCCAGATGGGGTGGGTGCAACTTGTAGTAGGACAGCCGATAGATTAGTTGCAAGTGGCACTGACATTTCGTCGTTAGAAAACTTATCCCAGGCACTTCAGAAAAGTTGCCTGAACATAAAAGCTTTAACCAATAATGATGCGGACATTTCAAACAAGAAGCAATACTCTAATCAGTAGAAAATATAAAAACATTTTCAGACACACTAAAATCAACTTGTTTATTCATCACAACATTATCGGAAATGTATTTCTTCCCCATCGTTTGGTAATGAAAAGTTTAAGCTGTTTCTGCGACCTTGATAACTGCAGTTATTTTATATTTGGTACCTTGGATATCTGACTCTGATGATGAACCACTGCCACTAAATCTACAAATGAAAGGATTGCAAATTTTCTATACATTCAATTAAAATATTTAATGTCTATGAGCGAAGGTTATAAAAAAATATATATTTAACTTTTAATTTCTCAGTTTGATTTTTGTTACTTTCCTTCAGAATTGTTTTTATGGTAACAGATTTAATTTCTGTTTAATTTAACGGTGCCAATGAATGTTAAGATTATATTTTAATAAATATTGTTGAATATTAAATATATTTGGCGTTAATTTTGTAGAAATTCATTATTCACAATTAAATGAACCTACGTGATGTAGTATTATTTACTTTTTTTTAAATTTCTTTACCACAACCTAGGTTTCGTTGTATAACAACATCTTCAGGTGGGCTATTAGCAAAGATCTTTGCTAATAGCACACCTGTCATACAACGAAACCTAGGTCGTGGTAAAGAAATTTAAAAAAAGGTAGAAGTAATACTACATCCAGCTTTAGGACCTTTATATTTTTTATTGTTCTTCTCTAATATCCTTCTAAAATCTTTGCTAATATTCTAAAATCTTTGCTAATATCCCACCTGAAGATGTTGTAATACAACGAAGCCTAGGTCGTGGTAAAGAAATTAAAGATAGTAGAAATAATACTACATCACGTAGTTTCATTTAATTGTGAATAATGAATTTCTACAAAATTAACGCCAAATATATTCAATAGTGTTCTATTTTGCTAAAACGAGATTGACCCTTTTTCAAAATATTTTTTCGATATTTGAAGGAAATAAACTGACTTTTTTTAATTTTTCATTTCTTTCCTAAAGAGAAATATAAATTTAAACATAAAAGATAATTACGGATCTTTCATTCCATAAGAAATTTTTGAAATTCGTAACTTTTCAATGCGTTTGCGTTTTTATTGCTACCTAAGCACAGTTGACCAAAACCGGTAAAAATGTAAAACAATGAATGAGAATGAGTGAAATAAGAGACATGTTCCATCACCGGCTTGTTAAATAACAAATTGAAGTACTAACCTTCATAAAGTGATGAAAATGCCACAAGAGCAACATATTCTAGCTTTGAATGAACATCCAGATAATCAAGGAAAGTGTTTATTGCCGATACAGCTAACGTATATCGTGTATGTGTTTCTGTAGAGTCCTGCATTTGGACTGGACGTGACATAGATAGAGATACATCTAGTAAAATTACAGTCGGCATTGTAATATTTCACTTAAATCTTTTTTATATTTATATACTAAACACCACATAACCTAAACAAGACTTTGACAGAACTCTGGAAGTAAACATAGATGCTGACATTTTCTAATTAATGTGGAAACTATGGCAAAATTTACACCCGATCCAAATTTACGCATACATATTTACTTATTTAATTTATTTAATAACATAATAATCTTGCCAAATAAAATAAAATGTAGTAATTACCAAATTAAAACGTTAAAATATTAAATTTATTAGTATTGTTTTATTATTTAGTTATTAAAAAAAATTGTAAATTAAAAAAATGTTTTTGGATTTACATAAAATTAAATTAGTTCAACCGAAATATTAATTAAAATGTTATATATTTATCGATTTTTGAAACGTCATCAAGGTCACTAAATAATCAATTTATAATAAATGGCCTTATTGAAAAATTATTACTTTAAAATAGAAACAATAATCGCCATTTACCAAAATATTAATATTGAAAATGTATTGAACTAATTGCTAACAATATGTCAAACTAATAACTTTAGTAAACATTGTGATAAAAATTAATTATTACATGGAGTTTTGCATCAAAACAAGAAACTAAATATGTAATAAAAAATATAAAACTTATATAATTTTGTAAAATCGTTATTGATTTTTATTAACAGACTTTATTCTCTATGGTCATGTAGAGTGTGGTACGACATATCCGTATCCACGGTGACATGCCGAGTCTGAGAATTTTACTTACGTACATAATCCATTGACTCGTTCCGCCATTACGTTTTTGTAGTTGCGTACGGTTGTCACTCGGCAGTGGCTAGTGTACATAAATTCGCAATCTATTGACTAAAATAAAAATAGTCCTCCTACGTCGACTTGCTTAGTGCAGATTTTTATTTTTTTAAAGTACCAAACGTTCTATCGTATGTCCATCCAGAATTTAAACACATTTGACCCTTTCGCCGATGCTATCAAGGGCTCGGAAGACGACGTTCAAGATGGTCTAGTCCACATCAGGATACAGCAGCGAAATGGTCGTAAAACGTTGACTACAGTGCAAGGATTATCTTCCGATTATGACTTGAAGAAAATAGTGCGATCATGCAAAAAGGAGTTCGCATGCAACGGTACAGTTGTAGAACATCCGGAGTACGGAGAGGTGTTGCAGTTGCAAGGTGATCAAAGAGAGAACATTTGTCAGTGGCTGACTAAATCGGGCCTGGCCAAGCCCGATCAACTCAAGGTGCACGGATTTTAGCCCATTTACATTATATATTTATTTAACTATTCACGTGTTCGTTACATATACATAGTAGAGCTGATAAATATCTTTCGAATTTTACTCGCTTTATAAAGTGTCTACTATCAAATTATAAGTGTTCTGATCTTAAATCCGCTGTCGTAAATAATAATAAAATATGGTGATTTTTTTATAGTCATGAGTCATGTGATGTGTAACAAATACCGTTAAATAATTATGTATTTGGGAAGTATTGACGTCTACAGAGAATGCATATTTGACCAAACATACCGTTACTTATAAACTGTAAATAAAGTTAATGCGTGTCATCTTTAAATCGAGTAAAATATATCATGGAAGCAGTATGATTAACTTTTTACGACACAATAAGGTCGCTAATGGTTTATAAGTAAGAGGTCTCGCTGCAACATCCCATCTTGGTTTATATAGAGATATCATAACGTGTAAACAGCCAATTTTTGGTGCCTTACATTATTTACTTTTATATCCTCATGTTAATTAAATAATTATTATGTATATTGTTGCACATTATTAATTAAAAAAAAAAACATTTATGTATAGTTGTGCTGTGTAAAGAAATGTTATTAGAACACACCAATTATATTCACTTCCATTAATCAATGATTAGAACTAAAATTCAAGCATTCTTTTTTTATGAAAACGACATTAAATGGTGACATTAATAGATTTTAAATTGCTGTATTCCTGAATGTGTCTCAAATATAAATAAACGTCTTTTGTAGAAAATTGTCCAGAAATGCTCTTTTATTTTGATTGCATGCACGATTTTTTTTGTGCAACATTTCAGACTTTCACTTTCAGAGATCAAGAAGTTGGAATTTTACGAGAATCTGTTACAATTTCAATTTTGCAATATTTCAGGAGTTTTGCATATAGTAATATCCTGAATGTTCGTTAACATTCTAGAAAAAACTGCTGCTAATGAATATGTACTAATTAAAATAAGTTTAGCTATAAAATCTCCAATGTTGCAAAAATATTTTAACATTGTCATCAAAAAGATTTGAGGTGTGTTACTGTTTTCTTTTTATTAAGTTTCTGTAGTAAAAGAAGAAACCATTGTAATTCCATCATGTCTGTCTGTCAGTTTCATAGTTTTGGACCCATGAAGATGTTTCACTTAAAGGTCTCAATATGTAGCAAAATCTCAGCTTTTAAAGTACCCCCCCCCCCCCCCCTATGTGAAGTGGGAACAACATGCCTCATAGGACATCTCTTAAAATAAGATTGGAGTTCCCACAATTAAATGGATATTGCAGAATCTTACTTTGTAAACGTAACTTATAGTTGAAGTATAGTGAAGATAATAAAGATATAGTGAAGATTGCCAAAAAGCCTTCATGAAAATTTATAGCAAAATTTTAATATTTTAACGGACTTTTTGATAATGACTGATAATAAAATACATGATCCTGATAAAATACTACACAAATTTTGCATCAGCAATATTTTATTAATCTTTTACAGTAACGAATCTGGTATAATAATATGTAGTACTGGCAAAGGTAATGTATAAAAAGAGAAATTTATATTATAATAGTAATATTAGTAAGTTTTAGTTTAATGAAAGCAGACTTATCTATTAATATTTAAAAAAAACTGCAAACAAAGCACAAGTCGATAAATTTAAAAAATATTTATTGCATCGATATATTAAAATGCTTATATAAATACTAAATGGTAGGGGTAAAAACGAAAGTTAATTATTTGAGTTGTAACGTAATTAAAAAATACTCTATAAACGTTGGAAATGGAACAACTTTCTTTTTAATACAGTATAGATCGGCTTTTATGTAGTAATCTTGACAAAAATTTATTTGAAGCAATTTTATTAAATTAAGAAATTTGCAATTTCATATTTTTCATAAATATATGAAATAATAAAGGCACTGGATTGTTGTGAAATAATAGTATAAATCTATCATTTTACAGCGACTTTTATTTAGACACAAAAAGTCGTTTTTGAATATATATTAAAAAGATTATTTTAAATCAATAACATAAATTTTTAATTAATCTTTCTATATTTATACTAAATTTGACGCAGATCGTAAAGGCCTTGAGTCGTTTTTAGATGACCTTTGTACGGCTACAATTTTAAGGTTATGCTGGAAAGTTCCTGTCAAACGTTCTCAATGTCAAAAAATATTTTTTCTTTTTTTTTATAGTATATAAAGCAAATAAATATTTGTTGATTTGAATTGAAACGAAAACTTCCAACATGTTTTTATTAATTGTATGTATAATAAACACACTAATAAAGAGATATACGTAATTCATACATTTATATCTGCAATATGTACGCAATGAGTCAGTTATCTGCGAAATCATGACTCATTCAATACGTGCGTGTTATTTAAAATGAAGGACAAACTTTTTGACTTCTGTATTTTAATGTTTATGAAAATTATTGATATTTTCTTATGCTTTTCGTTAAGTTGTGTTAAATAATAACCGTCAAGGTGTAAATTAAATAAGTGTCATTAACTGAAGACGGGAGGTACCAACATTTTGTACGTTACTATGCAGAAGGTCTATTATTGATAATGATGAAATGTAATGACGATAAATGCAAACTGTATAACGTATTTAAATATAGTGTTTAGAAACATGTTTCAAAGAATTATATTCAGCGACGAGTTTATTCGATATTAAAACTTATATTATCCTTTCTAGGTTTCTGAACAAAAGAATTAAACAATCTTTTGGTTGATTTACAAATGAATGAAAGAATATCATTATATGAAGAGCAAGTTTTTGGGAATTTTTATACATAATAGAGTGGGACTCGCTGTATTGCCAGTCGTTTTCTATATCGTACCTTGGATCATCTTTCAGGAAAGAAATTGATTTCCAGTTACGCAAAATATATTACTGCAACTATATTGAGCTCGTTAAAAAAAATTCGATACACACTTTATTTCCTAACATCACATGATTTGACCGGTGACATTATATTATATAGACGTTATATTGGCATCTAAAAATGTTTCTTTAAAATTGAGTAATTTTCAGTACGACTATCTCTTTTACCTGCTTTCTTTGACTCTTCATCGCGCATCACGCTACGTGGCGTCATATTTTTTATTCGTTTTATAAAGTATAACGTCATCGGTTGGAACTATCTATTCTGTAAAATAAGCTGTTTGCTATACTTCCATTCTCGTGAAATCTTTTGTTATACTCAACTATGCTTTGTATTATATCACAAAAGGCATAGGTTTACTTACTCATACAACTGTGTCTTTTATGATATAACGTAAAATTAAATTGTTCCATTTAGTATTGGGTTTGTATTTGTTTTTGTTATAAAGAACTCATAATTTGAACTTCAACTCTAGCTGTCTCACACAGAGTCATGTCGTCTATGAACGTCTAAAATTACTTCCTAAACTTACTACTTTGATTTGTTCCAATAAAATGAGTTGCGACGTATTATTTAGCTTATAATGTATTAATAATGTGGAAAGTTTTAAAAACATTGGTTAAGATCTTTTTTCAGAAAATAAATGTCGCTATTTTTTGCACGCCTCATGTACCTACTGTAAATTTTGAAGTTTAAGAAGAAATGAAAAAATCTATAAACACAGAGTATCATATACGCTAAGTTCTGTGTCTATAAGTATATTTATGAAAGAGCTCTCGATATCTTCATCACAAATACGTACGAAATTTATTTTTTATTTTCGATTTTTATACGCCCTTAGTGCTGTAGAATCGGTTGCTGTTAAAACATCGAATTCTATTTTCCGACGATTATAAATAATGTATTCGAAATAATATGTTCGTATTCGGCCGAATTATTTGATTCTATAGCCGAATGTGAACCAAACATTAGACTTATACCATTATAAGAATTATAGCTAATATATAGGTAGACTTAAAAATACTCACCTTAATGCAAAATAAAAGAGCATACTCATATAATCAACATTTATTCTAAAGTATTACGAAGAAAAATACTTAACATTTCAGGATAGTGTTTAAGTAAGACTAGAAATAATGATACTAATTTTTTTCCGATCTGGACTATTTGAAGTGGGTTGCATTTTAAGTTAAAACAAAATCAAATTCGCCATAAATTCAAAATTTATAAAAAATGTAATGTGTTTTTAAAAGGTCTGGAATAATATATGAACTAAAAATACAGACTAAAATTGGGTTAATATAAACAATTCACAATCAGTTTTAAGGGAGTTGCTGGTTGTACATGAACCTTTAAAGTTGCTATTAATGCGTAATAAATAAATTAATAAACTTTTGGATATATTGCTGTAATTTTTTCGTCTATAGTCCCCGTTGTGGAAGTATTGTAATTAATAAAAATTATTTATAATGTTAAAATATGGTGTAGTGTGTTGTATAATAGTATTTTTATAATTCGCAAGAAACACTGTGTTTAGTTTAAAAAAAAGGTGTTTCTCTTTTGCTTATAACATAACAATGAATGGCTTAATTTTCTGCCAATAAAATACCGCAATCTTATTAACAGATACGTAACCAAGAATTCTTATTCCGTCGTGTTCGAGAGAACTATGCGTTTCTTTCATCTATTAAGTTGGAAACATATTATCGGACGCGACTGAACAGTCTGCACATCCGCGTTCGGACGCTGTGTTCAAACGTGTTGCGTAGACATAGCACAGATTTGGAATATTCTTGTAGTATTTTGATTATTGTCATATTAATATTCTTATTCGCGAACTGTATTAATTAATTTTCATCACCCACCATTGTATGTAAATAGCTGCAAAAAAGTCTACACTAGTCATGAACACGTGACTGATGCGTCGGCGACTGATAGAAATATCCGGCGAGCCAAATTTTCGTCAGACGTGCGAGCGCTCAAGTTTACGCCCGCGATTTATTGCTGGTAGTTTGCACGTTTAGATGTAATAATCACCATATATGGCATCAGTCACTTCCGTCGGTCGCGACTGTAAGTCGCGTCCGATAATACGTTCCCAGTTTTATGCCATACACTTGCCTGCACAAGTAATATGCATAAAAGACAAGATTATTACAGGAACTAAATATAGCATAATGAAAAAATAAAGTGTTACGAATTTTTTACAGAAAATTGTGACTTTATTTAATAAACATTTATTTACAATTAATACAAAAATAATAAAGTACAGGTTATGTGTACCGTAGTAAACAACAGCGTTGAACTGAGTGAGGAGGGGATCTCGTAGTCGGTTGCTCATGGCGACACGTCGCCATAACGTACACTCTACTACATATATACTATATATATACCTTAGTATAGCGTGGCGACCCGTCGCCACGGCAATCGTCGCCACGCCAACGATCCGGTTTATACCTGCTCCTATAGATGTTTCACATCAACAGGACCCCACGACATTAATACTTTTGCACGGTAGCTGGCAAACGATGGACGGAGCTGATAGGATCACATGAGTATCCTGCCATATTTGACAGATAACGCCATCATGCCTACATGTTGCAACACAATACAGCGAGTGCTAGTCGACCTGCGCAATTTATCTCAAAAAGGTTTGTAAATTGCTGAGTGATATTTTCCGAATGTTTAGGATCAACTAAACGTATCCCGGCCGCGCCGCTCGCCTAGTCGACACATGGGTATGGAGGCACGACAGAGCGGCGCGAGTTCTTGAACCATCGATTGCGGGAGAAATATGGAGATGTTACGCAATCAAAACAATTGAAAAAGCATTTCGCTATCGAGCATCATTAGACTCAAATTTGTGAATAACTTTAAGCTGGCCGATGATGAACGCGCCATTCAGAGCGCATCCATTCAGCGTGGCTCCAAAGGCATGCATGGATAATGTGGACTGCACTAACAATCGTGCCACTGCGCTATACCTGTTGTCATCCGATTGGCTTGTGTATATTTATTTATAGCCGTGTTTATAACTTAAATTATAGAAAATGACATATGTCAAGTTGCGGCTGTTTCCTAGCAACTTCGCTAGTTTAAAGAATAGGGATACTGAAAAACGTAACAAAATTTAGTGGTTTTATTTCGCAGATTGTCCAGTTAATCTGAAGACCAAGTATTTGTTAATGTGAAGGGAACAGGTTCCCTATTTGGTAACTCACGTTGAATTTATTGCCCCTTTCGCAAATTTTGCTGTTATGCTATTTTTTCTGTTATGCTATTATTTATTATATATACTATTATTTTGGAAATTGAGGACAACTCTACGTCACCCTGTGATGATTACTTACGAAAGTGATTTCTCGTCGGTGTGGAATGTCCTCGATAATCGGATCTTTAATGAGCTGATGCTGCTATTGCTCGCTTTTATTGAAGAATACATGGCCTCGGAGACTACTTCTTAATGAATTTGTACAGCAGATTCTGTGGATGTCGGATTGCTTGATTAACCTGTGAAGGTGATTTCTTAGAGCTAGAGGGTAATTTAAAATCATCGATAGCTTAATTTCGAATCCGCCGGGACATTCTTTGACATAGTCTTTTCTAAATGCTCTAATTTTACAAGATCCACGTTCGTTGCGTATTGAATGAAATATTTCTTGTGATATTTTAAATGAAATCAATTCTACTTTTGGAAAGTCTACAGAAAATGGCTTTGTATGGACTCCTTTTGATTCCGGATTGGTAATCACGATTATTTATAAATTGCATAAATTGCACACCATCGCTGCATTTCTTAATTTGGTTATTTGCCTTCAGGGTAGTGAGCCATGGCTCTAGTTGTGTCATCGTTTGCTGTGAACCATCTTCTGGCCATGCGTTTTGTACATTGCCAAACACTCGATCGCAAAATTCATGTCCATTATTCGAATATAAAATACATGGAGCGCCTAGGAAGCGAAACATAAAACAACTGATAGGCCTCGATACTACAAATTTTATCAAATGGCCTTAGTAAAGGAGAAGAATTTAATTTTTTCAACTAGCTAAAATTAATATCGATAAGATCGAGTTGGAATTTGCTACTGGAATGAAATGAAATAATTCGCTTTATAACAATGCTTTTCTTTTGACTTTTTTTGTTTTTGTCGACAAGGCTTGCATAAATTCAAAAACATTTTTATTTGGGCTTGGGTCATGTTTTTATGCAGTATATTTAATTGTTTGAGCATCTTGTCTCTGCCACCGTGGTCGAGTGATAAATGAGGGGACACACAATTCGTCAGCATGGATGCATTTCTTTATATATTTTTATATTTTTTCTCAGTATTTGATACTTCATGGTTCAGTAAATTTACCTAACCTTGTATAATCAACATAACATATATTGCAATTGTTTGGTAATTTTTTGATGATTCCTTTTTTGGACACTTATTCGCTTTACCTTTTAAATAATGGAATCACACATTACTTTTGCTATAAAACGATGCGGGCGGGAAACATGAGATTAAAGGGAACTAGGCATTTGTCTCACTCTCTTCAATATTTTTTTCGTACATTAGTGGTTTAGAATATGTTAATATCCAGATTAAGTAGAGTTGTGTATTAAATAAAGGAAAATCCTGTATTTAACGGAATTAATCTGGTAACCTGCAGATCAACTCGTTACACATGGACATTAACGCTTTTTCCGACTTTAGCGGTAATATATGATCTGTTATGTAAAGTGCACCTCTACTCATTCCATACATCGATCGCGCTATTAGTTTTGGAGCGGTTGAATTTTAACGGTTTGGTAGTCCATCACACCGCGGCATTTGTCTAAAATATTAGGCGATTTTATTAACATTTTGGTGGGCAATTGCATCAGGGCAGCCTCTGCCCCTCTTGGGTCAAAGGCTTGCCTTGGGAGAAGAAGTTTGTGGTTTACGTAGATAAGGAAAACTATTGTGGATTATATTTCTGTGGCATGAGACGGGTCATTATGGCTAAAATGTAAATAAAATGATATCAATTTCTTTTTGTGCATACAGAAGTAGCAGGAATTGATAAGATAATTTTATCTCTATTAGCCACATGGGTCTGTTCCAGTCTAATACCTATTTAAACAAATTGGAATAAGGTCGATGACACATGTTGGTTTTTCGAAACGGATAACCAGAACTTATGAAAAGCATGTGAAATGATCAAGGTCAATACATACGACGCATACACTCGTGTCGTTTTGGAAAGAAACATTTTCCGAACTATAGTCAATATCAAACATGTTATTGAACATGCTATAAAAGTCAATGAATTTTTCCGAATAAGCACACAATTTTGCTTTCAAGACATAGGATAGACGGTTCTGTTATACTTTAGTTATATTTATTTACTCAGTGACACCGCTTCTTTTTCTTTTTTTGGGAGAGCAATAGTGGAATCCTTCGAAAGTCATTATAGTTAATTTTTTCCCACTTACTACAGACGTGTCTGCTGAACTGAGAAAGTTAATTCCGAAAGAAAAGTATCAGAAATCAGTGACAGATCTACCAAAAACACATTCTTACTGACATGTACCAACTATTAATTCAGCTAAATATGCATATATGAATATTCGCTTCAGCAATTGTGACATCGAATAATATTTGGTATTCGGAAAATTCATATTTCGCTTCTGTTGCAGTCTGAATGTAGAAATATAATAGTTGATTCTAATATATTTTTTTTTCGATGCCATTGTGACCAGTTTTATGCATTCTTGGTCGATACATCGGCATTTTGTCAATGCAGCCAACACCGAGCACGCTAATGGATTTTTTTAAAAATAAATATATATTATAGTAAACGAAGAGGAAAATTTGCTCCCTTTTTAAGCATATTAATATATATTTTTTTCGATGCCATTGTGACCAGTTTTATGCATTCGTGGTCGATACATCGGCATTTTGTCAATGCAGCCAACACCGAGCACGCTAATGGATTTTTTTTAAAAATTAATCTATATTATAATAAACGAAGAGGAACATTTGTTCCCTTTTTAAGCATATTAGAATAACGCGCAGGAGTATGAGATTTGGCATATTTGAAGTTTATATGGAAAAGCAAAATTTTTAAATCGTATGTGTTACACATACATTAAATTATAAATTAGAAATACATTACAAGATTCATTATTTACGTTCATTCTGTCAATGTCAAACGCATAATAGTTTGGAATATCCTTGGACAAAAAAATCTCAATAACATTTATATTTAAAAATTTAATGAATTACGGTCGAATCTCAACCACGGGGCGATCACTAGAAATTCACAAAATTAAAGTAAAATAGAATTTATGACTGGGTTTTAAATAATTCTAATAATCAATAAAATAAATTGAAATTGGTGCTGTTCCAATGCAGAGTTGAAAAAATTAGTGCATTAATATTTTTTTCATAATTCATCATTCGTGTTATTGATTATAAAGGAATAATATATTTAATTTTGTAAGAAAACGTTATTTAAAAAAAAAGCTAAGGCAATTATTTTAAATATAGTTAATTTAATGGAAGCGTTTCACATGTTTCAAGTGAAACAAACATGTACATCGATATTTATTTTTCAGAATTTTTTAGCTTTAAAAATGAAGTTGATATAAGAAATATTTTCTTTATATCATTCAATATTAAGTAACAATATTTTTTTAAATATTACATATCAAACTGCTTCTCTGAGCCAATATCACCTAAATGAAATAAATATCGATTTCGATTATCGATAAATATTGATACTTGGGTGCAGCACTGAGCACATCCCATATTTTGACGTTTGAAATTTTCATTGACATCATTTGTTTGACGTCTACTCATTTTTGATGCGTTTGATGAAAAATATTATTTCTTGTAGATTTATTTAGTAATTGCTTATTCGTAGTATTCAGTGCGCACTACATGTGCGGCTACAGCGTTTCGTTAAGAAAGAAATGAGAGTTAAATATTGTCTGCACATTTTCAATAAGTTAGTTTAAGAATTTCGATTGTGTTAAAAATGTCTGATAAACCTTTAAGATTGGGGCAGAGGGTGAAAGTTGTAGCTAAGGATGTTAAAGGATCCGTGGCTTACGTCGGTCATCCGACTTTCGCGACAGGAAAATGGATCGGCATTATTTTGGATGAACCGAAAGGCAAAAACAACGGCACTGTTCGCGGCCATGCATATTTTGCGGTATGTATTTCTTCTTTATTTTATATAAAAATTCATGAATATTGACAATATAATGAATAATAATAGAAATGTGGTATCATACGTGTGAAATTAACAGCTACGCACCATTTTAAGGTGAGCAAGTTTCGCAGAGGAATTTACAGACTTGCTTAAAAAATAATATGGTTTGAAATTCGAAAAGTCACGAAAGGCGACAACATGAGACCAGATGTAAAATAAAAAAATAAGTTGCAGTTTATTAAGAAAAATAAAATAGAATTATTTAGCGAAATTAAATTTTTCACTTTCTGTCTTCATTTAATTGAAGGAAAAAAACTTGTATCAATAATTGTTTTGAGCAGTTATAAACGAAGTTTATTAAACATTTTTTATTAGCAACTAACAGCACTAAACACCAAATACGAACACAAATCGATAAATATTATACATAAATTGTTAAAGAAGGGAAATAGATAGAAAAATTGCAAAAATAAGATATTTGAAATTTCATATTTGGCAGCCATTTGCCATTAGTAAAAGCGCTTTTAAAAAACCATATTTTTTTAAATTAACTAATTCTTAGAGGCACTTATTTTGTTAAGTACATCAATGTTTGTGTGTATCATTTAAAGAAATAAAGAATGTTGAATTGCGTTCATAACATGGGTATAAAAATTAATGAATGAATTGCTAAATTGCGTTTTTTAAACCCATGTTATAAACGCAATTTAGCAATTAGCAAGAAGATTAATTGTGAATAAATGGTAAATTAAAATTAAACAACCTGAAAATAAAATGAAAATTTAACTCTGCTTAATGAACTTTTGGTATGATATTTAGTTTTTTTTCTCAACTTCGCCCTAGCCTCTTCTGCCTTAGCCATTTTATTAAACTTTTTTATTTTCATTTTGAATGGATTAGTTGTTATGCAATTATACTTCTTCCAGGACATTCGCTTTTTTCTGTCATGAATATAACTATCTGCACTCTTGTGTGATATGGGAAATTGTGCATACACTTTGTGTAACAAAATTATTGAGTTTGTTGAAAAATAATGAGCATGAAGTTTAGACAGTAAGGCTGTTTTTGCTGTAAATTAGATTTGTGAATAACAATAATTTTTTACAATTTATGCAATCAAAATTATGCTTAATAAAAGGTGTCTCAGCGAAGAATTAAAACTTTAAATAATAATAAAAAAACCAAAATACATTTGTGCGGATTTTGAGTACGGAATATTACACCATCAAGATGTCTCCCATCACAGTGAATACTAAAAATTCAGAGGCAGCGTTTTTTCTAATTCATCTATGTAGTAAGTTTGTGTAGGTCTTCGACCGCAGCAGCGATGCGGTTAATGTTTTCAATTAATCGCATAGGTCTATTTCGAGGTCCACTTGAGAGATTTAGTGTACATCATGACGCTCTGAACTTCGCTGCCCACAACTTGATTAACTGAACACTGGGCCCATCATTAAAATTCCTAATTTCAAAATGATTACAAAACTTGCGTCGTGCCTTACTTACAGAAAAACCGTTGCAGAAATACGCTTCCACAGCGTAAACGCG
This sequence comes from Druceiella hillmani, assembly GCA_039881145.1. Taxonomy (NCBI): domain Eukaryota; kingdom Metazoa; phylum Arthropoda; class Insecta; order Lepidoptera; family Hepialidae; genus Druceiella; species Druceiella hillmani. The sequence continues at coordinate 5,821,419 of JAYKKI010000092.1, forward strand.
ATGTGCGCCAATGAGCTATCGAACACCAGCGCTCCCCTCTGTTAACCCCGTTGCTTGCAGAAATATTTGAGTGTAAAGTTTGAATTTTGGCACTGAGACACCTTTATCAACTAAAAGCGCATCTCCTGTTCATAAAATTTTTCTATAATCTGCCTACTGCAAAATCTTGACCGATAGGGCTTCTTGATGTGCTGAAGTCTTAATGATATTCACCTTATATGGTTAAATCTGACATTAGACGAGGTAATATCTTGCACATGTTAACTTACGCCTTCGTTTGAGCTCTTGCCTTGTTTTCTTACTACCATTTTTTTAGGGAGGTTTGTTTGCAAAACATATCTAAATTAGTTTCTGAGGTAAATATAACATTTTAACAGACAAATTTTTTAATAGATTTATTATGCTAAATAAATGATATGATCATAATTAAAATGAAAACACTGGACGATTCCTCCATTGTATCTTTTTATTAGAGAAAACAGTGGTTTTGCCTCCTTTAGATCGGCTCATGATAAGTGGTAGGTTTGCTCATGGCAAGTGGTTAAGCTGCGAAAATTAAGTATTATGTAAACAGTCCGAGTATCTATGGCCACATGATTACAGAACCCCAAGATAGGTGTGTTCAACATGCACTTGTCTGGTTTCTATGATTCCATATCTCAAATTGAAAAACGGAACCCTTATAAGATTACTCACGTGTCTGTCTGTCTATCACAGACGATTTTCTCAAAAATTATGTGATGTGGAAACTTGAAATTTGGCATAGTGATACATGTTATCAACTCACATATTTCGCACTAGCTAACTTTTTTTAAATATACGTATAAGAATTAAAGAGGCGGTAAATAAATTATTCAATTGCATATACTTTTCATCATGTATATCATTTGAAAGGGCTTTCATAATATTAAATTGCATATTTAAAAAGATATTAAATAGAGGTTTCACTTCTCCGCATCCGGCCCCCTCCCCTTTATTTTCAAAACTGCTGAAGCAAAAATCATGAAAATAACTGGATTGGTAAAATGTGAAGAAAAAAAAATTAAATTGTGTGTGTACAATCCACACACAGTTAAACTTCAGTATTCAAGTCTTACTTATTCACACAAATAAAAATATACATAAATAATACACTGCATTGGCTTTTTACTAAAGCTGTGTAATACGTAGGCGCATACACACATATTAATATACATACTAACATAAACACGTAGAAAGCTCGAACCGGAGCAAGTATGCGCGCCAACGCTTTTTCTTTTGCTTTAACCTGGCAATATACAAGCGCACACATATGTATAATGCTTAGTAGACAAGAGGGAAATACTACGAAGCATGGCACAAAGTGGAGAATTAAAATTCAAATCACATCGATTCTAAAAAAGCTTCACTTGTTCCTTTGTCGTGACTAATTATCGTTTCATCGAGTTTCAAATCACGATTCTAAAGAAGTTTCACTTCAAATCGTAGAAGTTTCACTTCACTCGATTATCCTAGACTTTCTAATTTTTGAAATATGCCCCATGCTTTTAATATCTGTGAAAGATATAGGGAGCAATATATTTACGTTGTGAAAAATAAATATTTGTAAATAATTTAAAAGAAATACTTTGTATGAAATAAATTAAGAGTATGAAATAAATTAAAATAGATCTTTCGATAGCTGTCTATCAGAGATTCGACATATTGAAATGTAATATATTCGATTTTATATCTATTGTAAAAATTTATTTTTCAGTGTGAAGACAACTATGGAATGTTTGTACGTCAGACTCAAATACAGCTCTTGGACGACGACGGTAACCCCATGGAGACTTCATTCACTGATGACTCCAAAACTCCCAGTCGATCTCGGTTGAGCAGGTAACTTTGTTTGCTAGCACGTTTGTGCCCGATTAATACGGTTCTGTTTTATCGCTTTTCGTGTGGCATTTAATTGGCTGACTTTGTGCTTGGCGGCCTATAGTTTTGCCGGCACCGAAGCAGCGAAAATGTGTTTGCTTCGTATTGTTTTAGAATAACATAATATGTATTGAGTGATCATATTATTCTGATGTTTTACTACGGCCATTTTTCATGAGTGGTTTAACGGACTAGTTATACTGATTCAAATAAACCAATCTTAAATTATTTATATTAGCACACACTTTACCAAAATACTATTTGTAAATGCTATCACGGATGATTATGATTTAAAAAAAAAAATAAAATAATTTTCTGATGTGTGTGGAAAAGTTAAAAAATGGTGACTTAATTTAAAAACAATGTTACGACAATAATATTGGATCTTAGCTTAAAATGGCTAAATGCTTTGATAAGTATAGAATCGAAGAGATGGTCTAAAAAGGAAAAAGCATTATGGATTTAAAAAGAAGAAACATTATGGACTTCATTTGTTAATTTCCCAAAAAAATGTTTTTTATTAATATCAAGATTAACTGCCAGTCACTATAACACATGAAACGTTATTAGAAATAGTCACCGAATTATAAGCCAATGTGTGTTCTATTGTCGGTTTGTCTACATCCTACATGCTTTTGTTGCCACCTGTAATCTATGGTTAACTGTCAAATTGTTGTTACATGTAAGATCCTATTATTTAAAAATGTTTTTGGATTTTATTTGAATTTTGTTCAGGTTATGACAATTTTAACTTTGAAAAGAGCTATGAAAATAAAAGAAAATGTGTAACAATGCACTCGAGTTGCGTAAAAAAAGGAAAACTGTACGGCATTCTTATTTTTCAATTTGTTCTTTTATTTTTAAATTGATGTTGGCAAACATTTTATCATTAAAAGAGTATAAATGCCATTAAATAAAAGATAAAATAGAAGATGACAGCCGTGCAAAAAGAAACAATACTGCTGCCACATTTTCATAATTTTATATTTTAAATTTATACTTAACATGTGCGCTCTATAAATTTATTATTTAAGAATTCTATATCATTTTTGCTGGAACTTGACATTATTAGTAATTTGCACAAAGGTAATGAATGCAATTTATAATTGGAAGTTAATACCGAACTGACGAAAGATAGCATATTTTCTAATATTCATTTGGAAATGGCGTTGACTGATGTCTAAATTTAATAGGTATACCATTAACTGTCATATCTAAACATTGATGGCTACAGTCTTGTCCATAGACAATAAGCAAAGATAGAAATGTCCACCTGCCGATGGTTTACTATTTTGCAAGGACATTACTAATAGTAAAATTCTTGTCCCTAGTAAGTAAAATATATTCGTAAATATGTTATAGGAACTGTTGTTAAGACATTATTCATGATATAAGCTGTATGTGTACGACATATCTTATGGATCGGTTGAGTAACTGATGCATGAAAGGGAGACAAATAAACGAACTATTTCACTTTTGTATTTATAATTGTTTACAATTTAATGAAACTACATGATGTATTATTTCTATACAACCTAGGTTTCGTTACGACATCTTCAGGTGGGCTGTAGTACAATGAAACCTAGGTCGTAGTAAAGAACTTAAAGAACATAGAAATAATACTACATCACGTAGTTTCATTTAATTGTGAATAATGAATTTTTACAAAATTAACGCCAAATATATTCAATATTTATAATTGTATTAATAATAACGTGGAGGAAAAAAATTATTGTACTTTTATAGACAATGTGTTATAATTTAATACAGTGGTTAGAGAGGAGCTTTCGAAGATACAGTCTGTATCTGTATGAACAACTGATAGAGTCGGGTATTTATTAGGTCATGAAGGTAAAATCTCCAATCTCAGCTTAAGACTTTCCGACTCTCCGTGATCCAAGTGTCTCTATATAAACTAAATTTTGTTCTGTCCACTTGGTCCAATAGATTCGACAGTGAAGAGGACTTAGGGCTATAGCTTAGTACAGAGCATATTAAAGATACATAAATGGTACACAAGTGTTTTGTCTGATTATGTTCATAAAAAGATTTCAACAATATTTAATGTTTACTAACATCAGTTTTTTTAAGTAAGAATGTGAATAAAGGTATAACGATGTTTGTGGCAAAGAATGAATGTAGAAAGGTGCCTAATGCTAAAATAATTTGTCTGTTCGTCCATTATTCTCTGCCTTCTAGAACAATCTTGCACCTCTTATAGAAAATGTCTTGTGGAGGATGGTTCGTCCAATTTTGTTTAAAGATGTGTAAGTTCATAGAGCAGTTAAGAAAAAAAATGGTTATACCTACATAGAGATGTGATGCAATGTTGTAAAGAGGTTTTTGTAAAATGTTAAAAAATGTCTTAAATAATTTTAAGTTCGTATATATGGCGTTGGCGAGGGTATAATGTTGTTAATCAGGTTGTATTGGTTGTGCTCCATGCTGCATTGATCTGTATTGCTTGCCGTTTCGTATTCATTTATGACGGTAATTACTACTTGCATAAAGTTTAATTATAGACTAACTTGAGAATTGTGTACAAACCTCATAATAAACAGTTTTCAGTCAGTTTAGATGAATTATGTATTCATTTTAGTTTTTAAACTTCAGAAATAAATACACCTTGCTTTATGACATAATCAACATTTCTCTTTAATACAAACATTTAATACATTAGTATTTACAATATCACATCTTCAGACAAACTCTTTTATACATACGTATACAAAGGTTATTGGACAATTTACGTTAAAAAAAATCTGAGAATTCCATTTATATTTACGGCCAATTAATTATAACTTGTAACATCTTAAAATCAAGGTATTGTCAAAGTAGCTATCTATCCGTGACCATCCATACAGATCGTTTTTATTGGCCGTTGATAAATGTGGAGAAATGTAGAAAGTTACAGTTTTGCTCATCACGAATGTTAAATGAAAATTTTCACCCAATAAATATTATTTCTTCAACAGTATATTGTTTATTTAGACCTGGAAAATCTATGAAAATCTAGAATAGCCAAGAAATTATGGAATATGTTTTTCTACTAGAAATAAAAAGAACTGGATAGTAACTTTATATTCATTTAATATGTATTGTTTTGTTATTGAATTGTCAATGTAAAGTTTGCGTACGTACATTGTAAGTGCAATGGTTGTGATCGTTTGTAAAAGTTCCTACCCTAATTGTAGTTTTACAAGCGCATTATCTGTGTATGTATTTGGTGGTGATATTTATGAAAATTGTTAAACTGTCATTTGGGAAAATAAAATATTTTCGTTTTTCGGTGCACTCAATGCCAAACTTATATATATTACAGTAAAATTTGCTTTCGTGAATTTCAGCATGGTGTTTTAAACAACTTTTTTGTCTTAACAGACAGAATCGTTGATTTACTCTTGTAAAATAATTTGTATTGTACGAAATCATCACGTAATTATGGTTTATGTGATACCGAATGAGAAAAAGTTATAAATATACACATCACTTTAAATGTGGGTCAAAAATTGGTGTCCATTTTTTTATCGAGGACTTTTTCTCCTTAAAACACTTTCGTTATCTAATGAAACCATTTTGAACTGATGATAAAAGTTACTAATTACGAAAGTCTAATAAAACAATCAGTTTTTGTTTTCATAAAATCTTCAGGGGTGGACCGCCGATCGGCTGGCTCGGTTGTTTGCATATCCATAGTACTTTGCTTAAAGGCTGGATCAGTAGTCAAACTGATACGACACACAATTATATTTAAATAGGTCCTGCTAAAGTTGCAAATCAGGTCAGGAAAATTTTGAAACTTTTTCGTCTCACAATTTACAAACTAAGTTTGAGCTTCTTCACTCCAGTATTAAAATATTTTATTATGCTAAAATTTTTATAAGCGAAACTTAAACAGTAAATTCTGTTATCGAATATTGTAGTTATATTTACAACTTTACAGAAATTGGACATATTAGTTGATATTATTGAAGTTATACTTCTTTAGGCGCGTTATGAAAAAATGATGAGAGTGAAATTTTAAGATTCGTCACACAAAAGTTACAGTATGAAGTTGCAGCGGTTGCAGTCTCGAAACTACATTCACACACGTGTTTTAGTTTCATATAAGTGCGATTTATATATGTGCTGATAAATTGTATTCAGTAGTGATTTAAATTCAATATTTTGATTAATATATTTACTATTCGTAAATATTAGTGAAAAAATAGTGTTTATCGACTTTTCAAGTGCTCCAATATAATTGAGGTTATCTATCCGTATGTATTATTTGTCATTACCGGAAGATGCTATGGCAGTGGACATAATTTAAAAATAACATTCGGATAATAAGAGAATTTATGTTACCCTTAATGTAAGAAAATAAATATTTATTTATTTAATTTTTCAAATTTAAACTGAACTTTATTGACTGTGTTGACTATCCTTTTCCAGTCCTTTTATTATTTTATTGTAATTTATTATTTGCATACAATTAAAAACTATTTTTTAATGACGCCAAAGAAGTATAACTTCTCACGCGCGTACATAAGTACAAGCACCCTTTTTTTTATCAAAGTAATTTGTCAATTTGATTTAACGTTTAATGAGCCCTCGATTTAATGTATGAGTCATAGGATTAATTGCAATTATTGGATTATTGTGGTAATCTTATGAAGATGACAATAGTATGAACGAGCACCAAAGAAAAGGATAATTATTCCCATTAGTTTTATGGTCACTGTAATGCTCCAAGTCCGTTTTAAGAAGGTAGGAAACCGTTAATCCGGATTGGTCCATTTCTAGTTGGTTAGTAATTGTTATTTTATAAATAATTACAATAAAAAACCCAGGAATTTAAGTATTACTAGTTTCGATGGTAAATGTCATTATTTTTTTTAACGTTTCATACTTATTTGTATTAAAGATAATAAAAACAATAAAAAAAACAGCAGATAGTAAAAAAATAAACAATGTACATAAACGAGACAATCACCACTTGTGATTTGTAACAAGTGATCCATCACTTGCGATTAGCCTAAAACAAACTTGGAACGTTGTAATGTTTCTGGAATTAATGAAGATGATTGTCATTTTCTTTGTTTTATTGGCGTTCGTTCATATAATTGTAATCTTCTTAAGGGTTTTACAATGATCCAAATTTTACAAAATAATATATATGTTGTTGTTATACAGAAATCCAGGTAGAGTTTTGTATTAATACTTACGTTTTTATGCCTAAATATGTAATTTATTGTATAAGTAATATTGTTTTATTTGATTTGTGCCGCTATCCGCTAGCATATCAGTGCCGCCGCCCCGTTCCAGGCCAACCACGTAAGTATAAACACCTGAAATAAAAAAAAATAAATATAGTAATGCTTGGCAACATTTTAGTACACTAGGCAGGGATAGTCAAAATTAGGAAAAGTTTTTAGTTCGTGATATAAAGTAACCAAGGAAGCTTAGACCTTTTTATTTGATTATATTTATGACTCCTGCACATCAGTTAAACACAAAATATTTTCAATTTTTTCATAACACGACACACTAAATTTCTAATACAATAATTATTAATAATTTATGTATTCAAAATTATATTAAAAATCTATTACAATATTAACATTACATATAATGTTTTTTTCTAATTTTCTCTATCAAGTATTTTTAACTGATATTTAAATACTGGCCAGTTAAAAGATAAAAAATTAAAAATGTCAAAATTAAAGTAGTGCCATAGACAAATTTCAAAACTATTTAAAAACAAAGTTTGCCTGAAAAGTGCTTATAATCAGGTGTGTAGGTTTTTAATTTTAAAAATAATTTGTTTATAAAAATTATATTGGCAATTGAACATATATTATAATAAATGCAGAAATAATAAACAAAATTACACATTTTGTTGTTCAGCGTTATATTTTTGCGAAAAGTATTTTTAATGACTATGTTACACTCTTCAGGCACACTTACAATATAAACAATAGATTAAAGTAAAGCTTGATGAAATTTTATAGTATATTGCAATATACTTTGACAGACATTAAATAACTGTCATAATGCAATAAAAACTAAAGATTATATTTTTAATAAATCATTTTAAACAAGCATGTTAAACATTTTCTTGTGATGCCTGTTAACGCTGCCCGACGGATCATTTTTGCTTGTCTCCATAAGGGTGAGACGCAAAACTTCGCCTGCCCAATCAAAGGCTGGCTCGTTGTCCATGTCCAGGTATATATACACAGATACATATTATACATTTTATGTTTATATGTCTATAGCTAACAGCATACACGATGGACAAAGGTTTTGTATGTATCACGCTATTGTCCTGTTTGCACATATATAAGTATTTTTCATGCCAAAATAACATACACACTACAAGCTATGAACGACTCTTTTTATAACTATTATAATTATATAAGCCCACCAATAGCAAGAAAGATATTCAATTTATTTACTTCGCATATACAGTTATTAAAAAAACACTTGAGTTCGCTACCGACTCCAACTGCATTTACGTCAGTTCAGTTTTAATCAAACATTGTTTTGTTATTTCGTTACTTTTATATATTTCTAAAAAAATTTAGACACATTATATAAACATTGTATTTTATCAGTTATATTTCTTTGCCCAGAGTTGGCTATTACAATGATCTTTGTGTTTTTTCATGTGTTAATCTTTGATAAAGTCAAAATATATTGTTTGACCCATGTAATAAAAAATAGTTGGATTTTATAAAAGATTTATTATTTTCATGGAAAAATGGCTAAAAGTAGAATGTTTCATTAATAATAAATACGGAAAGTATTAATGTACTTGAGAGCAAAATAATTGCCTAGACATGTCTAGACTATTCTAAAATTATACATTTATGAATATTTCGAAATTTTGGAAACAAACTCTAGTATCTATGCTTTTTTTTTGAGTAACGGTCTATGATCCTAAGATGGTCTATGACTACACTGCACTGTCACTGCTTACTCACACTTTCACTAACACAGACATGCATGCCCTCTTTCACTTCAAATGCCAACACGAATAGTTTATTTTACAGAAAACTATTCTAAAAAAGATTGCCAACGACTTTTTAGAGAACAAACAAACCAAAAATGACAATCTGAATTTTCATTGAATAAGAAATTAATTCAAAACAGTCTTAAGTTCTCTATATACAGAAAAAATATATTTATGTGTTGTTTCTCTCCTAATGGGTTAGAGACGGCCTCTTTGAGACCCTTGGCCGTGTAGACCCTTTTTGAATTTCTTCATTTTTTTTATCATCGGTTGCATTTTATTCCTTTCTAGATTGTCCTTATTCTTGGAAACAGATTTTCTTTATATTAGAGTAGGTAGCAAATGTAGTCAACATTTGCTGCCAATCTGATGGGTCTGATTAAGTACTTATCTGGTGATATTATTGAAGTTTTTCCTCTAGACATTAGTTTTTTCAGTTTTTTAGTAATTGTGTTTTAAGAAGAAGCTACTAGATACCGATTCGTTAAAATATGGCTAAAATGACTTCTTTTATATTTACGGACTATTTCCTTAACTCATGCTCGTTCCGTTCCTTATTAATATTTTGCTAATATGAATATTAAATAACTGATTAAAATACAGGTGTTGTGACGAACAAATTTTTTTCAAGCTGTCGTATGTACGAGATATCTAAATCCAAAAATTAATTATGGTAACTTAGATGTTTCGTGTCTTATTTTTGGTCATTTAGTGTTTAATTTATATTTCTGGTAATTTGTCTAGTTGTAAGTTTCTTGTAGTGTAAGTTGCTTTAAATAGGTCGGTAAAAGTAGTAATATAGAAATAAATTAAATTTTAAGCTGATCTTTGACTTTTCTTGTATTGTTATGTTTATTTTATATTGTAAATAGCGTAATTTTAAAATATAAATATGGATTATTTTTTTACGTTTTTAAACATGATAGTTGGTAATTTTTGTTTAACTGAGTAACCATTTTTAGTATTTTAGTAATATATCATTTTAATAGTAAGGTTGTTAAGGTTTTGAGGATGTTCTGTTTGTAAATAATTATGAAAATTAAGGAATTTTACCGAGTTATTGTGTTTCGATCAGAAGAATTTCTGATTGACGTTAAATTATGTAAATTTAAATTTTATTATTAATAGGGAAACAAGTTTATATCTTTACGACATGGTTTTAGTTGAATTTTCTTCAATTCTTTGTTTTTTGTATAAATATTTCATATCTTCATTTCTTATTCTGCTTTTCTGTAGGTTATAGGGTGAAGGTGCTAAATAGGATATTTGTTTGATTGTAAATATTGTGTGTGATTCGTATTGCAATTTGCGTACAATTTTAAATTCTAATAAAACTGAATATTTTAAATTCTTCTTAGGGTTTAGTACATCATCTGTCTAAACTTCACTCCCTCTTATTTTGGAAGTGTCGTAGCTCGGAGAACCTGAGGATGGATAAATTATTAATATCGGGTAATATCTCCATCGCACTGGAGAGTGGTAATAGATGTACATAGATGTAGTATATAACTCTAAGTTTTTCCTTGTATTAGTACTATTTACAGCTTGCTTGACAAAAGTATGTATGGTAAAACTTGAATACTGTTCGGCATAAGAGTTTGAACAAAATACACCCTATTCAATACGTGATGTAAATGGCGACATTTTATTATTAATAATTCAACAGCCAATGTAGTACGTCAACATTATTTCCTTGTTTCTATGTCGCATAGAGATGACTCCTAGGTCACTGTGGTCTTGCTGGAACTAAATTTTTTTCCTTATAACCGCCGTTGGCGTAATGGAAATAAAACCTGATATATTTGGATCATGTTACCAGTGTATACAGAGCTCAGCATATTTTTTATAACAAATGCTGTTATATACTATGCATATTTTTATGAACATTCTGGTAAAATGTTGCTTGTACCTGATAAAAGTACCTGTTAAAAGTTGCAGTACTTGGTAAAAGTACTTCACTAAACTTTTGAAATAGTCATTTATTGCCACATAATTTTTATTATTGAAAATTTCTTTCCACGTAATGATTTTTCAAGTTTGGTAATAAATGGAATTCGCACAGGGCTAAGTCTTAAGAACAGGAGGGATGTGGCAGCAATAGAAGTTATAGCTTATGAAACTTGGTTATCAAAATCGTTACCGCACCATGTCGTTTTGGTGAAATATTATTTTCTTCTCGATATGATGATCCCTTTTTAGGTAACCGATATAAAGGAGATAATACAGGCATCTCAAAAAACTAATTAATTTGTTTACCCACTATGCCACCTTTGTTTTCTTCGGTGCAAGTTTACCACTCTCACCCCAGCATTTAGACTATTTAGGTCTGTAATGGTTAATCCGACGTTATCAACACTAGAACAACTCCAAACACTTTCTTAAAACATTAATTTGACGTAGTTTTTGATCAATAGTGAGAAATTTGTGAAACCCACCTTACGTAAAGACTAGATGTTCATAAGGAATACATTCAGAAGTAAATCCTATCATAGCTAAAATTGTCATACTATCATAGCTAAAAAGTTTTATGTACTTATAATTGTTGAAGCTGTTACTTTGGTTGATCTTCCAGAAGGGGGTGTATCTTTACAGGTTTTTCGGCCATATTTCAAGTCGGTAAACTAAGTGTGAAACGTACTTAAATCAGTCACAGAATACAGCATCCAGCTTAGTCTTAATTTGAGTAACTATCTTGTCTTTTAAAAGAAAGCACTTTATAACAGTTTGGACTTCAGTCTTTTCCATTTTTGTCTTCTGGCAGCGACAATATTTTTAAAAACGTTATCTGCGCAAATAAATTGACACTTCATATGATCTCATGAGAGATAGTTTCTGGATGTTGTTTTAGATATTTATCAATTAGCCCTTACAAGCTGCACACTCTGGTGCAACAAGTACTTTGATTTTCTTGTATATAACTTATGCACATAAATAATCTGTTACAACTCTGTCTTGTCTTATTTGATAAGAGTAAAAACTAAAACCCGACTACGGAAAAGAATAACGGATAATGCACGAAATACATATATAGCCTGTGATTTCATATCGTTATTTTCCCTGGGACACTCTCTAGATTAAAACGTATCTAAGGACATCTAATTTGTTAAAATTACTTTAATAGTGTAGTCTGTACGAAGGGAAAAAACTTACTCACAAACATACGTTACGTACTCTAGGACGCTCTCTAGATCAAGACGAATCTAAGGACATTTTATTTGTTAAAATCACTTTCGTAGTTTTGGTCTGTACGAGGGGACAAACTTATTCATATACATACATTGGTTATGAAAAGTGTAACGTTATATACCCTAGGATGCTCTCTGGATCAAGATGAATCTAAATACATCTCATTTGTTAAAATCACTTTAGTAGTTTACTCTGTACGAGGGGACAAACTTACTCACATACATACATACATAGATTGTGAAAAGCGTAACGTTACATACTCTAGGACGCTCTCTACATCAAGACGAATCTAAGGACATCTCATTTGTTATAATCACTTTTGTAGTTTAGTCTGTATGAGGGAACAAACTAACTCACATACATACATACATAGTTGTGAAAAACATAACGTTATATACCCTAGGATGCTCTCTGGATCAATGTGAATCTAAGGACATTTCATTTGATAAAATCACTTTTGTAGTTTAGTCTGTATGAGGAGACAAACTTATTCACATACATACATTGGTTGTTGAAAAGTGTAACGTTATATACCCTAGGACACTCTGGATAAAGGCGAATCTAAGGACATCTCATTTGTTAAAATCACTATAGTAGTTTAGTCTGTACGAGGGAACAAACTAACTCACATACATACATACATTGCCTGTGAAAATCATGACATCATATACCCTAAGACCCTCTCTGCATACAATTTTTCACTTTAGGAGGAACACTTCATATGTTAAAATCCCTCTAGTAAGTTTAGTTTGTACAAGAGAACGAACTAACTCGCATACAGACAATATATACATAGGCTGTGAAATTAAAAACCGTTCCTCTGCCGTAGTCGGCTAAAAAAGTCTTGGAAAATCAAATAAGTTATAGATGCTTTCCAGTGAACATGTTGCATGTTTTACAATTATCATAGTTTTTATAATTTTACTTGGGTAGTCAATTTTACTATGGTCAGTAAATAGTTGAGAACGCTGAAAATGCACCGCTTTTTCATGTAATTAGATTATTTTAAGTCATTAATTATTCTATACAACTGACAGGATGACTCTTAATTTTTTTAACACATTAGTAATGAGAGCTATGACTGTGATCTCAATTCAATGTTTTCTATTTTAATAGTTTATGCAATTTAAATGATTGTTCCGAGTTGATTTGAAATTTATATTTTTTTTTATAATTATTTCAATACAATTTGTAGTTTTAAAACCCGCAAGAAGCAATATAAATGTATAATGATAGTAAATTAAGGAGTTGTTAATTGTAAAACTTTCATTTACATAAATTCTATTAGATTATTTGTTAATATCATTTGACTAGTATTTTTTTATAAAATTAAGAGTTCTATTCGTAGAATTAGGCAAACAATTTATTACGGGAGTTATAAAATGAAAATGAAGTTATCAGAATATGTTAGGGTACGGTTTGTAATAAAGCTTGGCTTCAAAAAAGTGGTACGAGAAACTCGCTAACCCCTCAAGGGCATTTTGCTAATAAGCAATGCTTGCGCTGTTCAAACGTACATGTATCTGTTAAAATGGGGTAATTATAAGGACAATTATATGGCATAAGAAAAAGAACGAATGGAATACAGCCTTCTATGGTGTACAGTTATTTTTGCCGCTATGATTTTTGCTCCGTTCAAAATGACTAGATTTAAATAAACATAAATTTCCGTTAGGATAAATAATTTTTTTATTTTCATTTAATTGTTTTTTATAATTTTTTACGTTAATAACCAAAATTCCATTTTGTAAAGACTTTTCCTTTATAAGCTTTTTTGTTACGAAAACAGAGAATTTTTTTGTTTTTTTACTATTTTTTACACTCGTACATAAGGTAGAAATGTTTAGAATACATTATAACTTCTTTTCATCTATTTAAAAAATTTTGTTACAATAAAATTAACTTTTTCGTAGTTTTACGTTATTTTATCAGTACGGTGCGAGCAACGATGTTACGTAAAAGTGGCTTGCTCGCCCGAGGGGTTAAGAAAACTTTTGTATGATAATTCTTTATAAATCATTGTGTATGTCTGTTATTTCAATTCTTCTGAATCTTATATACATGATTATACTTTACAAATAATTTAAATGTGGAAATAAAACAAACATATTCTGTATTGTGTTGTGTTGAAACTTGTAATGTCAGCATTTAGTAACGGTATGTAAGCGCTTAGTATGTATTTAAACGCTTATAAAGGTGTATAATGTTTATATAATTCCGACGGAAAAATAAATGGTAAGTTCAGTTGGAATGTTGCATGTTCTTTCGAGGATGTTCTTGTCTATCGCTTACTCTTTGATACCAGATTATAAGCTTATACTCTTTTTTGTTTCTGTTTTTGCTTGTTGTTATAGTGATGACTGATAAATATATAAATCTATTGTTTTTTTTATATACATTCTGTATAAAAGCTACCTGGAATTATTAAAAAATACACAAATTTGAGTTTATTCATCAAAATTTATTTTGTCACCTTCAAAGTAATATCCGTTTTTTGTAATAAAACTATGAATTCCGTTTGATGTATTGAATCGAGGTAAAACGGATTCCATGGAGAGGCAAGTTTAATTTTGGAAATAGGAAGAAGCCGTACGGGGCTAAATCTGGCGAATACGGTGGATGGTCGATGGTATTGAGTTTTTGGCTATGTACTCGGGCACAATTGTTGCTCTGTAAGAAGCCAATAATGGCGTGCAAAATTCATGAGTACTTCTTCCATAAATCTGGCCTGTTACGACGAATAATAACATTTTGTTTAAAATTGCATGAATGGTCATTTTATCTATGTTCAACTCTTGAGCCAACTCCCTAATATTGAAATGATGATTTCCAAGCACCAATTGTTTGATTTTTTTGATGTTATCTTCAGTGGTAGACGTTGAAAGTCATCCAGGATGAGGTAAATCTTCGACCATTTGACATCCATCTTTGAACGATTTTTACTACTCGTATGCTTGTGTTTTCAACATTGCCGAGTCACCATAGACCTTTTTAACATTTTTAACGATTTAGCACAAAAAATTTTACTAATCCTTTTAAACGATTAATTTAAATGACAATTCCGGATAGTTTTTATACAGAAGGTACGTTGTTCATGTGCTATGAAATGTGGGAAGTTGATATTCTGATCGGGAGAACAAGGGAAACTCATGTATAATTGTGAATTTAGTTTTCCTCTTCATTCTAGTTTGTATTTATTGCTGTGGTTCTTACAAATTGTATAATTTCAAACTATAAATCGCATTGTTGGTTAATCTTAACCGCAATATATAAAGACGTGCTAGTTTTATACATCAAATTATTGTTTATTTTAAATTGACGGCATTTGCCAGTTTTGACACATTAAAATTTTTGACTCCGTTTTTAGTCGACATAAAATTGCAAGTTGCTCATATCTGGCTTTATTTAATGATAAGTACGTCAACTGCTCTTCGGTCCTTCTCCACTTGTGCCTCAATAGTTGACGCCACCGACGGATGTGATTGACGTGGAGTTAACATAGTTTGCGTAAAGTGAATTTATACATTTTTTAAATTAAATCTGAAATGGATATACATTTCCGATTTAATTTAAAAAATGTTAAAAAAAATTAAAGCTTTCTTTCATGAAATTAGTTTCAGACATGTTCAAACTTATTCCCAAAATTGTTTGTGCAAAATCTACCATCTCCTGGTAGCTTTAAAACTTATTGAGAATTAAGATGGCGCCACACATCAATTTACATCTCAATAACGTGACGTATCTACGATTTTAAACTAGTAAGTCATCACGGATTGATACACTATTAAACTTGTGAACTAAAATGTAAGATTACGATAAAAACCTGCATGTAATAACATAAATTTCTTATTATATTTGAATTTCCCTTGTATACAAAAAAATATTATAGAATTAATTTGTAAACATGAGATAGTTACTTTACGCATAACATTTGACAGCATTGATTTTTTTAAGTATGTCATAGATTATAAGGTTATGTTTAGATTGTATCATCAGATATTACCTATATGTAAGTCGGAGAAGAATTATTCGCTCGATATCTATAATAGCAATAAATTATGTATTGTTACTGGTATATAACAAAGTTTTGAATCGCTAATAAGATGCCAAAATTATAATTCTATGCCTGTCGTTCTCGAAAATTGTAAATATAGCAAATTATCCTTTGTATAATTTATTACTATGTCGCTAATGCTTTTAATAAAATATCTATGTTATCAATATCTAATGTGCATTTTGACGTGAACCATTGCAGCTCGCGTACGTCACTGGCGGGGAGCCGGCAGTCATTGTCTGGGATAACTTATATCAACTCGCCGACGGCCGAGCGAGCCAGCACACCGGACCAGGCGAGCAAGAGGGCTTCGTTTGTTGAGGTAGGTCATTGTTTGTGTTGCTATCGTAATTCGAGCTGCAACGTTTTTTATGTATGTGCCTTTTACGTTGTATGTTTCTTTTCTCAAACCATTTACGGTTTATTTGTTTTAGTATTAATATTTGATTATATTTTCATTTTATAGTAGTATTAATACTTGATTATATTTTCATTCAACAGTAGTATTAGTACTTGATTATATTTTCGTTCAATAGTAATAGTAATACTTGATTATATTTCCATTCAACAGTAGTATTAATACTTGATTATTTCTTCCTTCAACGGTAGTATTAATACTTGATTATTTTTTTATTCAATAGTAATATTAATACTTGAGTATATTATCGTACAATAGTTTAATTAATTATTAATCAAAGTATAAAACAAAAATGTATGAACGGAAGATACAGAACTAACTAAATGTTTTTTATATTTAATTATTTGTAAGAATAATAATCAGTCAAATGAAATGATACAAAAAAAAACTTAAATTATTAGGTACATAAAAAATATTCTTTACTCATTCAAAAATTTTATTAATCAAAGTATAAAACAAAAATGTATGAACTGAAGATACAGAACTAGCTAAATGTTTTTTATATTTAATTATTTGTAAGAATAATAATCATTGAAATGAAATAATACAAAAAAAAACTTAAATTATTAGGTACATAATCAATATTCTTCACTCATTCAAAAATGTTATTAATCCATGTATAAAACAAAAATGTATGAATTGAAGATACAGACGTTTTAAAAGATATGTGAAATTATGATGCAACATTTGAAATATTGAAACTTGACTGATCTTGACAATTAGCGCATATATGGTGGTATTTTTGAAATACGTATCAAAGGGTATGGCAGTATAAGCATAGTGTATTTACTCCCATAGCCAAATGTTATGAATGTCATATTGATAGATACGTTGGTAAATTAAATTTTTTAAGCTTAATTTTCTCTGAAACTAATAAGGCTGGGATGATGATTATAAAACGTAATATAAATAATAACATTGAGAAGAATATTACGTATTTTTTTCTTAACTGTACATTGTTGTAATAGTTTTTTTTAATTAAAATATTATTTTATTTACAACTTTTTTTAAATTCTCGAAATAACCATCTTGAGAAAATGTTCAAATAGAGTTCTTAGTATGCATATTAGCTTGTATAAGTTGTGTCAAAATTGAAATGCCGTAAAATAGTAAAAAAAAAATTTGGTTGTATTCGTCTCTGGTTGACACTGAATTAGAATCATTCGTTGACATAAGTAATTAATATTATGTTGATTTGTGTTGAAATTAACTTTTATGACTATATTTTATTAATTATTATTATATATGCTAGCTGCTAGCCGCTGTAAGCGAGTCCGCGCATGAAAGGGACGGAGAGCAGTGCTGCCAATATAAAATTTTATATTCCCCGCTTTGTTAGACATAAATCCCCTAAATTACCCGCTGCCTTATAATTAATTCCCCGGCATGATGTAATGAAATAAAACATTGCTTGTTTAGTTCAACATTTTTAATCTAATTAAGAAAATTAGGGTGACACTAACAGTAACATTAAATATAGCAGCAGTCAATCACTTAAGCGAAGATATATAGGGCAATTTATTAGTTTTATAAATCTACACATTTTAATACATACATTTTATATAAAACTATATTAAAACTATATATAAAACTGTATTATAAATCTCTTTATTGCACAAACTGAATCTACATATTTTAATACATACATTTTATATAAAACTATATTAAAACTATATATAAAACTGTATTATAAATCTCTTTGTTGCACAAACTGAATCTACGTATTTTAATACATACATTTTATATAAATTACATTTCCGTTTCCCCTATCCAGCTTACCCTTATTAGACGTGAACCTTTGTAGATTTTCTGCTTTGGATATCCTTTGCTTGGTATTACTAAGTGTTTGGTTGTATTACTCGTAAAAGGTAGACCTATCACTTTTTCGAAACAAAAACTTTTGAACAAACAAACACCGGCATTGTTTTCTAGTTTAAAAAAACTCTAATCCAATAGTTAAAAACTCTGGTAAAACGGCTTAATTTATTATCTTTTTTGTTTAAAATTTGTAGGATTTTGATAACTGTTAACGAAAAAAAAAGGAATTTTATTTTGATAATCTAAATGAATGAATAAAAACCCGGACGTACATTTTTTTACTACTTTAAAATAACCTTTTGTCTAATCCCTGGAATTCCCTGATTTAAAAAATTCCTGCTCTCCCCCCGCGCTGACTTCCCATTCCTTGCTGTTTGGAGGATTCCCCGCTGATTGGCAGCGCTGATGGCGAGTGTTTTCACTATGCACGCCGTTCGCCTATTCACAGCCACAACATTGGGTATGATCACCCTCGCTTATTTTAAATGTCGCTTTCAACAAGTTTAAACTCGTGCGTTTAAAAGTATCTAGATTATAAAATCAATTGCGCATTTTTTTTATTGTTCACAGACTGAAAGAGTACGGTAAATATGTTATTACTATAATTTTTTAAGAAATAGGCTATTTGACTTGATTTTTTAAATTATTCTATTTTGCATTATAAGCACATTACATTTATATTTCCAGGATATATACCGTATTTTTTATTCAAACTTTAAAAGTGAAGTTTGAATTTTCGAACTCGCGCTAAAAACACAATTTCTGTAATGGCGGCTAATGTGACGTAACACACAATGTAAACATAAAACCGCCCGGCCCACTGAAGGGGATTATTATTTATATTCATATTAAAATGATTTATAAATGGCCACAATGTACAAATACGTCTATAAAAAGTCCACACAAAGTGTTTGTTTCACTGCTAACGAATCTTAACAGACGAAAAAAGAGATCCAAACAGCATTAGCTCACTTAAACGTTTTTATGTGTGAAGATCATTTTGATGTAATATTTGTATTTTAAATATTATTATCGATATCAATGCCTATAAACCAAAAGAATAAGAAAATTCAATTTAGGTATCAATACGTTTTACTCGTCTGTGACGTCATCTGACGTTTAACCAATAACAGTTTGCGTTTGCGATGCTGATTGAATTTCAAGAAATATTATGATTTCTTTACGTTTTTTTATAAAATATATTCTTTCGAAAATGAAAAGCAATAGGCTTATTTACGTTATAATCTAGTAGGATGACCACGAATTGTGGTATATTTTCAATGTTGTCAAATAGCCTATTGCAGTACTAGGGAGTGACTAGTTAATATTAGTATTATTTTTAAAGTCCTAAATCAAATACTATAGTTATTTTTTTGTTTGTTAAAAATGATGTCGTATTCTAAATGTTGTAATTAGATTTTGCCTGCATTGTCTGGGAAAAAAAAGTTATTCGAGATAGATAAGAAGTTGATAGAGAAGAAGCCGAGTTCTATTCTCGTAGTATTGGCAAAAGCGTTGTTATTAATGGTATTTTTTATTACAAATGCCGATCGACACCTTATAGATTTCTTAATGATCAGCAGAGAGCACTTTAACATCATCTCTTCAAATAGAAGTAGTGGACTCTGACGATACGCATAATACGGTAGTTGACTCATTCTAAATTTTTGTTGACTTATTAAACATTTGTGAAATATAAGTTAATTAAAAACTAGTCTTGAAAAAAATTCAAAAATTGATTGAAAATTAAGCCAGTTCTTGGCTTCTAAATTTGAAGATATGGTCAGAGTTGGGTATATCGCTGTCTCTTTTCCTCTCGTAGAATATAATGTGCAATATTAAAAATGACCTCATAACACAGTATTGCTATCCTTATCTAAGGATTAAATTTAAACTTTTATAACTCGATCAATTTTTAAGATTATTAAAATATTTTTTCACTTCTCATCAGCTTGTACCTTGAAATTATGATTAATGAATTAAAAAAAAATTAGTCAAATACCCAATTAAACCGTCAATAATTTTATCTGAGATATTTGAATATGATAATGAATGTGTTGTCATTAATTCAGATGGTGATGATGATTGATTTGAAATTGAAATATAGTGAACTAAAATAAAGAAAAAATTAGTAAAATTTGTTTTTAAATGTTTTTTATTTATTAGTGCTTTTATTGTTAGTCGATAATATGAGGGCGAACCAGGAATGAAGAAAACGAAATATTTTTTTTTACTATTTTACAGCAGTTTGATTTTAATGAAACTTATATAAGTTACTATGTATGGTATTAGCTTAATTGAGAATTTTACTAAAGGGAACAAAACAAAAATTGTAAATAAAAATTATTTGGAAAAAAAAACATTAAGAGATATGTATAATTAGGAAAAAAATACGTAATATTCTTCTCAGTATTGTCTATAGTTACGTTCCATAATCATCATCCTAGTTTTATTAGTTTCAGAGAAAATTAAGTTTAAAACATTTATTATTTTCACAATATTTTTCAAGATTACTTAAAAGAGGTTAATTAAAATAACGTAATTTAATAATGTCACTATCAATATAACAACATTTATAACAGTTGGGCCTAGGACGAATTCACTTTTACTTTTGTTTTTTCTTCAGGACTTAGTTCTTAAATACATTCAAATACTTTTGTTGCAATAATATCAGTAATTTGCGACGGGCAGTATACAGCAAGGGAGACTATGACAGTTTGAGGGATATCTTTGTTTTTTTCTTGAGGACTTAGTTCTTAAATACATTCAAATACTTTTGTTGCAATAATATCAGTAATTTGCTACGGGCAGTATACAGCGAGGGAGGCTGACAGTTTGAGGGATATCTTTGTTTTTTTCTTGAGGACTTAGTTCTTAAATACATTCAAATACTTTTGTTGCAATAATATCAGTATTTTGCGACGGGCAGAATACAGCAAGGGAGACTATGATAGTTTGAGGGATATCTTTGTTTTTTTCTTGAGGACTTAGTTCTTAAATACATTCAAATACTTTTGTTGCAATAATATCAGTAATTTGCTACGGGCAGTATACAGCGAGGGAGGCTGACAGTTTGAGGGATATCTTTGTTTTTTTCTTGAGGACTTAGTTCTTAAATACATTCAAATACTTTTGTTGCAATAATATCAGTAATTTGCAACAGGCAGTATACAGCAAGTGAGACTATGTCAGTTTGAGGGATATCTTTGTTTTTTTCTTGAGGACTTAGTTCTTAAATATATTCAAATACTTTTGTTGCAATAATATCAGTATTTTGCGACGGGCAGAATACAGCAAGGGAGACTATGACAGTTTGAGGGATACCTTTGTTTTTTTCTTGAGGACTTGTTCTTAAATACATTCAAATACTTTTGTTGCAATAATATCAGTAATTTGCGACGGGCAGCATACAGCAAGGGAGACTATGACAGTTTGAGGGATACCTTTGTTTTTTTCTTGAGGACTTAGTTCTTAAATACATTCAAATACTTTTGTTGCAATAATATTAGTAATTTGTGACGGCCAGTATACAGCAAGGGAGACTATGACAGTTTGTGGGATCGTTAAATCGAACCACCTTGCAGATTTTTGATGTTGGAAAAATTATTACTATTAATTCTAGTAATTCCATCACATGATGTCACAGAATGGATGCAGTATATTGACACCTTTAAAACCGATAACCAACAATTTCTCTCCGGAATTCTCTTTCAATCATCAAAAACAATTCCTCAAAAGTCCATAAAGCCAAATGATGAGCTAAAAAAGTTACAAGAGGTCAAAAGTCATGAAAATCAGTTTTTCTTAAATATCTAATGAACTATTGGTTTTAAGGAAAGTAGTAAGACTGCCATGTTTCAAAGTGTGTGGCTCTTATCGGGGTCAGTCCTGCCAATCGTCGTGGTCAATATGATAACCGAGGATACAAGCATTTAATTTGAATTCGACAATCATGAAGCTGACCTCATTTTTTTTCTTTTCCACTGAGATAATTAATGAAGATGAAAATAATGAAGAAGTGTCAATAGAAGAGGTAAACGAAGATGGACGACTAATAATTGACAAAATTTCAACATAATTTTTAACCCGTGGATTAGGCCCACAGGGGACACCATGTAAAAAACACGCCTTGCATTTCTACATCAAAGGCGGTGCGGAAAAGAATACAGCGCAATAGTTGAATTTTCTTGGTGCTATATCTAAAAAATTATTGGTTCTACATAAATTTTGGATAGGATCTTTTTAGTGTATTAGATGTAGCTCACGAACAAATTTGATAAGGGCTAAAATTTACGTAAAATTTTTATGACCTTTGACATCTTGTAAGTTTTTTCACACTGGTTGGCTATTTGGACTTTTGAGGACTTGTTTTTAACGCTGATATAAAGAGAATCCCGAAGGTAAATCTTCAGTTGGAATTTTTCGGAGGTTTAGACTTTTTTTGACTGAGCTGATATAGAAATAAACAAAACCTGCTCTTGTATATATATTTTTATGCATATAATGTGGCTTTCAAGAAATATTTACGTTCAAGTTCAAAATATGGGGAGGTGACAATTTTATGCTTCCAATTTTAATTCTGATCTCCATACATGGAATCACCAACCTTTTTTCTAGTGCTGGTATGTCTTGTGTAGATCTTTTCGTCCATTGTTGGTGGCGTTTTTTGAGTGCATTTAAAATGTCATAGTAAAATATCAATATTAATATGTTTTTATATTTATGTCATGTCACCTGCATTTTTCAAGTAGCTTGGACGGCATAGTGTTGACATGTTGTTTATGTGTCGTGACAAACATTATCATCAATTCCAGTTTCTAAAAGGAATATAAAATAAAAGAGAAGATCACAAAACATTGAGGAATATAATATAAAAGAGAAGATCGGAAAGACTGATTTACTATTAATTAGCACCAGTATTCTTTGACCGAGTAGGTTAAAAATCAAAATTATATCATTCATTAGTTCACTTTACCAGAAATTGAACATATACAACGAAGTAAAATTATGTTTACACTGCCCCACATCCAACACACCACCAACGTAACGTATATGTTTTATTATATATAGGTACGTATTTGTCATGTTTACATGTGAATCAAATCAGTTCTAGAAGACATTTATGAAATGCGAAATAAACCAAATTTGCAATACATTGTGCTATAAATGTGAATTAAATCTACATATGTGTGTATATATGTGAACTAAACGAGTTCTAAAAGACATTTATGAAATGTGAAACAAATCATATTTGCAATATATTGCTATACATGTGAATTAAATCAATTCTAAAAGACATTTATGAAATGTGAAACGCACCATATTTGTAATACATTACTATATATTTGAATTAAATCTACATATGTATACAACATATGTATGTATACATGTGAATTAAATCAGATTTAAAAGACATTTATGAAATGCAAAATAAGCCATATTTGCAATACATTGCTATGTATGTGAATTAAATTTATATAATTATGCATATACAAGTGTGTTCAGAGATTAACGGAAATTTTTATTTTTTGAAAAAAATATTTATTTAGTCATCTACATTAATTTTGTCGCCTTCAAAAAAGTCCCCATTAGATATTATGCACTTGTGCCAGTGCTTCTTCCAATCGTCGAAACACTTCTCAAACTCGATCTTTGGGATAGCCTTGAGCTCTTTCAGCGATAGCGATTTTAATGTCATCTATGCTTGTAAAACGACGTTACAGCGAAGTGCTCGTCGAAGTTGATCGCAGTCTGAAGTATGCACAAAGCGAATTGAAGTACCTCTCTACACTCTTCTCTTCGCCTAACTTCGATCAACTTCGCGAGTAGTGTAGTGCAGGTATTAAGTTTCATAAAAAGTAATATATAATTGAAGTCATATCGATTAGGTTAAAGAACCTTAGTTTGACAGGTTTGATGAGAAATAAGTATTTAATTACAAATAATCATAGAAATATTTTGTTTAATTAAATTTTTAATCATTTGACAGAGTCATTATTTTTGATAATTGTATTATTTTAATTTATGATATCCATATCCATGTAGTTTCATAATTTACAATGATGTAGTTGTTACACTGTAGTTTATTTATTTTTAAAAATGATTTAGTCAATGTAAAATTTGAGTATTTGTTTTTTCTGATCTTTTTATAGTAAAAAACCTTCAGAAAGTATATTTTTTTATTCTGGGATTGTTTAAATTTAGATTCTTATTTCTTTTTTAAATATATAGGTTAATAAACTGATTGATTAGTTATAGATAAAAGCTGTAACAGTTGCATATTTAAGCGACTTTGATTTTTGTAAGCCGTCCACTTTTGTAATACGCCAGTCTCTTAAGAGTTAAGACTGATAGTCGCGAGCCTGGAAAGTATGACAGGAAAGTTTTTTAGGTACAACTAATGAACTAAAATATGTAGTTCTCATATGTCAAATATGTAGATTGGACTATGTCACAGAAGAGATCTTAAATGCCTATAATATAAACTTTCCATTGAAATCATCGTGGGATAACCATTTATGTGATAATGAATATAATAAAATAACAGTCTGTAAGATGTAGGTAGTGGGCTATAGTTTTATAATATTAATTAAAATAACCATTTATTGAATTTTAGGTCTCTATAGTTCTTTAATATTAATTAAACAATTATTTATTAAATTTTCATTAAAAATATTGCTAATTATATGAATAAGAGTTTAGTTGAAAAAGTTTTGATTAGCCAGAACTTGCATGATAACTTTTCTTGTAATCATTTAAAAAAATAGTACAAAATAGAATAATTACAAAGAAATATTGACATTTAATGATTTTTTTTTAAAATGAAAAAAATGTATTTATTTAGTTGTTACAATTTTGTTCATCAAAATTTATCATGTGAGATTTAAAAAAAAGTAGTCTGAGGAAATTTCAAATTTAATGTACAATTTTGAAATTAAAATAAAAATTGCATATTTACTATTAATTAGCATATTTTGTTTCAATTTTCATGAAATTTTTTGTCTCTCTGGACGGATATTGTCTTTTCTATAAATTTTTAGTAGAAATACTTCAGAAACAGTGTGCACGTCAGATCAGCTGTGAAGCCAAGTCATTTTTTTGACCAACGTGCAATTGACTATAAATCTTCATAAATTTTCGAATTTTTAAGATTAGGGAGAAATCTTCATGTAGGATTATTTCGAAAGAATTATAGATAAAAAAATATAAGACAAAAATTAACTTTTTTTTTTTTTTCTTGAGGATACCATTTTCAGAAAATAGATATTATTTATAAGAATATAACTAAAGATTGTTACCTTTCGAGTAATAAACAAAGGTGATCATATAATGCCGACAAGGTCTCTTTAAAAGATATTTCGGGTATCAATAAAAATCTTGCCTATTGTTTGAAACTGAACAATAGAAACTCGTTAATTATAGGAAATATCTATTAATATCTTTTTTGTGTTTATTAGAGATTGTGCGTGCCAGTATTTGGCATTTTAAAATCTCTTTTGTGTTTATTAAAGATTGTGCGTGCCGGTATTTGGAATTTTAATATCTCTTTTGTGTTTATTAGAGATTGTGCGTGCCAGTATTTGGGATTTTAATATTTCTTTTGTGTTTATTAGAGATTCTGCGTGCCAGTATTTGGGATTTTAATATTTCTTTGTTGTTTATTTGAGATTGTGCGTGCCAGGATTTTTCATGTCAATTGCATAAAATAATGCATTTCATTAAGATCTTAAGCCGTTAGTAGTGTAAGTCAATTTTTTAAAAATTTTGATTAAAGTTATTTTCTGTCTATGTTGAAGATTTGTTCAACTTGGGTGTAGTGTTAAATATTTTGTATTGATAGTGATTTTCAGTATTATACATTATTTCATAGTGAGTATAATACGACATTCGAATGGTACGAAGGTAGCACTGAAAGTTCTTAGAACTGGCCATTTGTAATAATGGTTATAAAAAATAAATTCAAATTTCGAAACTTGAACTCTTTGATAATCCATTGAAGTGTTTGTTTGAATTTGCCATTTATTTTTAACACATTGACGGCAATTTGAAAATTTTGTTTATCACGTCAAAATGAAATTAACGGAATTCCTTCGTTCATTGATTTTTATGAGTTTTTTGTGGTTTTAAATCAACAATAAAGTTATGATCGAGTTCCATTTGAAGTTTATGATTTATAACTTGAACGAGTGGAAGCATGGTTGTACCAATCGCAGTGATGATCTGAGTGTGGGAAGTCCATCAATAGAGAATACTGAAGATAATATTAATGCTGTAGGCTCATGATATAAACTGATAAGAGTAACCTATCGGCATATACGGGCAAGTTTAAGCATTGGTATGAGTCAAGTACAAAAAATTCTATATGAACTTTTAGGCTTCAGGAAACTATGTGCTAATGTATAGCCTATGTTTTGACCGAAGCTCAAAAACCCTGTCGTGTGGACAAAAATTTGTTGGATGTCACTTAAATACTGTATTCAGTACCATCACGGGTGACAAAAGCTGGATATATTGTTACATACCAGACACAAAGGGGCAGTGTCGTTTTCTTCTTAGGAGTTGACTCCAAATATGAAGAAAGGATGTAGTGCTGGAAAAAGATGGTCACCTCTTTCTTCGGACGGATGGGCTATGCAACAACTGTTCTGGAAAATAAAAGAACAATTACCACGGACCGGTTTACTAGCAACTATTTTTTCTTTTGAAAAAAGTTTCACAACATTGCTCTCATAATAGGATCCTATCCCATCATGCCTCTGATTTCTCAGCCAGACTAACGATCAAATATTTGACTACGTTTGATGTAACAATATGAGTCATTCAGCCCCAGCCTTGCACCGTAGGATTTCTATATATTCCCAAGAATAAAACATAAACTGCGAGGAATAACTGTCATCAAAAAGACTGTAGAAGAGACATCCAAGGAAGAGTGGGCCGACTACTTCTCTCAGTGGTACCGTTGAATGGAATGCCACGAAGACTATTTTGATATTCTAAAAACCTTCAGTGTTACCTCTCGTGTGGAAAAGTATTGAATACTTGATAATATTCACTAAGGACGAAATTAAAAATCAGGTCAAGTATGTATGGATACTTAAAAAAGTTATTTATGGAAGTAACCCTGAAATAAATTTGATTAAAAGTTCTAATCTAGTGCTGAGACTTCAAATTTTAATTTTTTTTCTAGTCCGCAGAATTTTTTCAGATTTCTTAAATCCACGATTTAAATTTTAGATATAGAGGAGGTCATTACATGCCATTTTGGAGATTTATAATTTAACGAGTGACAGATATTGTAAAATTTCAATGGTTTCTTGCTTCACTTTGAGGCCTCAAAATAGAGCACTGTCGTAATTTGTTTACATCTGTTTCTGTTTACCTGTTTGTGTTTCTATTCACTTATAGGGAAAGATACTGATGTATTGTGTTTGGATATTTTTCTGTTTGTATTTGTATCACATAAAAAATTACATGATAAATTTTGTCACAGTTGCCAGTATTGCATCGCTTAGTTAAAAAAAAATAGTTTAGTTCAATACGAAGTAAGAAATTTAAGAAAAAATAGTGATTGCATGCGTGCGTGGTGTTTAATATTATATATTTGTTTGTTATATGTGTGTTTATATTGGTGTTTGTGATAACACGACTTCAAACATAAGTGGTGTTTAATATTATATAATTTGTTTAATATTATAAATATGAAAGTTTGAATGTTTTTTATTCAGTTACACCTAAACATCTGGGCAGATTTACATAAAACTCGGTACATACATAGTTCATGATTGGAATCAACATATATATTGTTTTTTGATCCGGAAAATAGTATAATTACTGTGGAAGGAAACTTTGTGTTTTTACTCAAAAATAAAAAAATTTAATACTATAATATCTCAATAGATAGGATAGCGAGTATAATAAATTAGAAAAAATAAATATTTTTGGGGTTCTCTCCCTAATATTGAAAAAAAAGGACCCATTAGATACAGAACCCTTGTTTTGAAAGTTCTACTTGTACTTGATCGGTTTTGAAAGATTATTTCATTTTTTCTGATCAATATAGATTTCAAGCAACCATAAGAAATTATTCATAGGTGGTTATTGTCTCTTAACATATTACACGATCGTATGTAGAATAGAAGAGCTTAAAAATGTACAGAACTCTTATTGTGGAAGTTCCACTCATACTTGACAGGTTTTGGAAAATTTCTTTTGTAGAATGGTTGCAAGTATTTAATTCATGTAATTTGGATCTAAAAAAGACAAAATGGTATTACAGTGAGATATATAAACGATTGTTACACCATTGTATTTTGTAGACGGGCTTCGTGGAGACCCTGAACCCGCAGTACACTCCAGGTATGAGCATCCAGTCTCCATTGAGCCAGCCGCCGCCTGTTCAGCCCTCTGCCGAGGAGAAACTGGCCCAGATTCAGAACCAACAGGAGGTATGCACTGCTTACTACCTACATATGTACATGTTAATAAAATCTGTACAAAAATTGGTATTTTTAAAATTTGTGTCTTTTAGTTCCTTAAAGCATCATGAATTAGAATATTAAATGTTTTATAGGCTATGATTGATTGTGTTGAGAATAGCGTAAAACAAAATGTCCCTTCTTCATGTGGTCGATTCGGAGACCAGATGCAATAAGATTGTCTTATGTGCGAACACCAACTTGCTACAAGCTTGGTATAAATATAGACTAGCTTAAAAGTAAAGTATTGAACTAATTAGATCATTCAAAATAACAGTAATTCACGTTTAACCCTTTCGCAACTGTTCTCAAGTACAGTTGATGAAAAAAATAACAATAATTCACGTTTAACCCTTTCACAACTGTTCTCAAGTACAGTTGAAACTTTTTCGCTATATCAACTAAAAGTCTCAACTAAAGTTGAAGAAACTTTGAAGTAACATAAGCGCGCGCGTTCATCAACTTAACATGAAGCCACATTTCCGCATTTAAACTTAATATTTTAGAGAGAGACAATTGTATAAAAATCCATATAGCCAGTTGCATTAGTTCATTGACTAAAGGACCTCTGGTGTTTCAAAACAAAAACATGAGCCGATTTATCAATAAAAGTTCATTGGGGTCATCATGTTGATTTGATAACCAAACTTCCAGTGTTCTCAGCACCGCCGTCAACTAAAGGTGATTCAACAGTATAGTGATGTAATCATAAACATTGTACTGATGTAGTTTCATACACAAACGCAAGTCACGTTTTTTTTATATTAGTGGGCTGACATATGTTTGGTTTCATTTGTTTATTGTGGGATTGTATTAAATATTGACATATTAACGAAGGTATATACTAACAGTAAATTAGTGATACTATAAAAGTTTTGTGGTTTATTTGGGTTAAATTATTTTAATTAAGGAAAAAAGTAAGCAAGTCAGAAGCAAAAAGTGCGCCGTGAGGCAAGACATGCAAATTGCATTATATCCCAGTGACAAAACGATTAACCTTGCGAACAGCCATAGTTAAACTGGCCCATTTATATATAGATGTATCAATAGACAACATGACAAACATATAATATTTACTAATATAACCTCAGGGTATGATTGCAAAGAGAATAATGGCTTTTGCATAGTATTAATTCACGGGTCTTAAACAACGGTACCCAATATTTTTTAGTCTTGGAATCCAGGTTTTTGGCCGTATTATTACAATTTTAATACACAAATATAAACACTATTTATTAGATTAACAATATTAATATTTCAAATTAAACATTTTTTATCGATTAAAAATCAATTAAGGTTAAATATTATTCATCATATGGCAATTTCTTTACAAAGCAGTTACAGTGTGAAATGTCACTTTTTCAGAAATTATTTTCATAAATATTTTTAAGAACGTCATATCGTTTAAGTCATAAATACGATAAAAAAATAATAATTTGAATGAGTTTTGTCCATTTAGGTATTATTATGTGTATCAAACGTTCATTGCGTCAATCAATTGTTTCCATAGCCTAATGGACATGCTTCTTGACTACACTTTTGAAGGTGCAGATTCGGTTCTTCCATATCATGTGACTTTTTGCATATTTTTTTTCTTTAAAAATTAATGACAATATTAATTCACAATTAAATGAAACTGCGTGATGTAGTATTATTTCTACTTTCTTTAATTTCTTTACCACAACTAAGGTTTCGTTGTATTACAACATCTTCAGGTGGGCTATTAGCAAAGATAATAGCCCACCTGAAAATGTTGTAATACAACGAAACCAAAGTCGAGGTAAAGAACTTAAAGAAAGTAGAAATAATACTAGAACTTAAAGAAAGTAGAAATAATAATCACGTAGTTTCATTTACTCGTTGATAAAAGTTAAGTGAAAATAAATTTCAACAAACTTAAAGCCAAATATATTCAAAATATATTGTCTTTAAGTATTGCTACAATTTTATTGCATAATAATAATCATGGCTGATTTAAAAATTTACAATTAATGCATAAAAAGTAAAATTTAAAACATTTTATCTATGGCAATGTTTGACAAGAGCCTTCCGATTTTTCCATTTCTGCTGTAGCGAGCGCTGCGGTCGATTTCGTTAACAGCATTCCGTCGTCAGCGCCGAGTCAATAACTGTCATTAATCTTGAGATCATAAATTGTCTAAAGCTTTGATAAACATGTTGTCATTAGAAATTAACGCCAAATATATTCAACAATATTAATTGTTAACACAAAATGATTGGTTGTTAATAATGCAGAATAATTAAATATTTATTAAGTCGGTTTGAAGTGAGTGATTCTAGTGTCGTGCTTGCCCCATGATTTTTTTTTATTTAAAATTCCCTTCTTTCTTTGGTTTAAAAAATTAATATTCGTGCAAACTCAGAAAATTTTGAAATTTTACTCCGTTAGTAATTTTACTCCCTTGGTTTTGATGCAATAGCCGGTTAAGTGATGGGTCAATAATAAATTTAATAGTTCCACAGTGCACTATTTTTAACCCTTTAGTTAACGTTGAATAATGTGTCTTGAGAATGGGATCAGATGAAAGGAAATTTTATTGGTTATATTAGTCTTCTTCTGTACTCGGGAATTCCTGCTCAACCAATTTAATAACATTCTGAGTAATGCTAAGGGTACTTGACAATTTTTGAATAAGTGTCTGAAATTGTTCGTAGTGTTACTCACGAACCTGCAATAGCTACATTTTTTTCCGAGAAACGTGTTTTAAGTTGAAAAACAGACTTTTATTGCCATAAGCTTTGCATAGCTTTGCACCAAAATATTTAGTCATATGATATGTAAATTCCATGACGTCACAGAACCTAAAAGGAACAAATTGAAAAGGGGAGATTCTACCTCTTGCACACACTTTTATCATTCTATAGGGACATATAATTATTGTTTATAATGTTAAATTTATGGGAACATGCTATCTTGCTCACACAATTGCTTGAAGTCGGCCATACCGTTGGTGACATTGTAATACTGCGTAACTAACGATTGCAATAAGATGAAATCGTTCAACAAATAAAAAAGTATGACGACAAAATTCACCACACAGGTCATAATGTATTAATATATCTTCGTCTATAATGCTATACCATTTAACTAACCATTGCTTTAAGGTCCAATTTGCAATATTAGTCAAGTTGAAGTTACAATACCGCGTAAATAACGATTTCATCTTATTGCAATCGTTAGTTACGCAATGTCAAAACACAATATTACTTTGATGTCAATCATTATACCATGTTTACTTCAGTTAAATATAAGTAATCGTTAAACATAGCTTAAAAACAATGATACATTGATCTGCTATATTTTTTTATAGGTATTTCAACATATGCAAATTTTTAAGTCGTTAAGAAAAAAATGAAGTTACATTGTTGCAAGTACCCTGTTGCACTTTTCAAACAATATTGTACTTACTTAAAGACATGTTTAGTACATATGCAAATTTTTAAGTCGTAAAGAAACAATGAAGTTACATTGTTGCAAGTACCCTGTTGTACTTTTCAAACAATATTGTACTTACTTGAAGACATGATTAGTACATGTGCAAATTTTTAAGTCGTAAAGAAACAATGAAGTTACATTGTTGCATGTACCCTGTTGCACTTTTCAAACAATATTGTACTTACTTAAAGACATGATTAGTACATATGTAAATTTTTAAGTCGTAAAGAAACAATGAAGTTACATTGTTTTTTCAACAAATTAAAATACAAAGATTAAGATACAAAAAAAAATTTTTAGTGAATAATAAAAAATTATTACCTATATACAGTTGGAGAATCTGCGACAGCAAGTAGAGGATCTGACGGAGAAGCTGGAGACGTTGCGCGCACGTCGAGTGGAGGACCGGGAGAAACTGCGCGAGCTGGAGCGTCTCAGGATGCAGCTTGATCAGGCTGCCGAGTTTAAGGTCAAGATAATGGAGTCGCAGGCGCAGCTACAGAGGGATCTGCAGAGAGCGCGGCAGGAGGTAAAAATTTTGGCGTATAAAACTCAGGATAGCCATTTGCATTAGTTCATTGACTAAAGGACTCCTAGTGTTTCAAAATAAAAACCTGAAACAATTTTATTAACGTTCAATTTGTAATGTGCCAGCAATTTGATGTCGCCCTGTCAATAATAAACTTTTTCCCAGAAATGGGTGGGTAGATGGCAACACACGTCTAGTAGCTGTCTAATTGATAGTTGTGCAATGACTGGTGCTTGAATCGGGAGTTACAAGTTCATATTTTAGAATATACGTGGTATTCAACATAATTTTGACGTCACCTCACCAATATAGTGATTTTATAAAAGTTAGATTTGTTTATTTTCGCTCGAAATGAATCCAAACCATTGAGATTTTTAGTGTTTGCTTTAAAAGAATTAGGAAATGCCAATAGTGATTTGTAATACCTAAATTCAAGCCTTCGAGATCCAAATCAGTTAAACAAACTTTTCATGACTTCACAAAGAACATCACCATGATATCCTATGTACCGAAATGCAACATAGCAGTTGTTCTGGTATCGTCGATGCATCATGATAAATATGATGGTCGGGAAGGTTAGAAACCAGAAATTATATTGTTCTATAATTCCACAAAGAATGGTGCAGATGGCCTTGACAAAATGTGCAGCAATTAGCATTGTATTCGAAGAACATCACTTGTTCTTTTTTACCGATTGATTTGTGCTGTCAATTCTTATATGCTTTCCAAATTCTAAAACCCTGAAATAGTGAGAGAGGTTAATAGAAACATATTTTTGGGTACAGTAGCTGACTTCTTTGAAGCTTGAAAAGTGAGGAACATGCACAATATGTCCAGCAAAGAAAAAAAAAAGAATATTATAATTGTACAAGGAGTGTATGAAACACGCGTCCCTAAATTGCCTGGACAAAATTTGTGTGTCACGTTCCCGACTATAAAACTTTATTTTTTTTTCTATGAAAGCATCACATTTCATATTTTTTTAAATTAACTACTTGATTTATAACAAGAAAAGAAGATTAGTTTCATTTATTTTTGGTTTCAGAAATTTCTAAAAAATATTTTATTCTCAAGTCATAAAAATATAAGTAAAAAACCGTACTTTATTTAAGCATATGTGATTAAAGTTCATTTGCTTTAAAAAAATATGTATTAGCTGTTTTATTTACAAGACGAAATCAAGAAATTCTAAATAATGCGATCTATTTCTCGTCTACTAGAGAATATCTATCAAAATGATGAATTTTTAAGACGATGTCAATTTGTCGTTACCAATTGGATTTCGACAATCGTCAATTTGTCGAAATCCACCTCACCATTTGAAGATTAATAAGAAAGTCCTTTGTGGTCATCACGTTGAGATGATTACCAAACTCTCAGTGTTCTTAGAGCAGCTGTCGACAAAGGACGATGCAACAGCGCAATTACGTAATCATAAACATGGTACTTATGTAGCTTCGTATACACACGCAAATGACGTTTGTTTATCCGTTTTAGTGCCATGGTTTTTTACTCATATATACTTAAAAATGCCAAAAAAATCTTTTGTTTTTGATGTCATTTACCCTTGCCTCGAAAAAAAACTGTATCTCTTCCAAAAATTATCCAATTTTAATAATTTTTTCGGTGTTTTCTTAATAAAAACTTGTACAAGGATAATAAAATACAAAGAAAATTATGGAAATAAATATTGTGAACAAAAATTATAACAAAAACTGAAATCAAGGTCACATTGTCATTTTCGCAGTCCAGTACATCCTCCGTATCAGCAAAATAATTGTTATCGTCACTATTATCACTATCACTCCAAATTTGCATTACGGCAAATTCTTCTACCTAACTACCACTTTCTTCACAACTTAAAAAATGATCATTTTCACTCGAATTATTTTCATATTCCGACATTATGTGTTAACAATTTTCTTTTCCTGGATACTTTTTATATTGTAATTACTAATAATATTATAATTTGAAGTTTATGTAACATGTAGAAAGATAAAAAATTAGCGATGCGTGCGATCGACTTCCCCTATCACGCGCTAAACAACAACTGATTTTCATGGCAAAATTAGTTAGTACGCGCACGAGCGCGATGGCGTTCATCAGCACTCTAACGGTTATATTAGTGGGCCAACATATGTTTGGTTCCATTTGTTTATTGTGGGATTGTGTTAAATATTTATGTAATAGGATTGTATAAAAAGTAAATTAATGACATTATCAAGATACAATTAGTGTTTTATGGTTTATTTGATTGAAATAATCGTAATTAAAGAATAAAAATATTAAAAACACGAACCGATTGATTAACAAAAGTCTCTGCGGTCATCATATTGAGTTGATCACCAAAATCTGTGTTCTCAAAGCGCCATTGACTAAAGACGATTCAATGCTTATTAAAAACGTCATACTAATGTAACTTCGTAAACACACACAAGTGAAGTTTGTTTGTTTTAGTGGGCCAACAGTATTTCGTTTCATTTGTTATATGGGATTGTGTTTAATATTTGTGTATTAAGGTAGGTATATATGTTAAAAGTAAATTAGTGACACTATAAAGTTACAGTAATGTTTTTGTGGTTCATTTGGTCTAAATACTCGTAATTAAGGAATAAAAAGTAACCAAGTTAGAAACAAAAAGTGTGCCGCGGGGCAAGGCTTCCAAACTAGATTATATCGCCGTGGCTAAAAAGATTAAATGGAGGAAGTGGAGAAACTGATAATAGTGCTTATGTTCTGGAAAACAAGTGGTTTGGATGTGTGAATTACTTTACGCGGGAGTCTAAAAATAAATAACGTAGAGTATGCCATGGTACTGTGTCGTACTAGTAATTTCTAAGGCTGAACCTGAAAGTTAATCTATTTTGTAGTTTACCATTTTGTAGTTTACGGAAAGAAAAGTCGTGAAAATTTAGCATTTTCTTCTTACAGTTTAGATTTTCTGACTGGAGCAAATGCTGGTTTGGAAAATTTTGAGATTCTCAAATAAGCGTTAGATAAGAACACTTTGGGCAAAAGATTGTGACTGTTGGTTGTCCTGTCACGATAATGGAGTCGATTTCTTGTAACAATATATTGCATGGTTTAAATCCCATTTTCATGATCTTAAAAGAGGCAATTAAATGTTTGGGAAATTGTTCGAAATAGCTTAGTTTTATTGCATAGGCAGTATGCCTATGAAACTAACCAATTCCGTTGTTTTCTGTATTTACCAACACTCTTTCGACAATTATTCCACAGCTGTTTTCTGTATTTACCAACACTCTTTCGACAATTATTCCACAGTTGTTTTCTGTATTTACCAACACTCTTTCGACAATTATTCCACAGTTGTTTTCTGTATTTACTAACACTCTTTCGACAATTATTCCACAGTTGTTTTCTGTATTTACCAACACTCTTTCGACAATTATTCCACAGTTGTTTTCTGTATTTACCAACACTCTTTCGACAATTATTCCACAGTTGTTTTCTGTATTTACTAACACTCTTTCGACAATTATTCCGCAGTTGTTTTCTGTATTTACCAACACTCTTCTGACAATTATTTGTATGCCGATAATCTGTAATTTTACACAATTTTGATTCTATTAAATCACTATATTGTTATTATCATAGTCAAAAACTTGTAACGTAATATTATGAATGTGTGAATATTTTGTTTGTTGGTTATTTAATATCATTTTTAGAAACAGACCAATGGCACGTAACCGACTGGACGAAAGATGAACGGTGAATGTCCGAAAAATTAATAATCTTGTTATTTTTTTAACGGAAAGTGAGGTTATTTTTGTTTAAAGGTATTTCTCTAGATTTCTTCAATCTGTCGGGATGAAATAAAGTGCAGACTATGCCCCATTTTATCCTCTATATGCATGTTTAAGAGCAAAGGACACTATTTGAGTCAATAACATATGGACATTTATAGGAATGTATTAGATAAGTATTAGCTTTTAGAACAAATAATCTTTATTACAGACCCGTGATGCGCTGGAAGCACTACAAGCGCACAACGACGAGACAGCTGAGCTGTCCGAGGCAGCTGAAATGGCTGCACTAGACCGCGAGATGGCAGAGGAGCGAGCGGAAACTCTGCAACTGGAGCTCGACCAGTGCCGTGAGAAACTTGAGGAAGCTACGCTGGATTTGCAGCTTATGAGAGCTGAGATGGAGGCTGGGGGTGGCACCGGTGAGTTTTGGTCCATGGTCTATGTGTGCAGCTTGATAGGTGGTTTGTAATTTATGGCAACTTTTTTGTCTTGATTTTTATTGCATTAAAAATTGCATTGTGGGATTGCTGCTAAATTGACATGCATTAACTATAATCGTCTCTTCTTTTATGAGAAGAAATATTTTTTTTAAATATAGGAAGAACGTAATCATGGTTACTAGTCAATTTGTTTGTAGCTACAATTTTTAGATGAGAAACTTAAAGAAGCTTTTTTTACAGATATTTTACTATGCGTTTTAATTAAACAGTTCAACTATTTATAGCTAGATAATACTCAGGGAATTTTTTTTGCAAAAAGTTCTGAAAAGATTTTCAAATTGGAAATAATTTGTAGGTTCTCTCTGATTATAAAAGTTGGCTTTTAGATATGTATAAAATTTAAGTTGGCTTTTAGATATGGTATGATTTTAATGCAATATCTTGTTGACTAAAACTGTTTTTTAAAAAATTCTTTTAATTGTTATGTTAAACATTTTATTAAAAGCGTATAGTCACATGTATATGATACCTGTAAGCGACCTTGTAAATTGCAAATAGATGTAATTTTGAGGTGTTTTAATTCTGATTATTTTCGAAATTAAAACATCTAAAGAAAATTTTTTACAAAAAGTTGTAAAGAATTTTATGTTCTTTAAAAAGGTCTGTCCTTTTGTACATCCAGCCTATGGTATTCGGAATATACTGTCTCATTGACACCTATAAATTACTGTCTGGCTGCTGGACTATTAGTGAACAGAGATCATAAATGACAGTTATTTATTTATATAGCAATATTTGTTTATTATTTTTTATCTATGATTTAGTTTATTATTTATGATATTTGTATATGATGTAACCATAGACTAAAAAGGAGAGCGGTGATAATAGCCCTTATGTAAAAAAATAGACTATAATTTAAAATAAAGGTGGTATTTTATAGAATATAGAAAGCCAAACAATTCAGCAATTTATAATTGGGAAAGAACAA
Source organism: Druceiella hillmani (assembly GCA_039881145.1). NCBI lineage: Eukaryota > Metazoa > Arthropoda > Insecta > Lepidoptera > Hepialidae > Druceiella > Druceiella hillmani. Next base: position 5,859,450 of record JAYKKI010000092.1, read on the forward strand.
ACCATAAAATATATTTATGATCAGCCATAAACACAAAATTATCTCTAGCACATATATATATGTAATATATAATTTATTGTTAATTAGAAATAAAAATATATACAAATATCCTAAGGGATTACATATCAACACTGGAAATGATTGCAAAATCAATCAATATCGAATACAAGTTAAACGTGTTGCCATTGCAAAACGAACTGTCAATTGTCAACTAAAATGAATTGTCAACTGTTAGTTTGTTTCATACTTTTCTGTGAGTCATGTGTTCTTAGGTTTTTTTGAGTTTTATGCATTTTTTGTCCGATGATGCTCATGACTTTTGTGTTTTATAAGATTCGTGTTGTTCTAATATGTCAGCTACACTCTTTTGATATCCCCAAGAGTAAGAGGGAAGAAACTCATTTCCAATATAAAAACGATAAATAAATCAATCAACCTATTGATTTAAAAAAACCACAGTTTTAATAAGTTATAAGATTTCTGTTTATCTGGTTGATAATTTAAAGAAAAGTTATTAGGGGCTGAATATTTTCAATTTCTCTGTATTTTTTATTCTCGTAACACTTGGGCTAAACACCATATAGACTTTTTGGGTCTCCTTAATTAATTTTAGTGAATTTACAGATCATTAATTTAAATTTAGTGAATTTATATATGCATTGTTAATGGTGATTTCTAAAGTTATAAAAACCTGAATAATAATAAATACCATCTCGGAAGAAAAGTCGCAGATATAGAAAATCCTCGGCAGAAAGTAAAAACAGTGAAAATATTTGTTTTATTAAAGACATTAAAAAAAGGGGATGTCCTCTTATAGTTTTTTTATAAAATAGAATTTAAGGGGTCTGTCTGCTTAAGGGCGGAAAAAGGTCTGGTTTAGATTATTTTCTCAAAAATGATGAAGGATAATTATATACTCTTTTGCAAAGAAACGGGCGCTTATAGGATTAAACCATATCAGAGTTATTTTATTATTATTTGATGCATTTTATATGGCGATATGATGAGAATATTGTTATTTATTATTGAGATATCGTTTTTACCCACTTCACTCATTAAAAATGCGAATAAATAAAAAAAAACGATCTAAAGTCCACAGACGAGCGTTTTCATACATTAAAAATGGCTAAAGTTTATTTTTGAATATTTTTTATTAATTTAACATAAAATTTGAAAATTTAGTAACGAGTATGGCCTCCTCTAGCTAAAATCAATGCACTTAATATGCTAGCCATGCTTTCGACGAAGTTTTTTATAATTTTCTGAGGAATACGTTTCCATTCAGCGACGATCACATTTTTAAGGGCCTGAATGTTTTCTGGAACTGATTTTAAGGCTCTGACGCGTCGTTTGATATTATCCCATATGTGTTCTATTGGATTGAGGTTGGGACTTCTAGCTGGCCAATCTAACCGACGAATTTTGGCTTCCTCCATCAACGTCTGTAGAGCGGTGGGCGCAAGCGTTGTCATCCATAAAAATGGACTCGCCTCCAACTGCAGTTAATGCGGGTTGGGCATGAGGAATAAGAACCTCTGTTATGTACCTTTGCGCATTAAGTGTGCCATTTTCAATAAAGCCTCCATCTGCAACCACCAAAGTGTGCTTTGAGGAAATCACCTTGTAAGGGGTGATTTCCTCAAAGCACACTTGGGCGAAGCGTTCTCCAGGTCTTTGTAAGACTCGCCGACGGCGATCCTCACCACTAATCAATATACGAGCTTCTTCGGAAAATAAAACACTATTCCAGTCTTGTTACCATTTACCATTACAGTGAAAGAGAATTTCCATTCAAAAAGAATAAATTTCAAATATAGAACGTTCGTTTTTATGTGCCAGAATATACCTGTCAGTAACAATTACAATTAATACAACCTCTTAATGAATAATATTTTGTTAATAATATGACAAAATCAAAACCTCCCGTTTTTTATGCAAAAGAGTGTATTAAAAATGATAGAAATGATTTGCACATATGGGATTTGATGTAAAAAAAATATATGGAAAATATCAGTCGTAATCATTAATTTTTTTTATGGAAAGTTATAAACTTATTTTTATAGAAAATTTTGAAGGAAAAATTGAAAATATTGTTTTAAGTTGTGTTAGGTAATAAAAATTAATATAATGGCATATTTTCAGAATTATGATGTTCTAAAATGAAAATTGGTATATTTATTTTGATTTATTGAAAATTTCTTTTTCCTTATTGGCAATAGCTTCTGAAAATATTTAGAGTGATTTATGTTTACATTTTCATTTGCAACTTACGTTTGTTGTCCTCGAAGATTTTATGGAAATATTTCATATCAAAATTGAACTTCACCGGTTTTTTAGTCAAAAGCCTAAAGATTTCTACAAGGAGGGAACTTCAGCTCTGCTTACACGTTGACGACAAGTGTTAGATACCGACAGTGCTTATATAGTTAACGTTGGTTTTATTCACTACATAGAAAACATTGAAAAGCTTGTGTAGAGAGATGGCAGGTTTATAAGTCGCCAACCAATTAAATAAGGGTAAACGTAAACAAAATGGCTTCCGTAAAATTTTAAATGAATTTTTGAAACGTGTGTTAGTACGCAAAAACGTATTTATTTCATGACAAATGATCGCTTGTAAGATTTTAAAGGGGCTTTGCGGAAAGTATCTGAAAAGGGTAAGTAATGAAAATCAAGATTTAAGTGAAAGGTTGGCCATCTTGAAAAGTAGAATTCTTATTTATATTGGAAATAATTAAGGCATTAATTTTTATCATCAGCATGTAACCATTACAGGACATAGGCCTTTTTCAAGGCATGCCTACACATATGGTTCTTTGCCTTCCAAACATTTCCCGTTGACTGTTTTTAGATTGTCATTCGATCTGGCTAGGGGTCATCCCAGATTGGATGCTTCTTCTAGTTCATGGTTTCCACTAGTGAACTCATCTACCACATCGGTTGTCGGTTCTTTGGCAATTATGGCCTGCTCATTGCTATTTCAGTTTGCCTGCAAAATTGTCGGCAATTTTGGTTCTCAGCCAGACTTCTTTATTTCGGATTTTATCTTTCAGAGATGCTCCGAGCATAACTCATTTCATCCCTTTCTGTGCAACTTTAAATTTATAAATGAGGACAACCATTAGTCTCAACATTTCGGAGCCATAGTTTGTTATGTACAGACGCACTGATCACACACCATGGTTTTTAGCAATTATGGTGTGCATGTGTTTAGGTATATTAAATTGCACTGATATATCAGTCGGACAGTAATATTGAGAACGATAATAAGTCTTCATTTTAGACTTATTGAATCTTTTAAAGCTTATTGAATTGAGTACAATTCACATGTGTTTATGAATTTAAAATCGCTCAAAGGCTGTAAAAGTTTGTTACAGTATGTATGGAAAGTTCATACCAAGGTTACTGAAAGATACACCGCATTCAGTGTATTCCTCCTTTATTGGCAATGAAGAGTTATGAACTACTGCAGAGTCAAATTTGACCGAAACTTGTCAAGAACTTTTCAAAGCTAAATTTTACCAACTAGGAAACTTGTAGATGCAGAGCAGATGGGTTTTTAATAAACTGACGGGAAGAGAATAATCTTCAACGGCTACCAATTCATCCTTTTCTTCTTTCACAAAAACATAATTTTTTGACCACGAAGACAGATGATTTGTTTTATTGTAAATGAGAGTGAATTTATTACTGGTTTTATAACTGGTATTACTTACGATTTTCTTGAAAGAGATTTTGACATCTAAATTTTGAGGTTATTTCATTTAAATCTTCATCGATCATGGTCTCCAGACACTAAATCCAATATTGTATTGTAAATTTATGTGTATGGTCACAGCAGTATTTTAAAATTTGCTGCTCTACCATTGTATATATGCCAAATGCAAATTTTATAGTGTGTATCATTTTTATACACAGGTTATGTAAAATGTTAAATCAAATTTTTCTTAGGATTCTAGTAAATGCAAATAATGACAAAAAAAATTTCTGACGTATGTATATATGCATACGATACCTAGTTAGAAAGAGTATTTTAAGGAAAATTGGAAAGTATTTCTTTCCATCTTTCACTCGTAATTTCAGTTTGTAGCTAACAAAAATAAGTGTATATCATCAAATATTGTATCCGATACTCCTGAAAACAATATTAATATTTGTAAATATTCTAATAGAAATATTATATATCTATATACGTACATAAATGTATATGGAGTCCTCACAGTACCAGTTTTCCTCATACTTAACAAGTTTTTTTTTTACATCTTTAAAGGTTTTGACAAAGTATTCAGCTGTGACAATCGAAAATGGGCCTGATGTTACAGAAATTGAATAATAAAAAAGCTAACCATACAGGCATTGACAGTCATGAACGATTAAAAAAGAAAATGCTATTTGTAACTATGATATGAAACGAAAAAGCTATTTTCATGAACATTCTTATATTATATTTTTAATATATTAAAAATTATCAATAAGAAATAAAATAATAAAAACCTAGGGGAGGGCCATAATAACTTCTTAGATAAGATTGCAAAAAATAATTAAAACTAATTTTTTTTTAATTGTATCCATTGCCTAAATTAATTAAATATAAACTCTCAACTGACAGAATGAATGTCAATACATTTCTTCTATATTGTCAAAATGAATGTCTTTGTTTTTTCGAGTTTTACATAGCTTTTTTTCGAGCTGCCAGGCTTGCGAGTTTGTTGAATATAAAAGGACACAATTCGCACTTTGTGTCATCTTACTGGTTCAAAGAGTTTGTAGAACTAGCATTTATGAAAAAAGTGTAATGAATAATAACCTGACTTTTCATAAAAAAATACAAGATTCCTGGTTTACGATTTGAATAAAACTTTTTAAGGGCTTATTTTTTCGTTTTCTCTCCCAACACTATACGGTCTCCTTTTTAATAGACAATTTTTTTTTTCCTTTTTAGTCCCTTTGGCATAGGGTGTTTAGATTTAATATATACTATTACTTTGATCTTGTAACGCCAAATATGTTATACTACTCTAATACGTATGAAATTTGTTAAACAAGTTTTGAGATCCAATTTAGTGATTGTGAGAATTATAAAAAAAACAAAAAACAAATAGTAAGTGTTCTAAGGTGATGTATAAACACAGGTAAATTTTTAATTTTATTGTACAGCTCTCTCAATTTCTACCGTTAACAAATCTAAGTGTTGAATGTTTCTTTTTTTGTAAATTCTAATCCCTAACATGCTGGCTAACACGTAACACGAGTTTATCGAAGCATATTGTAAATTTCCGCAAAATTTTATCCCGATCACAATAGACATGTTCCTCACAAACTGTTTTTTGTTTCTTTATTCTACCCTATCCGTCCCGTTCCTGATTGCAGTTCTGCCCTGGTATTACACGCCAGGTAGGTTGTTGTGTGTAGTGACGTTTTCTTTTATAGGTTATCGTTTTATTTCATTTACGTGTGAACATTAAAAGAGCTGTTTTTTCTTTTATTTTATTGCTTTTATGATAGTTTGATTTATTTTGCAGTATATCATCGCTGCGTCAGAATTTATTTTGCTATTAATGAAGTAAGAATTTTTTTTTGTAGAAAGGCTTCTGCAATTTTTTAAAGTTATATAAAAAATATTTCATGGAAAAATTTCAAAATGAGTTTTGATAAAACTTAGTGAATGAAGTGAAAATGAAGTTGCGAATAACTTTTTTTTTAATTTCAAAAGTGTTCTTATGCTGTTGGAAAAATGAAATGATTTATATGTGTATAGAGGATACCATATTTTATTTTGCTGTGCCGTATTGATCTTTTTTTACCTGTATAGCTATGCTATGTGGTTGCTGTTCTTTTGCTTCTACGTATCTGTGGTTGGTTAAGTCTGACATATGTGATTGGGTATTCGCTTTTATGGCTTTATCTGGGTTAGCATATTGTTTTTTTTTTGGTAATATGCTCCCTTATTTTGCTGTGGCACCTTACCTTTCATTACGACCAGCAAATTTCCGTAAAAGAAAATTCTACGTTTAGAAATTATTATTTTTTATTTATGATAATTTTTTTAAATATAGGCTTCTTTGTTTTGGAAGCTGGCGGACATAATCAGAATATTATCTTATAGTTTATGTACTATTAGTACTATTGGATGTTTTTTTTTTCATATTCGAATAAAAACAAACTTCCTTCATGATATAAGACATTCTGCCATCTATCAGGAGAAGCAAAATATTTTGAACACGTAACATTTTTTGAAGCAAAAATTTGTTTAAATGCTTCATATAACATAGCCTCTACGTTTCTTGTTTTTTTGAAAAAAATGTTTCAGTGGCCGAAAACCCACGCGATCCAGTTATTTACAGTGGAGCAGAAATAACAATTTGCTTCGGATTTAATTTTTCATAATAAATGTTTCCCTTTTATTCCCACCAAATACAAAGCCATTTGAAAATCTTTCAAATGGTCAAACTATGCTTAGGAGTTGGTTAAGTTTTTTCTAATTTGGTGACAACCATTATTTAGTTTTTTCTAATTTGGTGACAACCATTATTTAGTTTTTTCTAATTTGGTGACAACCATTATTTAGTTTTTTCTAATTTGGTGACAACCATTATTTAGTTTTTTCTAATTTGGTGACAACCATTATTTAGTTTTTTCTAATTTGGTGACAACCATTATTTAGTTTTTTCTAATTTGGTGACAACCATTATTTAGTTTTTTCTAATTTGGTGACAACCATTATTTAGTTTTTTCTAATTTGGTGACAACCATTATTTAGTTTTTTCTAATTTGGTGACAACCTTTATTATATATTACGTTTTCTGTTATACCATAGAGCTACTATCTCTTCTCTAATGCAGAATTCAAAGCAACTTTTACAGTGGACACCGAAAGTGATATTTTTATCACTTCACTGTATGAAATACAAATAATTTTCACGTCATCTTTTCTCTTATTCACGCATGTACAGATAGATTGACTGAGAGCGAAACAGATGACTACTTTTTACGCTCCCTACTTGCTTCATTTGCCCTGTAAGCTGCCGACGAATACCTATTTAATCTAGGTTATTATCGATAGGGGCTCCAGTAAGCCTGCCCTATTGTGAGGAGACGGTTATACTTCTATGTGTTACATAGTATCCATTTCTTTTCACTCATGATAATTTGTTTTCAAAAAGGGTTTGTAGAGAATTTTATTTTGAGTGATTTACATTTCTTCATCAAAATTATTTTTTTTAATTCTGCAAGACCATGCAATGCCCAAACATGGTGCCTCCAAATCTGTCCAATTTTATTCATTTCTCTTTGCACTGTTAACTAAGGGCTCAGTGCCCTTCTATCAGTCTATTAGATAATACTTGAATTGGTTTTTCTGGTTTGTATTAGATTTCTGCTCTTAACACTGCAACATCCAATTGTAAATATAACAGGCCTTACAGATCGGAGTCCATCATGACATCCAGTCATAAATTTTATGACTTAAATTTTTCAAACAAATTTTAACCACTGGTGAAGAACACCGAGTGTATGACCATAAACATTGCTTTTTTTTTTGTCATAATTAAACAGTGTAACAAAAGTTTTGTTGGAAACTCTCTGCCTTTTAAATGAGAGGATTTAAAATGAAATGAAATATTTATGGTTATGAAGTTAAGCCATAATATAAAACATATCTGTTTAATTCAGAGAACAGATTGTGACTGTTCGCAGACAGTAATAGTAAACGCAAAACAAATCTATTCAGTACCCTTAAAATATGGTATGTAAACATAAAATTTGGAAAAATGTTTAATTGGTAAAACACATTCTTTTCAATATCCAATTTCCATTAAGAGTATCTCTTTTTCATAGGGCTCCGATGTTAATCCCTCTAGCAAATAGACACAATTTTTCATAGGGCTCCGATGAAAATAGTCCCCTCTAGCAAATAGATACGGCATGCCCCAACTAAGCGAAAGCATATGTTTTGAGCCCGATATCGGGCCCTCGAGCACTCTGTGTAAATTTGTATTGTGTACTATATTGGGCCCCAGACGCTTCAACAGTTAAAGTGAGGGAAGTTATATAAAAGGGGCTTATGTTCAATCTAGATTCTACGTCAGCCTAAGTGAACGCAATCAGTTTATTTGGTTAGAGATGAGTAATGCTGGAGAAATCTTTAATAGTTATTTCACTATTATTCTATTAATGTTTTGTTCTAAAACTTGCTCTTTTCTGGAAACTTTGTGCTCTTAGTTGTCAATGCAGGCCATAGTGCCCATGTGCCCTGCAACAACTATCTCTTGTAGAATAGTGGGGTAGATTGATGAACGTCCTTGCAAAAGTCAAAAGTCCACAAAGTCCAATATCCGAAGGAAAGAACCAAATTTTGACTTTTGGGGCAAAATTTGACACCAAGGAAGTCATTCTATTCTTACACCTGGGATTTTCGACCCCATCAGTGGGGTCACCTGTTTTTTTGAGCCACAGCTCGGTTATGAATCCTGTAATCAATTTCAACTGTTTTTGTGTAGGGAGTCTCTAGGTACTCGATAAACAGGCACTAACAAGGAACTTGTCTTGATTTAGACAACACAGTGCGATGCTGCAATAGGTGTTTAAAAATCCCGTGGAAAAACCCTCGTATACTTCATGCCTGGAGACATCACCAAGAGATCGATAAAGTGTATTTTTGTTGTTTTGGTAAAAAATTGTTACTTTGAAGTAAAATGTACAGTGTAATCTTAACTTTGAAATTTGAAGTGGAAAAATAAAAAAAAAAGATTTTGCCAATAAAAGTTATGTCCGTTAGCCTGTTATTTTGTGCCGCTTTGCTAATTTGTGACCTTTATTATTTCAACATACCTCGTAACATGGCTAACAAAGCTTAACATGCATGCACGCATGCCAATCGTTTCAATGTATTTATTTTCAGTTTAACTTTTTATTTCGTTGTAGTGTTTGCTAACCATTATTTTTTGTTGTCGTCCCTTTAACCCCCTTTCCTCACGCCTTTGGTTGCATCACCTTGGTTGGATCACCGCTCTACCCTCACACAGTCCATCCTTACGCAGCCCAGGACTCGGGTGCACCGGTCGTCGGCGGCTATGAGATGCGGCAGCTGGAGCAGCAGAACGCGAGGCTGCGCGACACGCTGGTCAGGCTGAGGGATCTGTCTGCGCACGATAAACATCACATGCAGAAGATGCAGAAGGTGAGTTGGTTTTGTTTCATCTTTACATAGTTGTAACTGATCTGGAACGAGACCATCTCCGCTTTTTGGCATATAACATTAATAGTGATAATATCACTATTAGTATTAAGCAATCGATATTGCCAAGAAGCGGAGATCCTCTTGTTCCAATGAATCACACTGCTTTGAAAATAGATCTTTCAGAATTAATACAGGCCTGGAAAACTTGCAACAAATTAAAAAGTTTTGCGACATCTGGAAAAACTGTGGCTTCAGAAAACTTTCAATATTTTTAAAAGCAACAAAAAGAATGGAACAGAATAGTAGCCATATCTACTAAATTATGGTCTATATCGTTTTACCTTTGCTGGTGGTCTATCGCCCGTATGCACCATGCACGGCCAGGAATCTCAGTCAGATTTACTGACAGTTAAAAACATATTTTGTCTGAATACTTTACAGATTGGACCGTGCAATGGGGCACAGTCAGTAAAGTACACTCTTGTTCTGACTCGACTGACAGTTAATGAGTTAACCGTCAATAAGTCTGACTGACAGTCTTGACCATGCGTGTCTTGACCGTGGCATATGGACGTATATGTTGTAAATATAAAGTCACATACGATCTAAATAAATTTTGTAAAGCAATGATTTTATTTGTGTATATCTAATCTGTATGTGTATATCTAATGTAATATCAATCTAAATTGACAGAAATTGAGTAAAATAAGAAATAAAAATAAGTAAGATTACAGGATCAAAAAAACACTTTTGTAACCAAAGGATCCATTGAGACAAATGAAACAAGCCAAAACTCAATGGCGTTACTGTTAATAATTAAGAAGTGACTAACAGTAAAGCGAGTTTTATTACAATTAAATCGAGTTTTGCTATGACCTTGGACATAGCAAAATTTAATGGCGTTACTGTTATCACTGAGAAGTGATTAACCATAAAGCGAGTTTTATTTATAGTTAAATCGAGTTTTGCTATGGCCAGCTTAGACATAGCAAAACTCGATGGCGTTACTTCAGTGATTAACGGTAAAGCGAGTTTTATTTATAGTTAAATCGAGTTTTGTTATGACCAGCTTAGACATAGCAAAACTTGATGGCTTTACTGTTAATCATTGAGAAGTGATTAAAGGTGAAGCGAGTTTTATTTACAGTTAAATTGAGTTTTGCTGTGACCAGCTTGGACATAGCAAAACTCAATGGCGTTACTTCAGTGATTAACAGTAAAGCGAGTTTTATTTATAGTTAAATCGAGTTTTGCTATGACCAGCTTGGACATAGCAAAACTCGATGGCGTTACTGTTAAAAATTAAGAAGTGACTAACAGTAAAGCGAGTTTTATTACAATTAAATCGAGTTTTGCTATGACCTTGGACATAGCAAAATTTAATTGCGTTACTGTTATCACTGAGAAGTGATTAACCATAAAGCGAGTTTTATTTATAGTTAAATCGAGTTTTGCTATGGCCAGCTTAGACATAGCAAAACTCTATGGCTTTACTGTTAATCATTGAGAAGTGATTAACGGTGAAGCGAGTTTTATTTATAGTTAAATTGAGTTTTGCTGTGACCAGCATGGACATAGCAAAACTCAATGGCGTTACTTCAGTGATTAACAGTAAAGCGAGTTTTATTTATAGTTAAATCGAGTTTTGCTATGACCAGCTTGGACATAGCAAAACTCGATGGCGTTACTGTTAAAAATTAAGAAGTGACTAACAGTAAAGCGAGTTTTATTACAATTAAATCGAGTTTTGCTATGACCTTGGACATAGCAAAATTTAATTGCGTTACTGTTATCACTGAGAAGTGATTAACCATAAAGCGAGTTTTATTTATAGTTAAATCGAGTTTTGCTATGGCCAGCTTAGACATAGCAAAACTCTATGGCTTTACTGTTAATCATTGAGAAGTGATTAACGGTGAAGCGAGTTTTATTTATAGTTAAATTGAGTTTTGCTGTGACCAGCATGGACATAGCAAAACTCAGTGGCGTTACTTCAGTGATTAACAGTAAAGCGAGTTTTATTTATAGTTAAATCGAGTTTTGCTGTGACCAGCTTGGACATAGCAAAACTTGATGGCGTTACTGTTAATCATTAAGAAGTGATTAACAGTAAAGCGAGTTTTATTTATAGTTAAATCGAGTTTTGCTATGACCAGCTTGGACATAGCAAAACTCGATGGCGTTACTGTTAAAAATTAAGAAGTGACTAACAGTAAAGCGAGTTTTATTACAATTAAATCGAGTTTTGCTATGACCTTGGACATAGCAAAATTTAATTGCGTTACTGTTATCACTGAGAAGTGATTAACCATAAAGCGAGTTTTATTTATAGTTAAATCGAGTTTTGCTATGGCCAGCTTAGACATAGCAAAACTCTATGGCTTTACTGTTAATCATTGAGAAGTGATTAACGGTGAAGCGAGTTTTATTTATAGTTAAATTGAGTTTTGCTGTGACCAGCATGGACATAGCAAAACTCAATGGCGTTACTTCAGTGATTAACAGTAAAGCGAGTTTTATTTATAGTTAAATCGAGTTTTGCTGTGACCAGCTTGGACATAGCAAAACTTGATGGCGTTACTGTTAATCATTAAGAAGTGATTAACAGTAAAGCGAGTTTTATTTATAGTTAAATCGAGTTTTGCTATGACCAGCTTGGACATAGCAAAACTCGATGGCTTTACTATTAACCACTTTTCAATTATTAACAGTAAAGCCATCGAGTTTTGGCTCGTTTGTTGGAACAATGACCAGCTTCTCCTACTATCAGACCCTCCTGGTTACAATGTGTAATCAAAGGGCTCTTTGAGACAAGTCAAACGAACTCCAATGTCTCTATGGGTTTATCGTTAGCCATTGAGAAGTTCCCATGACAACTTCTCTCTTCCATCATCAGATTCTCCCGATTACAATACGTAATTAAAGGGTTATTTGAGATAAGTTGAACGAGTTCATAAACTACAGGTGTTAACCGTTTAGAAATTTCTATAACCACCATCCTTAATCCCATCAGTCCGATGGTGCCATGTTATTGCATTGTCGTCAATATTGCATAAGTTTGCCAAGTTTCAAATCTTTAAAACAGTTACAAGTGGGTGAGAATTGTTTGTTTTCCAATGCATAACCAATTTAAGTTCTCGGACAACATTCGGTATGCATGTTTGTCAAAGAAAGTGTCATTTATGTAATGCTTTGCGTAAAAAAAACCAAATAGGTATATCATATAATATATGGTTTTTTTGAAAAAAATTATAATATATTTTTAAAATATATTTTTAAACTCTTGAGATGTTGGTCAGAAAATAAATAATCTTAAGAATTTGTACTAATTACTTCCGACTACTATTAAGATGTTATTTTTTTATATACCAAAAGCATGTCAAACAGAAAATAATCCATTTTTTTGAAGATTTACTTCTTTAGTTTAGTTATACTTAATACACAAGGGCTTTCATCAACTTAACACGATTCTACATTTTCATGTTTAAACTTAATATGTTAGAGAGAGCAAAACTGTATAAAAATCAGTGTTATCGCTTGCATTAGTCATTGACTAAAAGACCCCTGGTGGTATAAAAATAAAAACATGAACCGATTTATTAATAAAAGTCCCTTGCGGTCATCATATTGAGTTGATCACCAAACTCGCAGTGTTCTCAACATACAAGGTGTGTTCAAAAAGTATCGCGAATTTTGAATTTTCGCGGGTTACGTATATTCGAATTTCGATTTTTTTGTGGCGTTATGTTGGTACTCATGTCTCTCACTTATGCCGACAAGTTCGGCCATTTTGAATGCTCGGTTGATTGTTGACAGCTGCTTTGCTTGCACGTGTTTTGGCTCGTCTTCGATTTTTACCTATTCAAAAAAATGGAACAAAGAACCTGTATCAAATTTTGTGTGAAAAACGAAATTAAGTGCGCAGATGCATTCCGAATGTTGACTGTGGCATACGGAGAAGCTACCTTGGACCGAAGCATCGTTTATCGGTGGTACAAAATGTTCTCAGAAGGCCGAGAAGATGTGAACGACGAAGAGCGTGCCGGACGCCCGAGCACTTCAACAGACGAAAAAATTGATGAAGTGAAGAAAATGGTATTGGCCAATCGTCGAATCACAGTTACAAAAGTTGCTGAAGATCTAGACATATCGATTGGCTCGTGCCATTCGATTTGTATCAATGATTTTGGCATGAAACGGGTTGCCGTGAAATTCGTATCAAAATTGCTCAATTTCGACCAAAAATAGCATCGCATGAACATTGCTAATGAGCTGTTGGACTCTGCCCGCGACGACCCAAATTTGCTCCAGAGGGTCATAACTGGTGACGAATCGTGGGTTTATGGTTATGACGTGGAAGCCAATGCATCCGCACACTTAATTTCGTTTTTCACACAAAATTTGATACAGGTTCTTTGTTCCATTTTTTTGAATAGGTAAAAATCGAAGACGAGCCAAAACACGTGCAAGCAAAGCAGCTGTCAACAATTTACTGAACTTGTCGGCATAAGTGAGAGACATGACACGCCACAAAAAAATTGAAATTCGAATGTACGTAACCCGCGAAAATTCAAAATTCGCGATACTTTTTGAACACACCTCGTAGACTAAAGATGATACAGTGATGTGGTGACATAATTAAAAACATCATATACATGCAAGTAATGTTTATTTTGTATTAGTAGGCCACCAGATGTTTGGTTTAGTTTGTTTATTGTGAGTGTTGTGAGTGATAGTGTTAAATATCGACGTGTTAAGGTTGGTATACATTAAAAGTAAATTCATGACATCAAGATACAGTACAATATTTTATGGTTCATTCAGGCTAAATATCGTAATTAAAGAATAAATGGCAACCAAGTCAGAAACAAAAAGTGCACCGCATGGCGAGATGTGCAAACTAGATTACATCGTCGCGGCAAAAACGTTAATTCTTTTTTGAAATGCCATATATTGTTTGGAGTTTGAAAGAACTTTTTATAAGGGTTTCAAAAATATTTTTCGCTTTTTATTTCTGAAACTACAGAGTCTAAATTATGGGAAAGATAGGATTTTAAGAAGCTTACAAATAGTATGAAGGAAAACCGCAACGATAATTCAAGATTTCATTGTTTTTAAGAATGTGTGTGTGTGTGCGTGCGTACGTGCGTGCGTGCATGTGTATGTGTGTGTGTGTGTGTATTCCCTCCTACTTAATTATATATTAATTTTTTATTGCCCTAGGAAGTCCATATTAGTGTAGACTTATGATAAAGTAATTTTACCTCAAAGGAGGTCCGAAACAATTGACGTGTGAGTTAGATTCGCATTTGGCCAGTTTTTGGACGTTTAACCGACTTATGGTCTAATCTTTATGGTCTAAGTTTTATGGTCTAATCAATGAAAAAAAAAACAAAGCGTTTCATACATTGTTATTCACATCATTATCGTTCAAGAAATCAGTCACGAGAACAATGTGCAGGTACAAACTGTCCAATATTGGTTTTTTCTTAAAGTTTTTGTTATTTGTTTCATTTAATTTTTTTTTTTAATAAAAAACTGTTTACACAAAATGCGGACAGAATTTACTATTTAATAAATATGTGTCCTAAAACATAAGGATATGATCACTTCATTGGAAAACTTTCGTAGCCTATTTACATATAGTAATATTTGATGATAATCTAAAGATCAATAGGCCATAAACAACTAAAAACAGCTCGTCATATGTAAATAAAGTATTGCGACCACGTAATAATTAGTTTTTGGGAGAAATTGATTTTATTATGCTAGCAGAATCTAAAAGCATGAAATTATATAACACATGAAAAAATGTATGTATGTGCATCTGTGATTGGTAACCGAATAAAATTATTTTTAATGTATAGTTTTTTTTAGTCTCACTATTCAGAATGCGACTCTTCACAATACTGTAAAAAAATTGGCTTGAAATAACTGAAAAAAAATAGATACACTTCTACTGGACAATGGGCCAAATTCAGTATTTGGTAATCTATGCATACAATAAAACTGTAACAGTGTGAATTCTGTACATGGAAAATATTTTATAAAGAATGATTGATTTATAGCATATAGAACCGAGAGAGAAAACCTTTTTTGGAATTTTTATCTGTCTGGCTGCCTATTAATTTGTTCTTCAGTCAGGAGAATTCTACTGGACGGGTTTTGATGAAATTTTATATGGTAATAGTTTATACCCTCAAGCAACATATAGCATACTTTTTATCTGGATATTACAGATATAAAAAAAAAAGCTGACTTGGTGAATATTACGATAGTGGTATTGTCAACGCCATCTATTAGTATTTTTAGTAAACATTATGAGCATAGATATATTACCATATGGTACTGCCAATGCCCTCTATTAGCGTTTTAATAAGCTTTATGCTTATAGAGTTCTGAGAGGAAAAAAATTTAAAAAAAACTGAAAAATTCCTAATAACTTATCTTATTCTAAAATTCCACGTGAACAAAGTCACGAGCACAGCTAGTGTATTATAAGACTTCCAGTTGTTTTTTCGTTTTACTTAGAAATACATTAAAAAATTTACTATATATAGAAAAAAATTTAAAAATTACATTTTTCCTAACGTGTGTTCAACAATTATCTCTAAACTTTCAATATCTTAACACACTATAAGACAAACCACTAATTTTTCAGGAAAATTCTAATTAGGGTACCTACCATAGTACTTTATAAGTACAATAGTGAAGTCCCTCTCATACGATATTGAAGTAAGTTATGTGCGTTCGTAACTACGAGGGTAGGTAATTTGGTTGTGAGTTGTAGTTTGTGGGTATAGCTACGCCGCACATTGGTTATGAGCACCGTAGCTATGTCATTTTTTTACCAGTTCAAAAAAGTTAACTGCGTATTTGATCGACGAATAATTTAAAATAGTTTCATTACAACATCAGTATTGTATTATACATATTTTTGACACATCACAGTTTTGTTACGAGGTATCTTTGTTTATATGCTAAATGGTCCGATTATTCATTAAGATTAGGTGCTCATTTATTTTTTTGTTTTCAAACAAAGATGTAAGTCAAAATTGTTTTTAGTTTTTTTTAAAAATATCTGAAAAATAACTTCATTGATTTTTGTTTTTTTTTTGTTTTTAGGTTTCGAAAGTATCGACTAATCAGGTTATTTGGATTCTCAATTTATAGTGTGTTGCAACCGTGTTTTTTTAGATACTCAGTTTGCATACTCTGTAAATATCTTGAAAATATTGTTTTATGAATATTTTTCTACCAGTAAATTGGTTAACTTAGGGTATATATTCTGTGAAATTGAATTTTGCAATTATTGTCCAATTTGAAGAGGAAATTTTGTTTTAAATTATTGCACATTGAAGAGGTAGAATTTATTTGTGTATTAAAATTAATGCGAAACGTATTTCTGGATAATGCGACTTTGATCATAATTGAAAGGTGAGATGAAGAAAATAATTGTGCGAATAGATAATTTAATTGAAAAGAAAAGAAATTTGTACAAAATTAATTATCAAATGTAATAATAAATTAAAATATAATATGCGAGGAGGGGTCAACAAATTTTGCAGAATGAGATGGAAGGAAGGTCAAAAACACGGTGCTATATGTCAAAAAACACGGTGCTATTTTTCCTTTCCGACATGTTTTCTCTTAACCCTAATAAATTTCTCAGATCTATCGATTAATTTATTTATGTCCTCAAAAAAATGTTTCCTCTTTATCTTGAAAATAAGCTGGAATTGCAGACTTGACCTCTTCATCATCGCTGAATTTTTTTCTACGAAACTCCTTTTTCATTTTTGGAAAAAAAAAATAGTCGCTGGGGTCCAAGTCGTGGGGGTGGGTGTTGCAATAATTGAAAACCGAATTTCTAAAGGGCAGCCATCTCAACATGGCTCTTGTGTACAAGTGCACTGTCGTGCAAAAGCATTATACCGTTTTTTAATTTCCTTCGGTTTTTCTGATTCAATGACTCTAAGCTTTTCCTGTTTGGTAATGAGAAGGATACCCTGCAAGAAAGTTCCAGGAAGCCGTTACTATGACTTTTCCGGTTGATTGCGACACTTTTGACTTCTTAGGATGTTAGATATTCTTTTTATACCACTGCATGGTCTTCTGCTAGGATTCAGGTTCATAATGATGAACCCAAGTTTCATCACCTGTAACAATTCAGCTGAAAATTTCATTCTTGTTGAGAAGGTGGCCTCGATTGACCGTCCTGAGTGCGGGTTGTCTTTGATCTAATTTCTGCCTTCTTTGAAGAGATTATGCCACTTGTAAATCACAGTTTTTTTAGGGCAAAAGTCCCGTAAACCAATGATAACATGACTTTTGGTGTTTTTCTTTGCTTGGTCGGAAATTTGATGACGGCTTGCAATTTGATTTTCTCCATAATCGATGATTTCTTCCAGAATGATTTCTTGATCGATGATAGCTGAGACGTTAATGAAGCAATTAGTTTGAAACTTGGTTTATATACTCCCTAATGAGTCTCTCATTAGCGACTATCACCTTCAATCTGTATACTTTTTGATCAACCCTCGTGTTTTTGACTGCATTTAGTAATGGAATTTTATAATATATATTAAGAATTAAATTATCGAAAAGTCGAGAGTCTTTAATAATAGTAATGGAAATTAGGATTTTCGTGATCTTAAGAAGAGAATTTTTAGGAAAGTTACAATTCTATTTCGATTTGAGAATTTTTATGTTATATTTGAAAAAAAGTAATATTTTTGTGATATTTGTCTGACAAATAATTTCTTATAAAAATTGGTTTAATACGTCAAAAATTGTTTAATGAAGAAATTTAAAAACTGATGCGTAAATATATATTGTGACCATATACGTAAAAATATACAAAAAACAATTTTCAAGATATTACCAGTTTGTCTCTCGTTCATGCATATACATTAAAAAAACATTCAAAATGTAACTAATGGCAACACCATTATCATTTTTATTTTTTCATTACGTAAATTAAATAAAAATTACAAATATATTTATCATATATAAATTTTATCACATATTATTGTCTGCTACCCACATGATTGTCTATTCCATCCGGTGCATGTATCTTGCTCAAATCAGATGTTTTTGTGTTAAGTAATTTTAGTATTATCTATTAACTTTGTAATATATATATTTACTTATTCAAAAAATCTCCATGTCCAATTTATAGGTTATCCCTGAGCGCTGGATGTGTGTAAATATTAAAAATATGACAGTCTACATATAGTATACATAACATTAATAATAATTAATTAAAAAGAAAAAAAACACATTCGAAAAAGGGGAAAAAAACTAATTACCAAATGCAACTCCATAATCGCATTTGTAAAGCCATCAATGAAGCAGAAAAAAATATCAACATTTTATATCTATCGCAATACGTCGTTCATCAACATAAGTGCGTCAAAACTGGAATATACTATAGAATATTTGTACGCGCTCTACGCAGATGAAATTATCTATGACACGGTCTTCTCGCGTAACAGTCACCACCATAAAGTGTTACCAAATCCAAGAACGGGTGGTTATCCACATAATTATTTAATAATTTAAAAAATGCATGATCAAAAGTAATGTTAGTAGTAATCTTGTATAAATATTGGAACTCTACTATATTAGACTATTATATTATTATTATAATACCAGACCTAGTACATTAGCAAATCACCTAGGAAATAAACGCAATACAATGCGACGTCTAAAGTTTAAAACAGCGTAGGAGAATCTCACTTTTATTTTTAAATATTGTACATTTTGAGAAATTGTCAAATATCTCTCTGAGATCAGAGGATCGTATTTGTTTTAAACATCCGTGGGATTTTGTGTTTGTATGTTCCGTCTTCGTTTTCTAGTATACGGTAGAAGAAGTGTCTTCATCCTCCTACAAGACATCACAGGGGCCAGCGTCCATTTCATATCTCAAAGTTGTTTAAACAATAGTAAACATTTGCATTATATCTTCAAACCGGGCTAGAACTAGGGTTACACAATCCAATCTAATATAGTCAAGTATCGATATAACATAATACAATATTTTGATATTTTTGATCGGTACAAATAAACACGATACAGGTTTCGACCGATACAAACGTACGTAGGTGTATAATGTATGAGATCGAGTCATTCGATTCATATGGAACATATCAATAATTAAGTCACATAGTCAGTTGAAGTATTTGACTTGGTGATTGGGGGGGGGGTCAGATAGAACTGTAGACAAGGGGCCATTAGGTTTTTATATTGAAGATAGGTAGATATAAATACGTTTTAATATCCAATCGTCAGATTACCATTTCTTCACATAATATACGCTTAATATTATTAATTAGTTTATTATTTTTCCGCTATTGTTGGTATTGTCCCTTCGATCTGTTGCGTATATTTTTGTTGATTGATTATCTATAGAGTTCCATCAGACCGTATATTATGTTCCGCAGGACATACTTAACTAAGACTCAAAAATTAATTAGATCTATACCATTTGTCAAGTCTTTTCTTTTTATTTATAAAGCCTAAAATTGGAAGATTGGAATTTGTTGTAATTTTTTTGTTGATTGCAAAAAGTGACTTCCAAAAATTATTCCAAAGTTATAAACAGTCTATCGACAACAAAGAAAGCAGTTAAGTAGTCGGTCCATGTATTCAAAATTATTCCATAGTTGATCGATCGATAACAAAATTTGAAGGGTCCTTACACAAAATTTAAAGGGATATTGTAGAAATGATCCAGATCGATCCAAATTAACAGTACAAAGGAAAATATCTATATAATATATAAATAACTTAAGTACCTAATGAAATAGTGCCATCTGGCGTCAGAATGATGGTGTCATCAACCTGATATTTTAGATAGATAAAATTAATATGAAATTAATATAAAAAATCATCGGCTTTCAAGTCTGTTCTCAATTAGGGTCATATATACAGTAGGTGTATAATGTTTTGAAAAATGAGTTTGAGAATAAATGTAATTAAAGTTTTCAATTACAGTTACAAATATAGTATACAGAGTTTTGAAAAATGAGTTTCGGAGTAATATAACTAAAGTTTTAATTTGGAGTCAGAGATACAGTATACACAGTTTTGAAAAATGAGTTTCATAATAGATGTAATTAAAGTTTTCAATTAGAATTAGAGACACAGTATACACAGTTTAAAAAATGAATTTCAGATTAATGTAATTAAAGTTTTGATTTGGATTCAGAGATACAGTATACACAGTTTGAAAAATAATTGTCAGACTAATGTAATTGAAGTTTTAATTTGGAGTCAGAGATACAATTTACATAGTTTTGGAAAATGAATTTCATAATAGATAAATGTAATTAAAGTTTTCAATTAGAGTCACATATACAGTTTTCAAAAATGTGTTTCGGAATATATGTAATTAAAGCTTTCAATTACAGTTACAGATATAGTATACAAAGTTTTGAAAAATGAGTTTCAGAATAATATAATTAAAGTTTTGATTTGGAGTCAGAGATACAGTATACACAGTTTTGAAAAATGAGTTTCATAATAGATGTAATTAATGTTTTCAATTAGAGTTAGAGACACAGTATACACAGTTTAAAAAATGAATTTCAGGCTAATATAATTAAAGTTTTTATTTGGAGTCAGAGATACAGTATGCACAGTTTGAAAAATGAATGTCAGACTAATTTAATTGAAGTTTTCAATTAGAGTCACATATACAGTTTTCAAAAATGAGTTTCGGAATATATGTAATTAAAGCTTTCAATTACAATTACAGATATAGTATACAAAGTTTTGAAAAATGGGTTTCGGAATAATATAATTAAAGTTTTGATTTGGAGTCAAATATACAGTATACACGGTGTTGAAAAATGAGTTTTATAATAGATTTCAATTACATTCAGAGGTTTTGAGAAAGACTTGTTACAGTTTCCCAAATATTTTTCTGTATAAAATCTCCGATTATTTGAGAATTTATACAGTAAATTTTTCTTTGCGTTCAATATCTCATTTTTCCAGCGTAACTGAGATTTT
The DNA here is from genome assembly GCA_039881145.1 of Druceiella hillmani. NCBI lineage: Eukaryota > Metazoa > Arthropoda > Insecta > Lepidoptera > Hepialidae > Druceiella > Druceiella hillmani. The sequence goes on from JAYKKI010000092.1 coordinate 5,880,648, forward strand.
TATACAATTTGTCAATATTTTTATATATAAGGTTCCGCATCTAATTTTAGGACATAATAGACACATTCATATCCATATTAAAAGTGGATTTTCAAGTGATATCATATAACGATACAATTCGCATTTTGGCTTTAAATTCAATTCTTCCGCAATTATTGGAAAAAAATAGTTAGTGACTCATTGTAGCAGTAATTGTGATTTTGTTGTTTGGGCTTGCATTTTTTCATCTAAATTATTAGTTAAGACATTGGAGCATTTTCTAACTTAAGGGATTTGAATTTATACTTGTTAATTAATAAACGAGCTTCCCTTAATCGCTCACTGCTAAAATTATCATTAATCTTATTTAGTCTAAAAGATTTGAAATGAAAATTAAGTTTAGGGAAAAATGGTATAATTAAATGAATGAAAATTTATATATCGATAAGGGTAAACTTTATCTCACCTACAACTTTAAATTTTGTTACATGCATAAGTGAATAACGTGAAACAAACAATTACTTTATCGTTGCAAATAAGTACATAACAAATTAAATAGAAAAGTCTAATGAAATTTGATTGTATACCATGTAAATAGTTTCCTTGTTAGTAGTTTTAAATTTTTATTTCCCAACTAATAAAATAAATAGTAAAGTCATTTGTCTGTTTGTGTCGATTTTACTTCTTATCTAATAAAGCGCTCACACTGAAATTACACAATCACGCTAAAATTACACGATGCGATCACGCTGAAGATACACGTAGCTTGTATGAATATGGGATACTTTTTATTCCAGAGCAACTTTTTAACCAGTTCATAACCAATGAGGAACTGTGAATGAATTCTGATGGTTAAAACAAGCCCACTAATCAATTTTAGTTTTATTTAAAACCAAAAAGAGGAATGGCTTCTTTATGTAGGACTTTTGGCTGCAAAGTAGATACAATCAAAATGGTTTACAATTTTTAAAGATGATGTCATAATGGTAAAGATGACAAAAGGTAAATATGATGCCGTTTGTCCCCGTTCATATATACTTCAACAACATAGGAATTATATTCCCACATCTGTTCCCTGTAACGAGGGTAGCACCTCTTTCAGCAGTATATCCTGCATGCGAATGATTTTAGTTCACTGTTGCTGATGGATACTCGCTCAATTGTTCACTGTCTACGTTTATATTCATACTTACATATTATAACCAATTAAATGAAAAATAACATTGAGAAATGGATTTCTTTATAAATTATTTTTTAGCCAATCAAAGAATGATAAAGTAATTAGTAGTCAATCATTTTTTCGTACGAACATATAGCGACGGTTAATAGCAAATACGTAAATCTGTTAAGAATGTATTATATTTTATTTTAATTTCGGGAAAGTTCTACACGAAAATGAATGTTTTGAAAGAATTTCTTAAAGAATATGTTGCTTTTTGATGTCATGCTTATTCTTGTTTGCAATGGGACCGTATCCTACCATTTCACCTGTACCGCTTTTCATGTTAATGAAGATTTCTCAGTTAAGTATTTTTAATCCAGAAACAAAATTATTTACGCGAAAAAGAAATTGTTTTTGACAAAATAGAGCAAAAAATTAATAATTTCGAAAAAGAGTTTTGTGATGAATGTATTAATTATGTTTATTAAGACTTGCTCTTCCATGAAAACAAATTTATCAAAACCTACCCTTTCTAGGTCACTTTCAAAGTGTAATCTAACAATGTGTATTTGTTTTTTGTTCATACATAATAATGTCTCATTTTGTTGTGAATAATATTTTTATTTTTAAATATAAGTTGGACAAATTCTTAATCCTGCTTTGTGTGTGCTCAGGATTTGGACCAGAAGAAATCTGAGATAGCCGAGTTGAGCAGAACCAAGGAGAAGTTATCCATGAGGGTCGACGAGCTGGAGAGCCAGGTAGCCGACCTGCAGGAACAGGTGAGGAGTAGATCTTAAATAGAAGCCGAGTATCATTGCCCATTTATCAAATATTTATTGAATGATTATCAGTTATTAATCTGTAATTATGAAGAGTAACGTTACGCGAGAAAGGTAATGAGTGAAATAATTTATAAAAACTCTAGTTTTGTTTTATGTTAACTGTACTGTAACTCACTAGGTTTGTGCTAGTATATTTATCAATTAATATCAGAAATATGACAAACAATTTGTGTTGACTATTATTTAGTTATAAGATTTTAATTAAATACTTCTGAAGTAATAAAACTATCAGAAAATTACTTTTAGAGTTCCGTAACTAAACTAGGAATCCTTATAGCTTTGCTATATTTGTCTGTCCATCGGTATGTCATATCCATTTTATACGCAGACTGTTAGTGCTATAAAGCTATAATTTGGTACAGTATGCCAGTTCATAATGTCCACAAAGCTATGAATAAATTTTTTTAAAAACATTTTTGTAGGGTACCTTCCCTAATGTAAATTGTGGTTTTTTTTTATTCATTCCCATTGTTGGGGTATTGTTGAACAGGGTTTCAAGAATATGCTGGTATGTCTTGAAAACTATTTTTATATGGCCATTTATGAAATTTTAAGCTTTTAAGTGGTCATTTATTTGAGTTACATGTCCTCTTTTTCTGTTAGCTAAACTCATTGATCTAATTATCAAGATACCGCCAAAGGAACATAATCCAAGTCCAAAATGACAACACCAATTCACATACGCCATCTATTGCAATTAAACGAAACTACTTCGTCACTCACATGGCCGATTGTTTGCGAACGTAGAAGTAATGTTGACGTGGCGTTATCATATTTTATTATTAACTAAATTAAAAAAAAATGGTCTTCAATTTGTACGCATTTTTACTTTACAATCTGGCATTTTTTTATTGTCTTCAGGATAAACATACTCACGAGAATCGAAATACAAACTGAAACGATATGCTGCTAATACAGCCATTTAGCACCGTTTCTAGTGGGACATTTTTCGGTTGCTATGGGCCTATCCATACGAAGTAATATAAGTCTATGGCTAAACTGTTATTTTGAATATCTGGAAATTATTCACGATATTAGTAAACATAATGAAATTAAGAGTAAAATTATCAGTGCTAAGTAGACTTTACTAATTTATGAGTAATAGTCAACCGACTTATGACATATAGTCGGGTATGTGAAAAGTTTATAGTAACTCCGTACAAGTGACATAAATTGATTGCAAAAATAACTTTGTATTTTAAAATATATATTTATAGTCTGAGAAAACTGTGCGAGGCAATATATTAAAATATTTACATCATGAGAAGTCATATTAATATTTTTCTAAATAGTTTAACCGTTTTAGTGCCATGGTTTTTTACTCATATATACTTAAAAATGCCAAAGAAATCTTTTGTTTTTGATGTCATTTACCCTTGTCTTGAAAAAAAACTGTATCTCTTCCAAAAATTATCCAATTTTAATAATTTTTTCGGTGTTTTTCTAATAAAAACAAGGAGAATAAAATACAAAGAAAAATATGGAAATATATATTGTGAACAAAAATTATAACAAAACCTGAAATCAAGGTCACATCGTCATTTTCACAGTCCGGTACATCCTCGGTATCAACAAAATAATTGTTATCGTCACTATTATCACTATCACTCAAAATTTGCATTATGCCGAATTGTGAGCGCACCACAATGTCACTCCCACTAACATTTTCTTCACAACTTGAAAAATGATCATTTTCACTCGAATTATTTTCGTATTCCAACGTTATGGGTTAAAAATGTTCTTTTCCTGTATCCTTTTTATATTGTAATAATGTTACTAATAATATTATAATTTGAACTTTATGTAACACGTATAAAGATAAAAAATTAGCGATGCGTGCAAGCGACCTCCCCTACCGCGCGGTAAACAGAAACTGATTTCGTGAGCGCCATCGCGCTCGTGGCAAATTTAGTTAGAACGTGTATGAGCACGATGGTACTCGTCGGCACTCAAACGGTTAATAGAAATACCATGTATTCAATGTTTTTAGGTGCCTAAATTCAAGTTGTATTTGAACTTACGAAGTTTCCTCAATATTAAGTATCACTAATAAAATCGATGAACGATTTGCAGTGTTGACATGAGGTTTTTCTTATAATTTTCATTATAGGTCTGATTTGTTCCATTATTTTGAAGAAGATAAAAAAACAATTGAGTTTATTAAACATTTTTTTTTCAAAACGCAGCAGTTGCAGTCTCGAAACAAAAGCTACCAACAAAATAGAAATAGAACCTCTATTAGTCGCGCAAGTTGGCACCATCGTCGCCTCTGTTCACTGTTTTCATATTCATAGTATTTATTTTCCACATGTTTCTAGTGTCTACATTCACACACGTGTTTTAGTTTCATATAAGTGCGATTTATATATGTGCTGATAAATTACATTCAGTAGTGATTTAAATTCAATATTTTGATTAATATATTTACTATTCGTAAATATTAGTGAAAAAATTGTGTTTATAGACTTTTTCAAGTGCTCCAATATAATTGAGGTTATCTATCCGTATGTATTATTTAATGATATAAATTAAAATATTATTATTTAACATAATTAATACTAAATATTATTAAATTATTAATGTTAAATATTTATTATTGGTTATTCAATATTTTAAAAGTAAATAAATAAATTTAATAATAAATTCAATTTGAATTCATTTGTATCATATTTTAGTTATCATAAGTCACTGATAACTGAAGTTCCGATTCAGTCATCACCGGAAGATGCTATGGCAGTGGACATAATTTAAAAATAACATTCGGATAATAAGAGAATTTATGTTACCCTTAATGTAAGAAAATAAATATTTATTTATTTAATTTTTCAAATTTAAACTGAACTTTATTGACTGTGTTGACTATCCTTTTCCAGTCCTTTTATTATTTTATTGTAATTTATTATTTGCATACAATTAAAAACTATTTTTTAATGACGCCAAAGAAGTATAACTTCTCACGCGCGTACGTAATTACACGCACCCTTTTTTTTATTTGGACAGAGAAGAAATGAAGTTAAAACAAAGTCGAAGCATGTGTACCTTGCATATGTAGTTACAGAGTGGAAAAAATAATGGACGAGACGAAAGAAAATCACAGGTTTTCGTAAAGAAAAGGGAAATAGGTAGATTGCTGTCATGTGTGCTTTGGAAATTGGCCATCAATCATCTGAAGCTAATATTCTTCAAGTTGGAATTATTCAGTAGTAAACAAGTTGTATACTTGAGGCTGTTGAGGAAAGAGGGATATCAACTCGTATTAAATATATATTTTTTAAAATTTTTTTACCCAATGGATTTTTCTAAATATGTTAAATTTTCAGTTTTCGCATCTTGGACGGGATATTGTTTTTGTGAAATATATGTTTAGTTTGTTAGATGAAACACTTTTATAGTAAAATACCATTATTGTTATTACCATAAAAAAGTGTAAATAATATATAAACAAACGTGAGTAAAAAAATCACATGACTTAATGAAAATTTATCGTATCGTTAAGTTTTTTGGTAAGCCCTTTCTGTTCTATACGCATCTCACGTCAAAATTCATATTCTGTACTTGAATGTACACATTTAATTCGTTATTTCGTTTTCTTTTTTAGAATACAATTAATTCTTGTGTTAGATTTTCTCTTAGTTACGCTTGTACATATAGAACAATAGAAAGAGAAATAAACTATTATCTCTTTCACTCCCGAGAGTAGAGAGAGAAATAAACTACTTTCTGTCTCACTTCGAGAGAAATAAACTATTTTCGTGATACATATATAAATAATTATCGATGGCGTCTTCAGTAACCCCGCCATGTGCTGGCAAGTTGATCATACTTCTATGGTTGTATGCCAGTAAAATAAAAAAAATGAATGTGCTTTAGACCACACGACTGAAGTAAAACTTCAAGTTCACAAAATATGAACTTTAAAATGAATTTACAATTTTATTCACTTTAAACGTAGAATATTTAATGTATTGAAGAAAATAATAATTTATAAAATTGTTCAAGAACGAAATAATATTACAAAATAATAAAAAAATCACCGTTCGCGTAACGCTAGCAAACTCGCATATATATATATTTCATGCACTGGCTATGAGAGGAAGAGAGAAAGAAAATGTGCGCGCGCACTACTCTCTTTTGCTCCTACAGTGTTATACAGACAATAGGCTTGTAATGTGTCTTAGATATACAAAACATAACTGGCTATGATAGACAGAAAGAAAGAAAATGTGTGCTCGCACCTCTCTCTCTTGTCCCTACAGTAATATGCGAAACGTAACTCTCTTTCTGTCTTCACTAACTTATCTCCCTCTCAACTTCCGTTCGCCTCACCCAATCACACTTTTCGTAACACTGTCGTCACGCATTCACCAGCTTACTCCCCAAGTCAAGCATGCGTAAAGAAATTTTGCTTCAAAAAAAATACAAAAACATCATATGCTGTAGTTTAATGTACACATTTGATTCGTTTTTTTGTTTTCTTTCTTATGATATGCAATTGTCTATATGTTTATCTCACTAGAACAGAAATATATATGGATGAATGGCACATCCAGGGATATCCATCTCTCTCTGTCTCATTCACTCTAATTAGAATACAATGAGAATTATTAAAAATGACATCAAAATTCAGTATTGACGTCCTTGTCTAAATGTCTTGTATAGATCTTTATATAATTTGGTCAATTTCTAAAGAGTCATCCAAAATTTTTTGCTCCTCGTCAACTTTTGCCTTGAAATTATGAATTATGAAATAAAAGAATTTGTCAAATGCCCTGTTTATTTGATGCGATGTAGTATTTTTATTGTATGCTTGCACGCAATGAACTACGAACCCTCCTGTAGTGGAGAAGCTAAAGTGATTTTCGGTGGACGACAAAAGTGATAATTTTTATCACTTCGATTTACGAAATACAAATAATTCAAAATTCAAATAATTCTTTTGTTTGGCTTTCTTTTATTTACGCTTGTACATATAGAATGATAGAGAAGGAAATAAACTATTATCTCTTTCACTCCCAGCTAACTTCTTTCTTTTAAGCTGCCCTCGTCATATGTAAATAAACAATTATCGATGGCATCTCCAGTAACCCCGCCATGTGTTAGCAACTTGGTCATGTCTCTCGGGTTGTATGCCAGTAACGATAAAAACATTTGTTCATAGTTTGTATGGTATCATTTTAGGTCGATGCTGCCCTTGGAGCTGAGGAGATGGTAGAGCAGCTAGGCGAGAAGAAGATGGCACTCGAAGATGAGGTAATGTGAAAAAGCTTTATAATAAGATATAAAATATCAGTTTGAATGTGTTATTATAAATGATTAAATTCAAATATATTTAAAAATTATTCAGTTTTTAGGTAAAACAGGCTATATATACATAGTTTTGCTGCTAATTTTAAAGATTAAATTTGAAATTTATCTGACAGACGCAAAGTTAACGGTTAAGAGTCCAGCATTTGTCTAGTCTAGTATCTGCTTGTGCGTGTTGGTAAAGAAATAAAAGATAAAGAAAGAAGCAAGCACAAAGAAGAAATTAAATTTACCACTAAACAATCCATATTTAATTTTAAAATTCACGAGAAACCTGTCAACAATCTGACTAAACTTGGAGCTGGTGTCAGTTTTGTTCAGTTAACTTAAAGGAGAGTTTATAGAATAGTAAATTTTAGGTATTCAGAAACACTTTTTGGCAAGTTATTGGATCGATTGGAATATTGAATAAGTAAACTGCTGTAAAATGTACCTTAAAAACTGGCCATTAATCATCTGAAGTTAACATTCTTCTAGTCGGAATTATTCCATAGCATTTTCCTTTATTTAACAGTTTTATTCTTAAGACTGTTAAATAAAGGAAGAGTGTTCCGATTTCAAGTCATATTTGAGTATGCTACAGGGAATATCTTTAAATTAGGTTACCCAATGAATCTTTCTAAACACGTAAAGTTTTTGTAGTTGACAACTCGAATAGATATCGTAAAATTTATTTTCCATTTTTATACGAAACAATTTTATATGCAGCGTTAATCTCTACGTCTAACTGACGGATTGACCCAAAGCAAAACTATAGTATAAAATATAATATATTGGTTTATAATATATTGGCAAATATATATTTATTATAATATATTGGCAAATATAGTGCCACCACCGTGATGTGTTCGTTTGATCACAACCGTTCATCGAGCAGGGCTGGACTGGTGTTCGGATTAGTTGCAAGTAATTGCTCTCGTAGCAATAAGTCCACCATATGCATCAATTGTATACATTAAAGGACATAAATAAATAAATACGTTTTTGTGTGCAGTTGTAATTAATGAAATAATATCTTTTTTAGTTTTAAATGTAATTTAAATTTTTTTTAATTATATTTTTGTTTACCTTTAAATATAGGTGGAACAGCTGAAACAGGAAGTTGCAGAGTTGGAAGCGCTTCAGGAAGTCCACGACCAGCTGGTGGAGTCCAATCGAGAGCTGGAGATGGACCTTCGTGAGGAGCTTGAGCTGTCACAGGCAGCTACCAGAGAGGTGAGTGGGGTGAAATATGTTTATTCGGAGTCAGAGTTAACTTAAGATATTGGGGTAGCATTAAGAAGTACTTTAAGCTAACATATTTCTTAGTATTCTGATTGTGTAAGATGCAAAGAACCCACTGTTGCTAAAAAAAACCTTTTATTGCTATTAAAAATGTTACTCAAAAATTATTGGTCTTAAGTAGGTTCGGTTTCCTACTGCATTCCTTCGTAAAGGAGACTGGGGAAAAGGGACCTGATGTTACGGAAGTAATGAAAGGGATGAAAGTGCCAATTGAGGGAAGAGCATAAACGTAAAATACAACTGAAAAGTGGATTTTTCAAAAGCACTAAGTACCAAAATTCAACTTCTTTATCTTTTCATTTACAAAGGCCATAAATGATGAGACAAATAGAATGGCCAGGGATCTAATTGCCAATGTAAATTTTAAAAAAATATATTAACTTTCTCTATGGCTCTATTGTCAACGTGCATTCTGTTTTCAAATTTCATTCTGCTCATGTTATATTTTAGTTCTTTTTTTTAAATTTGTTGAAAAGAATCAACAATGTGAAGTTAGTAAATTATAAAAAATATTATGTTTATTTTAGCTATGTCACGCTTTCAAAAATATGTATACCTAATTAAAAAAAATTAAAAACTGGGTTATAAAATAGTTGCAAATATGTAAATACGAAGGGAGGTTGAAAAGTTCACGGAATGGGGTTTAACGAAGGTCAAAAAACGTGGTGCTATTTTTGTTTTCAATATATTCTCCCTTAACCCTAACACATTTCTCAAATTTTTCGATTACAGTATTTATATTCTCAAAAAAAAGTTTTCTCTTTATCTTGAAAATAACATGAATTGTAGTCTTATTATTATCATTTTTGGAGAGAGAAGATACTCCAACCATCTCTCAAAATTGCTTCCTCTTTAATCGGGAAAAATATGCAAAAAATATGACCCTCTTCCACCTTATTTTTGAGACTGCTGTGTCTAAAATTATGGATAAAATAGGATTTTTAGAAGCCTACACAAAGGTTGTAGGAAAATTACAGCAATGGTTTTAGATATTGTAAGTTTTTACGCCTTTGAAATATATAATAGGCAAATAATATTTATATTATGAAAAATCAATATTTGTAAATAATTTAATAGAAATACTCTGTACATCATCATCAGTAGCTCGACAGTCCTCGGTGTGCCCTGGCCTTCTCAAGCAGACTGTTCCAAACCTTCCTTCTGGGCGCCACGCTTTTCCAGTTGGGTATGTCGAGAGTGTCGAAAACGCTTTGTAGGCAGTCCGCCCATCTTAATTTGGGTCTTCCTCTTGGGCCAGTTGGTTTGGCCAGAAAAATTCGATTTGTCGTTCTATCTTCCTTCATTCTAATTATATACCCAGTCCATTTCAAACGTTGAATTTTTATAAATTTTATTATATCTGGTTCTTTAAATAAGCGATACAGTTCGGCATTAGTTCTCCGAACAACGTACATTTAAATGTATATCTATAACTGCCTAAATGTGAACGGAACACTCGTAGTGCGAGTTCTACTCGTGTTAGGTTTCATTAAATTTCAAGAACTTTTTTATACAATATCTGGTTCTTTAAATAAGGGATGAAGTTTGGCATTAGTTCTGTGAACAACATCCATTTAAATGTACATTTATAACTGCCTAAATGTGAACGGAACCCTCGTATTGTGAGTTCTACTCGTGTTAGGTTTTATTAAATTTCAAGAACTTTTTTATTCAACATCTAGTTCTTTAAATAAGCGATAGAGTTCGGCATTAGTTCTCCGAACAACGTACATTTAAATGTATATTTATAACTGCCTAAATGTGAATGGGAGCCTCGTAGTGCGAGTCTGCTCGTGTTAGGTTTTATTAAATATCAAGAACTTTTTTATTCAACATATGAATGTATTAGACAGCATATAATAATAACCAACATGCTGCAGGCTGTACGAGAACGTGAGGCCGCCCTGGAGACAGTTATAGACCGTGACACGACTATACAGAAGTTCCGTGAGCTGGTGCAGAAGCTGAGCGAACAGTGCATAGAGCTCCAGAGCAAGCAGAATGAGAATAAGAATGGTATTAATTTTTTGAGAATATCTTTATTCTTATATATTTCAGAGTATTCCATTGTCATATAAAAGCAATACTGCTCGTATCTTACTTAGTTTTTTGTGTATCCTTTTTGTTTCTACGAATCATTTTTATATCATATTCGTGGCCCGTAACGTGTGTCTGGTGCTCTTGTTGCATCATAATATATTTCAGTTTTTCTAATTACGTTCCATCTTTTATTCTTAACATTTCATTGGATTCTTAACATTTTTTGCATTATATTACACAAAAATCCTTCGTTTGATGAAATTTTATGTATATATTATATATATATATATACATATATATATATATATATATATATATATATATACACACACGTACGTGTTGACGTATTCCACGTTAGTGATGTACAAAAATGTTTAAATCTGAAACAAATTATTATTTTTGTAAAGAAATATTTTTATTGCAACCCACTCATGACGCACTATTACGAATTGACGTGATACGCTTAAGGATATTTACATACTGTATAAGGCAGAAAATTATTTTTTTGTTGACTTTTATATTCTGGCTTCTATAGCAGTATGCTAGGCTAACAGCGATCATATGAGTAATATAACTATGATATATTTGCACATACAGGTTCGCCTGTTCAACCTAGCTCGCTGCCATCAGATACAGTGGTGGAGGTGGCTACACCAGCACAATTAGAGTACCGCGCTGCAGTATGCGCATCACGTGCCAGTACGCGCGCTGTTGATTTGCGCTTGCGTGCACTACATCTCGAACAGGCAAAGAGCCATGCTGCCATGCTCGCCGCTTGTTTGCCTGACCACTTTACCCAGTGTGCCGGTATGTTTTTTCTTCAATTTTTTTTTTTAATATCTGTTATATTAAAACTGAAAATGCTGATAATCAATGACAAGTTCTATGAAATACGCTGAATTTTTCTGTCGTGCATAACAACATATTGAATATTTTTTAAGATCTTTTATAGATTAATAATAGTTCTTCGTCTGTTTGCTCGTTTTTTATTAGATTATAATTTATTTTCATCTAGATGTAGGTAATTAGTATATTGGAGAATAGATAAATTTCAAAACGTGGAATCTTGCCAATGTCCAAAATGACCTGAAGATTGAAAAATTTCTAGAAATATGGAGGAAAGATTCTGTGTTCATAGTTAAAGGAAGAAAACTTCATTTCCTTAAGCAACTTCAGTGCAAAAATAAGGTGATACACGAGAGTCATCTGGTAATTTGAAAAATAACCAATTTTATTATTTTTCATCAAGTTAAGAGAGCAGATTGAAAATTTTTTTTAAATTATGGGTTTTCTCTAATATTAAATCAAAAAAGTCTGAAAATGTTCACAAACATAGATTTTTGTAGGGATTGATAATGAAATTGTGAACTTAATTTTTTTCAGTGCAATTTTGCTACACGCTACATTTTGTAATTCAAATTAAAACCTGATCAAACTATGTTTGTTTTGTGTGTAATTTAAATGTAAAACATAGTCATAGGTCGAAAAATGAATAAGTCCACAGGGAAACGTGAGTGAATTACTGGAAATCAGTAATTAATTTAATTAAATTATTTATCATGAGATGGATAAGAGACAAAACTGAAGTTAAGGATACAGTAAAGGGAATATACTTTTCAACAAGGAATTGGGCTGAACGTGTTCCTCAAAAAGATGAGATAAAGCCATTGAGGGGAGAGAAGAACCATTGGTAGACCACATCAAGATTAGTGTGATGTTGTCAAGCAAACAGCATGATTAAATTAATATATTAGATATAACTAAACAAAAACACCTAAAAATTATGACAGAGTATACCAATAGATATCCAATAGTTACGGATGGATATCCAACACTATTTTTCTAATCAGAACCCATGTTTCGCTTCCATATATTCTTGCCAGGAGAATGTTACCGTGATGTTGCCTATTAATAAACTAGAATGCCTTCAAAATTTACATTTCTGTCACAGCTGGATTGTTAAATTTGATCGTTTACAAACTATTCCCACCACAAATATGGAAGACAACGAACACGTAAAAGGCCTAAAAAAATTTAAAGATGTTGGATGAAAAACATTAGGAAATGAGGATCCATATAGAATGCATACAGAATGGGCAGAAGATTTAAGTATTTGTATCTCAACTGGTTCCCAAAAGGTAATCATAATAGGAATGGTTTAAAAACAAAATTGGTCACCAATTGTGCTTTAAATATAAAAAACATTTTTTTTATGTACAATAGGTACTGGAGATGATAAATATATCTTTTCCAATAATCCTAAATGAAAATCAGCATTGTTTCATAAAGATGAAACAAGCCCATCGACATCAAAACAAAATATTCAGGCTAATAAACTTACGCTGTGTATCTGACAGGACCAGGAGGTTGTGATATATTATGAAGTGTTATTTCCATCACCTATATGGTATTATATATATATATTTGTGTTTTTTGCATTGTTTATTTGTGCCTTAACAAAATATATATGTGTCTATTGCTATGTATAACACACCTATCCACAAAACAAGAAAAAGTCACAGTAGTAGAAAAAGTGCCTTCGAAGGTCCCCTAATAGTGTCCCATGTCCTATCACTAAATGCTATTACCCAACATGGTTAAAAACTGTCCTTTTGCGATGAGTCATTCAGGGCCTCCACGGCTTGCAAAAACATTCTAAAATGACTCAAAGATCAATCTATATTCAATCAAGTCATGATGACTAAAGTAATCACTTCCTAAGAAACCCCGTGATTCTAGTCTACTATTTTGATGCAAGCTCTATAATAAAACTCGATGCGTCTTATTGTCTTGCTCCATGAATTGAAATGATACATGGTTCATAACCTATGTTTTGCAACTACAGGTGCAGGCTGGGCTCTCGCTTAAAACGAAACTGTGTAAACTTTGCACAGAAGACGTTTGTTCCGTAAGAAATTGTGACATGTAATAGTCAGGTTTGCCTACATTTTGTAATCAGAGTTGCAAGCTGGGCTATTTCTTAAAACGAACCCATGTAAACTTGCGTGGAAGGCACTGTGTCCCGTAAAAAATTGCAACATGTAATAGTCAGGTTTGCCTATGTTTCGCAACCAAAGATACAGGCATGGCTGTCTCTTAAAACGAACCTGTGAAACTTGGGAGGAAGGCGCTGTGTCCCGTAAGAAATACCAACATGTAACAGTCAGGTTTAAGTTAAGTTTTCTCAAGCCACTCAACAAGTCAGTGAGGACCACCTAGCTTGCCATTGAGCACAGGCCATTATATAGATGTATTTTTTTAATTCAAAGGGGTTCATCTACTAGGTACTCAAAGTGCGATGTGATCCTGTTTTGAACCTTCTTCTTCACACCAGCTTGGAGTGTGTTGTGCATTCCACGACCATGACATTGGTAGACAAGAAACCTGTCAAAATCCCGAATGCATCCATTGAGCAAGTTCTATAAGCTTTAGTCAGAGCCATAAGCTGTATATGCTGTGATCTCAGTGTAACCATCCTAACCTGCTAGACTCTGACACAACACAGAGCACAGGTGCCTAGGCCAATATACCAACGGAAGGTGTATTGCCATATATGTTAATCTTAGAGTCAAGATATTCAATCCCCACCCTGTTCTGCTTGACTGGTCCATGGCTTGAATAGCCACCCTGACTCTTGACCTACACAGCAACTTAAAAGCTCCTATTCTAATAAAGCAGCTGACAGTTCAGTCATTTCCCAGGACGGAGAAATATTCGCAACCACATTTGCGAACACAATGCTTGGAAAATAAGGCTCAACGCCGCTTAGCCTTTTTAGAAAATGATGAAATTTTGTATAATATTTAGGTGTTTTGCAAATTGGCAAATTTTACAGTCCAGCCAGCAGTGTGACATATTCATTATTTCCTTGTCTTTTGAAAGACAACAAGAGTTTTGTGACCCTTGCAATCTTTGTATTCTTTTGCTACTTTATAGTTTTTTGCATAGCCTTTGTCACCTCATTTCCAGCTTGCCCACAGGCCGGTGTTAAAAAAAATTAATGATCCCAGACATTGTTATTCTGTGTCATTTTTTTTTAATTTCATTATTGTGCGATCAGTCTACAGACTATGAGCAGATTTGTTGTGTGCTTCGTTGCATTGAGGGCGCTACTCCCAGCGGAGTCAGTCTCTTTTCTCTTTATAGCGAGCTTTAAAGATAATAAGTATTCTATTAGTCGAGGACAAAAACATCCCGTCGTTTTTTTAGTCGACGTAGGGTTTCTGGGTTACAACTAACCACGAGTTGTTCTGCAAGCTGATTTAGGGTGGTTTTGTAGATATGTTTTATATTTTGCTGCTTGAGTAGACCACGAGTTGTCCTGCAAGCTGATTATGGTGGTTTTGTAGACGTGTTTTATATTTTGCTGCTTGAGTAGCGATTTCTGCCGATTATCTGTGTCATTGATTTATGAAATTATCTATATTTTAATAATTTGCTATCAAATCGTCTTATAGTCTAATGTAAGTTAGATTCTAAAGATTCTAACTTGTATGTTTTTTTAATTATGACAGTTTTTGCCTTGTAGCTGACCATTTAAAGCACTTAGTCCCATTTAAAGTACACCGTCAATCGAAAGAGAAAATCTCTTTATAACGTTATTAAAATTGTGCTCTCTATTTGAAAAGAAAATAAGCAAAAGTTGACATTCATAGGTGATCATGACGCTGTACAGCTCATCCTACTCCTGCAGAGGGCCAACTGCAAGTGTGATATTGTGCTGGAGCAGATTCGGGAACGGTGAGTGTTTTTATTGTTAGATGTTGGTGTCAAATTATGTTGCCGCCAATCATACAATGTTAATTAAAATTAATTTCATTATTGTGAATGTAATCAGCACTACTTGTTGCCATTAATGTGCACGAGATTCACAATAGAGGCACTACTAATCATTATATAAATCAACCCAAAATTATAAGTAGTTAAAACAACCATTCCTAATAAATTGTCAACTGATAATTGTAATCACACATATTTGCAACTCGTACAAAAAATATCTGAATAATATCTCTCTCTATCTTTAACTCTTCATCATTCGCCGTACCAAGTCGACGTCGCAGAGCTCCATGACAAAAATTGTAAAGCATTCTTTTCCTCATTACACCTGATAGAAGTTTGGGTGGATTACTGAAATTTTGTGCAATATTTGTGAAATAAAACTTTTACTGAAAAGACAGAACTTTGGCCCACCTTGTTCATGTGAATGGGGCTTTTTGAAAGCCCTAGTCTTGCTGATATTTCTCTCATTTTTAAACAGCCTCCACTCAAAACTTCTTTTCCGATAATAGGAATTGTTTCTGAAGTGAGCTTCCATTGCCTGACTGTAAAGTTCTATGTGTTCGATAGTTTTCTGTTTTAACTTTAACTCCTTCACCCAATTTTATAGCGAGTAGTAAGGTGGTAACTCCTTATACATAGCATCCAAATGGTCCTTGATCTGGAGGGTCTAAAAAATTTATAGTGCTAGCAAATTTATCACATTTTGAAAAAACTCAAATCTTTCGTTCAAACCACGCTAATAATGACTACCGCTTTCACTTTTGTGTGTGTTTGATTATGATTTGTCGGAGTAGTGTACGACCTGACACAGTAATAACACATAGCAACATGTCAACTAGAACCTATATCAGGCCGTTATTATCGAACCACCAATGCACATTTATCCAAATGTGATTTTAACAAAATTTTGATGATACTCTAGTGCGAAGTTTTTTAATTTGATTTAGTTTTCCTTGAAGGATGCCTATTTAAATGAGTCTAGATTTATTGCAACTGAATGTATATTGTCGTTTGAGGACAATTTTTGCAACTTTTAATTTTTTGATATAATCAAAGTGACACACCAAGTTCAAGTAGATTAATTAAATTTTTTTAATGCGTTTTTTATGTATGTAGTCCTGTGCTTTTTTAATTAATGAAAATATAATAATGTACTATATCATGATGCATTGTGATATTGCTGCACCAAGTTTCCCACCTTCCACCGTTCCTCACCTCGCATATCGCACTGAACATCATCCTAATCCTATATCTGTAATTGTTTTCTTTTAAAAACCTTTTAACTTTTCTTATTTCATTTTTTATATATTTTAATTTCAAATTACAAAGTGACCAATCTGTCAAAAATACTTAAAATAGCCATATTTATTTTAACAAGAATTAATAAATTAAAATAAAATTTGCCTTTTTTGTTCCATGTATTTTTTTTTAGAACTGATACTACGGCTTATCCATAAAAGATAGATAAATATTGTTAGAGACTTTTCTTTAGACCTTTTTAAGATCTTTAATTTCCTCATACTTAGTATTAGTGTATCAGTAATAGTTTTTCCAGTGCTTTGTGACGAAAGTATCCAGATTAGTGACATTTTCCCAGACTATATACTATTCCCAGACTATAGACTATATAGATATTTAAAAAATTGTATAACATATGAAAGCAAGGTGAAAAGGTGAGGTGTCCTCGGTCTAGTAATGAGAAACTGAGTTTTTTGTTTCAAAACTGCACTTATTTCTCAATGTAGTCTCCCTTTATTTAGATACATTTTGTCCAACATTTCTACAATGACTGGATTTTATCCCTGAAGTGCGATTCTGGAAGGTCTTCAAAATATCTATTTACGACTGCTATCACCTCTTCATTTCACCCAAAATGTTTTCTAGCCACAAATTTCTTAAGATTTTAGAATAGATGAAAGTCAGAGGCAGCCAAATCTGGCGAATAGGGACGATGTTCCAACAATTCATATGTCAAATCCCTCAATTTTCCCATGGCCAAAGCGCCTTTGTGGGTGGGTTGGGTGCATTGTCCTGGTAAAAGAAATTTTTTTCTTTTATAAACAAGGCCTTTTCTATCTAATTTTTTCATCTCAGGTTAAGAAGATGTGCACAGTAGCCATTAACTGTTTGACCCTTTGGCAGGTAGTTAATTAAAAGAATCCCTTTGGAATCTCGGAAAACACTAGCCTTAACCTTTCCAGCAATTTTTTTTGCTTCGGTATAGAGTCATTGGCTTCTACCCACTGCTTGGACTGTTGTTTTAACTTATTTGTAATGTGGTGAACTTATGTTTAATACATTGTAACAAATCGGTGCAGAAAATTACTGAAGAAGTTGATTCTTTTTCATCTAATTCTTTCGACTTTTTCATCTAATTCTTTCGTGTAGCTGATCAAGAAGATGTGCATAGTATTCCTCATTAATTGTTGGACCCTTTGATAGGTAGTCAATGAAAATAATCACTTTGCAAACCCAAAAACCACTAGCCATAACCTTTCCAACTGATGCAATCGTCGTTGCTTTCTTCGTTGCAGAGCCATCGGCTTCTACCCAGTGCTTGAACTGTTGCTTTGACTCAGGTGTAAAGTGATAAAATTGATTGTCTTCTTAAAATGGCACAAGCTGAAGAAGTTGATTCCCCATTTGTTTTCAGATTTGTGCTCAAATGCAACACCAAGATGGGTGGCACAAAACTTTTTCATATCGAGTTCTTCTTGTAAAATGTGGCATGCATGTCGTTTTACTTTTCATTTCTTGAATAAAATCGATGTCATTTTGTTTTCTATAGGTTCCCGCCAGTGAATTCGTTTGATCGCGATTCGGTCACGAAGTCGCATGCAGCAGTACAATATAGTTTCCGATGTCTGCTTCAATCCCAGCTATCCTTACTCCAGGTAAGTTCTTTTTTTATTAATAACACAGGTGAAGGATTTCTTAAACTTATTTCTGATTAAGGTAGTGAAACAGAACAATTGTTTTCAGGTTTTGAAGTTTACTGCTGTTCTCTGGTTAAGAGCATCTTGAGGATTAAAAGTTACAGAAATAGCATTGTTCCATTGTAGCCATCGTTATAATAGCAGCCAAGTCTATTGCTATATCTATAATATTTTTATATTTGTGATACGCATAATTTTATTGAAATTATGGACCATAGAGTTGTGTCGAAGTTTTTATAACTATTTAAAGGTAAAGTTCTCCTACATATCTCATTAGTAATCCAGTCATTTTTATTTCTGGTTAACTAGACTTCACAGCTTTTAATTTATCATTACGCGTGCCTAGTTTGTATCTATATGATATATATGATACATAATATATATATATATATGTATCATGATATAAGTTCATTAATGCCTTTTGCACTAAGGTTTTTTACTAAAGGGATGAAGGAGATAAAAATATTATGTCTTGACATGGCTTATGCATCCTTTTAGCAGCATATGAAAATAATCATTATCAAAAGCACAACAGCCTTCTGCAGGCCAAAACTGACTCGCTGATTCTCTTCCACCTGACCCTGTCTGACGCGATGGCCTTCAACCAGTTGACTCCTATTAGTTTGAGGTCCTTTTCAATGTCATCTAGCCAACGTGTTGGTGGTCGTCTTTTTCCACCTAATCCCCTCAATCTTCGAAAAAGTCACTTTTCTGGCAGGAGAAATAGCAGCATATCTGTAAAGATGGCCAGGCCACCTAATATGTGATGCTTTTATGGTTGTCACAATATCGGTTCTGCCGTATTTGTCATATTTTCTGTAAATTTTATAGTTGTGAAGAGTTCTCTACATGTTGTTCTCTTGAATAAGTCCAAAAATTCATCTCAAAATGTTTCTTTCGAAAATGAGTAGTTTTTTCCTCCGCTTTATTGAGGGTCTAGCATTCACTTCTATACAGAAGTATAGGTCTGAGTAAAGTGTTATACATGCCTAACTTAGTCCTAATAAAAATAAACTTGGACTAGAATTGGTTTCTAGGCCCGTAAAAATGTCTGTTATCTTTGAATATTCTGTTATTTATTTCCGATTTCATATCATTGTAACACCAAATACTTAAATTGTTTACAGTTGAAAAGTGTAATTTCATATCTTCAGAGGAGATAGATCAGGAGTTTTATTTGTTGATATTAAAAATTTTGGTTTTGAATTCTCTTTTGGTGAGAACTAGCAAATCTACTAATAGTATCGTCTACCATCTCAATCTCAAGATCGCAATGGAGCTCACAGTTACGGACATACTAAGGCGTGTTGACTACACATTTAAGCAATTTGTTTTAGAATCTTAGTATCACTTGGATATTAAACTTACTGACGCAGACACACAGCTGTATTCCATAACTCCAAACTGGGCGCAGACTCTTGCTTATACAAAATGAGCTTTTTGTATGTTGAAAGCTCAGAATTACGACCAAGCAACCAATACATTTTTCTGCACTTGATGTTAAGTTTGTTGCGTTTTTTCTTAATATGTTCTTTCCAACGAAGCTTGGTGTCAAGAGTCATACCAAGATATTTAGCGTTGTTGTCAGTTCGATGAGTGCCATTAATAAAGACTGGTTGTTGTGTTATTTTTTATTTGTAAAAGTGATATCTGTCGATTTGAATTCGTTGAGAGTACTTTGTTGAGAGTAGATTGCAATTATATATATATATATATATATATATATATATATATATATATATATATATATATATATATTTAAGTTTGCATCGATGGACCTAGAGGGGCTGACTCGGAAACGGTACTCAAATATTCTTATTTAGTTAAATGTCTCAACTAACTAGTATGCAATATTTGGATACTCAGCACTTGATCTACATCCTTGAGTATTTACAGTACTCAAGTTCAGATCCACATACTGATCTTTTTTATAAATAAAGAAAATTGAGCATTTGCTTTTGCGGTTACGCTTACGAATCCAATCATTACTTTATAATCTGAGACGATTTTTATTATGCCAAGTGGAAAGTCTGTCTCAGTCCACTGCTGGACTTATTGGCCTCTCTAAATGCGAATAATTGGAAGTAACGCTCATAATTTCCATGCTGGGCAGGCAGGCTGGTGCTCATTGCGCGTAGTATCTTGTATCTGTGGCGCTGCTGCCCCTTATCAATCTGTGACATTTAACTTACATGATTACAAATGTCATTCCAACCATGTTCAACGAACAGCTTTATATCGAATTCAGATCCCCGTGATGCGTTCCGCTGTCAAAGCCGTAAACCTTTTAATCGACGTAACACACCATTGCGCTGACTATATTATAAATCATGAATCAAAATTAAGTACTGTAGTTTCACATGTACACTGATACACGCATTAAAAACTCCAATGCAAGTATCATTGAAGTTAATGCCCATAATTGCCACGCTGGGTAGACAGATTGGCAATCTCAGAGTGTAGCTTTTCGCACAAGTGGCACTGCTATCTGTCACTGGTCTGTGGCATTTTAGCTACTAGCTCTATTACCTATTACCCAATATCTATTTACTCAAATACTCGAGTTCTGGAACCAGATACTCAAGTTCTGGTTATAGATTGTTCGAGTACTAAAAATTCATGACTCAGCCCATTACAATTAATTAGATAAGGCAGATAGTTATATAAAACTGTGCAGCGTGATTTTTTTGAAAATTGTATTTCTGGGGTATGTATGAGATTGAATACAAGTCAAAATAACTTTTTTTTAGAATATCCATGCATGTGACAATTACTGACACAACTCAGTGGATATGCTATATATATGGAGGATGATTTGTAATGGAGTTTGGGTTATAATCTAGGCGAAACCGTATATGTATATTTATCGGCTATTTTTTGAGCGGCTTTTTGTCTGTTTTTTGTTTATCTGTTTCTTTGTTTGTTAGCACATTGTGTAAAAACTTCTGGAGGGATTCGCATGGGTTTTCACTGAGTTGATGCTTGAGTTTAATATTCAAATCTTAACTGCCTCTTATCTTTAATAGAATATTCCCAACGCCACTTGAAATTCAATTACCATTTAATGAGACCTGACTGTGTTTGCTTAAGAATTTATAAAAAGAAAGTGTCCAGTTTGTCATAGCAATTCAGCTTAAAGTTCGGACCTACATATATGTTATTTATATAAATGTTATTATCGCAGAAAGAACATTTGTATGTAATATAATTTTTAATAACCATTTTAAAAATGCATGCTACGCCACGGAAAAAACTTACTAGAAAATATTTCCTTAAAAATACTTTGGACGATTTAATGCATGCTACGCCACAGAAAAAACTTACTAGAAAATATTTTCTTAAAAATACTTTGGACGATTTAATAACCATTTTAAAAATGCATGCTACGCCACGGAAAAAACTTACTAGAAAATATTTCCTTAAAAATACTTTGGACTAGAAAATTTTCCTTAAAAATACTTAAAGTTCAGACCTACATATATGTTATTTATACAAATGTTATTATCGCAGAAAGAACATTTGTATGTAATATAATTTTTAATAACCATTTTAAAAATGCGTGCTATGCCACGGAAAAAACTTACTAGAAAATATTTCCTTAAAAATACTTTGGACGTTGACTTTACAATTTTGATTATCATTTTAATTCAAGTCAGAATTACTATTCGTCCAAAAATTATTTTTGTATGTCTGATGTATTGAATACCTTTGAAATGTAAATATCAATCAAATCAACAATCTGTCTAAGTCCACCGCTGGTCATAAAAATCTCCAATGCAAGTATCGTTGCAGGTAATGCCCATAATTGCCATGCTGGGCAGACAGATTGGCAATCTCAGAGTGTCTTGTTTTTCGCACAAGTGGCACTGCTATCTGCCACCGGTCTGTGGCATTTTAGCTACTAGCTCCGCTCGACAAGCAGATGGCAATTGAACCCAGGTCCCAACATATCACTGCGACGACTGTAAATATATATTAATGGCAAACTTGAATATAGTCCAAATACAAATATAATCCAAATATTTTTTTATTCTTAATCAGGGTACACTTCATCAGCTTGAGCATGCGCTTTCCCGATGTCCACCAGAACTTTTGTTACGTGCGGCAGCAACGCTGCCTGACATGTTGACGCAGGAGCGCTGCCTGGATGCACTCGTGGAGCTGTTACGTGCGGGAAGTCTTGATGAGAATTGTTCGACAGAAGGTATGATACTACTAGTCTTAATTCATGAAATTAATTGTAAATTTAACGAATCAGGAAAACCTTTATATTCTTTGAATGCTTGGTAACTTAGACTCGATCTAGAAAGGTAAAATTTGGTAGATTCATAGTAATTGCTTGTGTAAATATTGACATGAAAAATGAATTAGATTTTTTTAGCATTTATGGGGGGGATAAATAATTTTTTTTGCCAACCCATTGAAAATAACCCTAAAAAGTAAGATAAAAATAATAAAACCTAAAAAGCATAAAAAATATGTTTTAAATTTTTTTTCAAATCCTGTTAAGTAGAAATATTAAATGAAACGTTTTTATTTAATGTTTAAAAAAATACAAGTAATGTACAGACTGTGACGTATATTTCAAATAGATTCCTTATTCAATATAAGCGCATAATCAAACATTACGGAGCCATCGCCCAGTCATGTAAACCTTGTACGATACAGAATACATATTCATTTTATACATTAATTGACATGTACTCATCATCCTTCGTGTTTATATTATATAATAGGTGTAGAGCGATGCAATTCGTACTTGCATACGATGCGGACTGCGTTGGGGCTGGTTGCATTTGCAGATGAGCGACGCGCCTTGCTTGACACTTGTGCCGCTATTGACGCAGCTGCTCATGCTCTAGCTACAGATGCTAATGTCGCACTCGCTGTCATGGTGGTACGTTTTAATTCCTTTATTTATTTATATATCTCTAACATCCCTCATCGGCGAAGTCCTATTCATTCTTCATTGGTTAAAAATATATCAAGTTATCCGGATCGATATCGCATTCTTCTTATGCTAATGTTGGGAAAAGGTTTTATCCCTAAAGGTAATTGTCGCGTGACAGTAAGATTTAAAAATTATAATAACACTTTTTATTGAAACAATTTTTTTCCGATCTGTTAATATAACATCATTTTACTTTGAGTTGTTTTTTAAACAAATTGCTCGGCGCATTTTTTAAATAAAGTTAAATAGGTGGCGAAATAACTACTTTTCATGTAAGGTTAATTGTAGAATTTTTGAGAACGAATTTTTCCAAAATTAATTAGTAAATCATTTTTAAATTTTAAATATATCCATTTTGTAACACTATAACCGAACTTTGAATGACATTTACATATGTTTTTTGTTTGGTTAACAAAATATGACAATGGAATGTTGCTGTCAGAGGAGTCGTCAATATCTGATACGGACTGAAAAAAAAGACAACCTTCAAGCATGGACTCTCACTAACCTCGTGTTACTGGCACCTAGGAAACTACTAGTTTGAATGAGGGCCAATTGCCGTGCAAAACGAAATTGTGAACGATAAATGAAATCGGCAAAGTACAACAGTCATACTTTAGTGTTTAAAGGTCAAATACATGGCAATCTTTTACAATGTCTAGTTAATATGAATTATGCTGTACTCTCTCCAGACGTTGTGATTTTCAAGTGGCAATCTGCACTGCATGACAAACGTCGCCACATTTTGGCGATTCTTTTTACTTTAAAAATGAATGTATTCATGAATACAAATTCAAGTAAAGTCAAAAAAACATTTATTAAGAAAAAAATTTAAACTTATCAAAGTGATCTAGCATAGTTTGAGCCCACGACTTGGTCCTTGTGATTTATTTCTTGAACAACAAAGATTTGATTAATTGTGAATGAGAACGGTTAAGCGATTTTCCTTTCTTAAACCTTGATTGAACTATAAAACTGATTACAAATGATAAACGTTAATATTTTAGGCGCAGGAAGTGAAACATTGTAAAATTTCAAATCTTGTATTAAGTTGTTTAGGCTTGCTTTATATAGCGCTATTGCTGTAGTGTGACATGTCCATTTCTTTAGCAGTTACTTTCAACAACTTATAACAACAACAACATTATCAACAACAACAACAACTTACTTTCACATCTTGAGATATTATGTGGAGGTGAATGTCATCATTAGTTGATGACTTATTGGCCTCTGCATATCAATGTTTATCAACAATATAATTGTTTACCAAATTAATCCATGCTTGAAGGTTGTTTTTTTTGTTTGGTAAAAAACCTTTATGACAGTATTCAGTTTATTTTATCTTACATTTATAATTCGTTTTAGAGATGCACAATCTTATCCTTTGTATCAACATCTTGAATCGATGCGTATCGTACCTATATGATGTGATACTAGGATCGTATCAAATAGTCACAATCCGATTCTCCAAGGTTTGTATCGATCCATCGGCTACGGAGTGAAATATATTCAACATCTCGTTTGTAATTTAGTTAAAATAAATATTGTGTTGGACAGAAAGTTTTGAAACACTTTTATTCTCATTTTATGTTGACTTTTGTTTTTAACCTTATTCTATATTCACCACTGGAATCTACGATTCTTCTTGAACGTTCAGGGAAATGGTGGTTGAAATTATATACATCGTGTTTAAAATTACAAACCACTTAGAACTATTCCTGTGACTAATCTACTGAATTTTGTTAATTGATTTTTGGTGTACGGTTGAGTAATGCCATCTAGTATGAGTGTTTATTGTATATCCAACGATTCGTACATTTTTAAGGGGAAACACTTTCAGACACACTACTCATTTGGGTACAAAATATTTTTCTGTCTACAAAACAGCCATCGGACAAGGATCAGGACATGGGTCTACTGGGGCAGCATATCCTGGGCGCAGCAGAAACACTACAGCAACAATTGAAGTCTGTACGTCGCCGGGTGCCGACTGATGCTGCTGTCATTGTGATTGGGCTCGAAGCTGATGTGAGTTACTTTTTTTTTTCGTCGGCTGTATTATTATTTGTCAACAAAATATTTATTTTCAGTGAATATAACCAGTTTTTAGTAATAAGTAGGAAATATGACACATCTTGCCAATGGCCCCTAACTACACCATACAAATTGCTAGATATCGTCGCCTGTCCTTAACATAATATGGAGATATGTGAAACTGAACTGATAATATGGAGATATGTGAAACTGAAGATATGAAAATCTGAAGTCAATTTTCCAAAAATATTATTTTTATTTTATTCACTATGTTTTGAATAATTTTCTAGCAGTTGAGTATTAGTTGCTTTAAATTAGTGGTAGAATTGTTGGGACTACGGGGAGAGCAAATTCAAGAAGGAGACCGGTGAAAATAAGCTTGGCGTTACAGAAATAGAATATAATTTTTATAAAAGCGGGTGTTTTTTTGAATATAAAAAACCAAACAATTCACATCATCAGATTGACAAAATAGGAAACAGACAATTTGCATGAGATGAAACGATACAGGTGACTGAGAAGTGATATTGGATAAATAATTTTGTGCCTTTTCCTTTAGCCAACATGGATTTCGAGAAGAGCCAAAATTATTTCTTGAAAAATTTAGGTACTTATTTTTAGTGTCACATGGCCAGACTGTGTGATATTATACGAGCAATATTTTACAAACTAGCGGATGGTACATTGCATTGGCTCCTTATAAAAAATATTCAGACAACTAATACAGTCTAGTTACAATTTCATTAAATGTAAGTGTTAACTCGTAAAACATACAGTGAAGAGTTATTATCTATGGTTCAGATGTGTGAGCGTCTTCGCAATGCATGCTCAACGCATGCTTGGCGTGCAGCGCGTACGGCCTCATTGACGGCACGTGCAGCCTGTTCCGCTTCGGCGGTGGCTGGTGAGCGTGCGGAGGGTGCTCCCCTATCGCACGACACTCTACGCACTCTGTGGGCAGCTGCCAGCGATCGGGTCTATCAGCAGGTATGCTTATGTAATATAGTATTTATTATACAGTCTGTTTTTTGAGATTGGATGTAAAGTGTCTGAAGTGGGAAGGGAATTCGATATTGCCTGTATTTTAAAAGGAAAATATACATATAACTATGTGATCATAATGGAACAAAGCATTGCTATAATAAGGCATTTAATCTTTCAATTTAAGAAATATTGAGGAAAAATTTGTCTCCCCTTTAAATATGAGACTATAAATTAGTCTTTTACCGGATGGATCTACCCAACATTTTCAATCGATGAAGTTCAAAAAGTCTCTGTCCCCGAGTCGGTATAAACATGTGATCGTAACGAAACAAAGCAGTGCTGTAATGAGGCATTTAATGTTTTAATTTAAGAAATTGCAAAATAAACTTTGTCTCCCCTTTAAATATAAGACTATAAAATAGTCTTTTACCGGATGCATCTACCCAAAATTTTATTTCGATGAAGTTCCAATACCCGCTATTCCCGAGTGAGTATAACATTGTGATCGTAATGAAACAAAGCAGTGCTATGAGGCATTTAATGTTTTAATTTAAGAAATTGCAAAAAAAAACTTTGTCTCCCCTTTAAATATAAGACTATAAAATAGTCTTTTACCGGATGCATCTACCCAACATTTTATTTCGATGAAGTTCCAATAGCCTCTATTCCCGAGTGAGTAAAAAAAACTTTGTCTCCCCTTTAAATATAAGACCATGTGAGCGTGATGGAACAAAGCATTGCTATAATAAAGCGTTCAATGTTTTAACTTAAGAAAATTCCAAAAAAAATTTGTCTCCTCTTTAATGTAAGACTAAATAGTCTTTTACCGGATCTATCCAACATTTTCTTTCGAGGAAATTCCAATAGTCTCTATCCCCGAGTGAGTATAACCATGTGAACGTAATGGAACAAAGCATTGCTATAATAAAGCGTTCAATGTTTTAACTTAAGAAAATTGCAAAAAAAATTTGTCTCTCTTTAAATGTAAGACTACAAAATAGACTTTTACTAGACGCATCTTTCAAACATTTTCTTTCGATGAAGTTCCAATAGTCTCTATACCCGAGCGAATATAATCATGTGAGCGTACGGTACAAAGCATTGCTATAATAAAGCATTCAATGTTTAACTTAAGAAAATTGCAAAAAAAATTTGTCCCCTCTTTAAATGTAAGACTACAAAATAGTCTTTTACCGGACGCATTTACCCAACATTTTTTTTTCCATAAAGTTCCAGTAGTCTCTGCCCCGAGTGGGTAGATGTGAAAATCGAAGCAAGACACACAATATATAAAAAAAAATAGCTAAGATGGTAGAAAGTGAAGTCAAGAATCTGAGAAAATTCTTTATTTATTCTCAAACTTTCTTACAAAAAGTGGAAAGTACAAAAGTACAGACGAATCATTATAATTATATTTCTTTCTCTCTTTTATCCGTCATTCTCTTTATTTTCATCGAATTGCTTCTAAAAGAATATAATGTAACCTAGTGTTTGCTTGAAGAACTTCAGACTTTCCGAACTTTCCTTACTTTCCAGAGCTCGCCTTCTAAGTATGTGCCTGGATAAAAAGTAAATAAATCACTTAATATATAAAACAACAAAACAGTAATTTTATTTGTAGATTAAAGCAACTATAAATCATAATTTTATCATAATTATTTCAAAAAATAAATCAAGCTACAAGGAAATACTTAAAAAATTGTGTGGTGGTTCACAAGTTTTCAATTGAATTGTGACCTAATATATACCCCGCGGTAAGCCGTTTAATGATAAAAGAATTTTAATCATAAGTTTTGGACATGTAGGAAGTCAAAAGCGGTAAGATTCGGTCATGTGTCACATGGTTTGCGAATTAATAAAACTTTTAAATCCAATTTTATAAGAAAAACAAACAGAATAAAGTGTGCAAATATAGCGTACAGGGCAAACCTTTCATTTTATTACAACTTTCATCGCCGAAGTTCAAACTTGACATGAACCGTGCGACTCAGTTTCAATATGAATTAGCCCTTTCTAGGTAATGTTTCATCCACACTGTGTCTTTATCTATTTCCAGGATGACCTGGGTCCAGCGCAGTCGTTGAAGCACTCCTTAAGTGCAGTGTGTAGCGAGGTGGCGAAGGTGGCAGCCTTTGCGCAGGAGCATGAATATGACATGTTGAGTATGGCCAAGAATCAACCGGAGAAGGTACGTTGTCTACAGTTTTTTCATTACCGTATATAAATATCTGTGAGAGCACCACTTCAACCACTTGTGTAATTAACCTATACAGTTTGCCAAAATGCCTTTTTTATGTAAATCAATATTAAATATATTTTTCGTTAATTTTGTAGAAATTAATTATTCACAATTAAATGAAACTACGTGATGTAGTATGATTTCTACTTTCTTTAAGTTCTTTATCATGATCTAGGTTTCGTTGTATTACAACATCAATACTGAAGAATGTTATAACGTTAGAATATAATGTTAGATGTTAATGTTGAGAATATTATAACATTCTGAGTCGTTTATGTAATTAAGAACGAAACAAAAATAATGCTATTACATATTAAAAAAACTAATATGCAACGTAAACAAAAAATAACAAATCTAAAATTGGTGAAATTCCATTGGGAACGATGGCCAAAATGTGGAGAATTACTATCTCAAATAAGAAATAATTTTCCTGTCTTTATATTAAAAGTCTTTAAATTATTAATATTTTCTTAATTTAATAATATTATTAATATATTTCATAAATAAAAGTAACGTTTTCATGCCCTCGTAATATATTTTGTCAGTTTTAAAAAAAACAGTTACAAAAATATACCAACAAATACAAAATAAACATTATAAAAATAATAAATACACATCAAATAATAGACATTTATACTCATTTCATAATCACAAACATTAATTTAAAAAAAAAAACACAAACCGACACGATTTTTAAAAAATCATGGCGGCAGTAATAACTTTATGCTACAGATGACTGTAACACCATTTTATTCGTTATTTTATTTTAATCTGACTATTTACACCTGAGTGGTGCTAGTCGTCGAGTGCGATACCCGTCACATATATGTGACAGGGACGCTCTAGGTTTAACACATATTTATATCAAATGCAAGTCTTGGAAATGGAGACTAATGTAAAGAACCTTACTAATTGGTGAGTATAAATGAAAGCATATTGTTTAGTGAATATATTGAATGATGTATGAGGTTGAGTCCAGAGCTCCATCTCCGCTGTCCACTCTTCTCTACAAGGAATAATAGCACAATGATTTGTATACGTTAATAACTCATCTGTTGTTTGGTGGTTGCAGGTGACACCTCCGATAGAGTTGCGCGCTCAGTTGGTGAAGAGGCAGCTAGAGGAGACCAAGACACTCACACTGCGACTTGAGAGCCGTGAAGCCGACATACGAGAACTGAGGAAGGCGTTGAAGGTATATAGAAAGAATTATCTATTTATTAGAATTAGGAAACCAGTAAAAGTCAGGAAATTTTAGAATATGTTCTTTGTTTTTCTATCGATATGGTAAAGAATTTTATGTATGTTTGTTCATGAATTACGTTCTGTTCTGTTACATCTGCCTTACATAGATAGTCTGTATGCAGTTATAAGTTGAAATGTTTCTAACCAATTTAATTAGCAATGGTTGTAGTCGCAACAAAGGTAGAGTCTTCGAATGAAAATTTCCTCATGTTAACTTAACCTTAACACGATACGGACAATTTTCCAATTGATGCCAATTTGTAAAACCAAATGATAAATTCTAGCAAAATATCTCAATGAAGTATCTCAATCAAACCCTTTGGGGTTTGATTTTCAAAATTTGTAGTTATTTTTATTACACTTATTTTAAATAGCCATTTCTAGGAACTTTCAGTGCTACCCTAATGTTTGCACAAATAAAATGCCAAATATAGCTAGTTGAATAGAAGATTATTTTCTTAATTTTCAAAAAGTATAAAACGTTGAGAAATTTTATGAAACATAACAAAATAAATATGATGTGAAATATTTACCAATGCCCTATTCCAAAATTTTACTGGATGATATTTTGGAAAAAGTGATTTTGAGCTGCTATGACTTAAAAATGTGTAACGTGGAACATACATTCCTGGAGCGCTTTAAGTTAAAAGTGTCAAGTAAAAATAAACCCAACTGACGTATTATTTCATTAAACAGCTTTATACATTCGATGCCCATATAATGTCTTCAGAATAAAATTCTATGAAGTTCGGAACGCTAGCAAACATGGCCAACTTGACCATTGCACCACTGGGAATATAGAGGTCCTGAGAATTCCATGCCCATATAATGTCTTCAGAATAAAATTCTATGAAGTTCGGAACGCTAGCAAACATGACATTCCATGCCCATATAATGTCTTCAGAATAAAATTCTATGAAGTTCCTTGTACATTCCATGCCCATATAATGTCTTCAGAATAAAATTCTATAAGTTCAGAACGCTAGCAAACATGACCAACTTGACCATTGCGCCATTGGGAATATAGAGGTCCTGAGAATTCCATGCCCATATAATGTCTTTAGAATAAAATTCTATGAAGTTCCTTGTACATTCCATGCCCATATAATGTTTTCAAAATAAAATTCTATGAAGTTCGGAACGCTAGCAAACATGACCAACTTGACCATTGCGCCACGGAATATAGAGTTCCTGAGAAATATCAAAATAAAAAAATAATGTGGAGATTTAAATTATTTTCTTGGCTTTTTTGATTATAGCAAAATGTTTATTCTGGTACCATTTAATTTAAATTGTAGTACTGAAAGTTAGTTTGAATGTTTAGGCAATTGTCTGTTTGTGTCAAGGCTTTTGTATGTTTGTTAACTTTAAGTTTTGTCTTTGTGCATTATGCATGTTGCAGTGGTTAATGGGATTATTTTATCGATAATTTTCTTTCATAATTTAGTTATATTTTTATAAAAAAAATTTAAAAATGGGCAGCAGTAATAAAGTACGCATCCGATATCTAATGCTTATAATATTTCGTGCTAAACAATCCATTTGTCTTAACTTATCATTAACTTCCTCAAAAATGGATAGTCTTTGTATTTTTTAGATGCAAATTATGAACATAAATAAGCCAAATTAGGTTTCGTTCAGTTGATTGAAGAGGTACTCAAATATTGTAGTGGGAAAACCGTTTTAGATCAGCTAAATGTCTTGCAATTCAAAGTGCTAGCTACCTCTCTTGTTTTTTTATACTGACTATTTTTTTATTAAAACTAGCATGCATTGAACGTCATACAACATTTCTCTTACGTAAAAATGCAAATCAGTTACGTGAGGATTTTGAACTGTGAATATACGTAATAAAAAGATTTTCACATTTATGTAATAAATATGAGTACCACAATATCTGATGTGAGGCATTATGTGCATAGGCCAAACAGGACGAGATGTCGGAGATGCAGATTAGGAAGGAGCTGGCAGAGAAGAAGTTGAGTTCAGCAAGCCGCGACTCGGAGCTCCAAGTGGAGAAACTCACCAGAAAGTTGGAGGACGCCACCAACCAGTTAAAGAGGTAACCGTCGGAGCAACTACCCAAGCTGAACGTTTGTTTTCAAATAAATAACAGAAAATTGGTTTTGCTGAATGAGAAGTTGCCCCATTGTACTAATATGGTTCAAATAGCAGTAGTTGATTTTAATGACATAAATTGTTGACGTAATTAGTTCATAACATAGAAGAGATCATACTTAATGTAGATTTAAATTCAATTTCTTTTGTGCGATGTACTTGAAGGCTCGGTGCTGAATTTAATTAACCGAGCATTAATCGGCTTATTTATACCTTACAATAAAATATTCTGGAATTTTCAACATTTCTAGAACAGTTTTTTGTTACTTAGATTTATATTCATAGCTTTAGTTGCTTTTTCAGTCACCATAACTTGGTTTAGAGTGGACCGATCGCTGAGTCATTTAGAGCATTCGCAAAATGTGTTCTTGAAAAAATTAAGATACTAATTAAGTCATTGCGAAGGGACAGTCTCTAACCCAAGTGCTCGATTATTGGGGAAACTTCGAAGGTCCCCTCTTTTGGCTAAGGGGGAATGTGACGGAAGCGTCCCAGGAGAGATCCTGAGACAACCTGGGTGCCCATTCTCGACCGGCTTATTTCTCTAACAGTTTACATTTTCGAAACAGTTAAAGACTGTCCCTTCACAATGAGCATTTCAGGACCTCCATTTTTTCAAGAATGCTTTTCGCAAACGCTCTAAAGGACTCAAAGGTCGATCTAGTCTCAATCAAGTTACAGTGACTGAAGAAACCCCATCCTAAGAAATCGAGTGTTTTTATTAATTTTGACGTATGCTCACCTGTAATACTCCACATGCGTTGTTGTGCTCACCGTAATGAAACAATATATGGTCCATACAGAGGCATAGGTCGGGTTAGCTCTTCATGCGAGCCTATGTAAACTTGAGTGGAAGGTGCCGTATCCCATAAGGAATTGCAACATGTAATAGTCAGGTTTGAGCCAAGTTTTCTCAACCCACCCAGAAACACTTGGGAGGAATAACCGAGTAGTCTTTAGAAGTCCAAATTATTTGATAACTTTGCAAAAATTATTTCCGAACACTTGAAACTAAGTTATTTATTCGATAAACTCCCGTTAAGTTAATTAAAAAAATGGCCCTTTATCAATTCCATAAGCAGAGCTGTCATAAATGACACTGACATTGGTTCTAACCTTTCCCTGTGGTTTTTACAGTTTTTTTGTGATATCATAAAATTAAATATGGAGTGTTTAGTGGTAAATTTCATTTTTTCTTTCTATGTCCTCATGTTTTCTTTCTTCAACAGAACACACAAGCAAACGTTAGGTTTTCGACCATTAATTTGCTACTGTCAGATAAATGTCAAATTTAACCTTTTACCTCAGTAGAAAACCTATATATATATATATATATATATATATATATATATATATATATATGTGTATATATATATATATATATATATATATATATATATATATATATATATAATGTAAATGGTTTCTCAGAAACGACTACACACTGGTAAATTATTTAGAAATGGCAGCTTTTCAAAATTACTATGAACATTATTATTATGACTTAATAATTTTTCAGTGCAAAAACTTAGTAGAGAATGGCTAGGGGAAGGGGAAGGGAAAGGAAAAAGGAAAGGAGAAGGGGAAGGGGAAAGGGTGTTTGAAGACGAAGGGGGGGAGGGTGGCGAGGGGGGGGAAGGAAACGGGATAAAGATGAGGGGAGGGGAAGGGGAATGGGAAGGTGTAATGGAAGGCGAAGGAGAATGCGAATGCGAACGGGAAGGCGAAACTGAAGGCCGAAGGTGAAAACAATGGCAAAGGGGAAGGGTAAAAGGACGGGGAAGGGGAAGAAAATCTAATACAATGAAATAAGCAATTTCACATTCCTATGGGAAACTTGAAGCACACCGAGCATCGTTCGGGTCACCTGGTACTATTATTAGAATTCTAAATGATTTTTTAAATATTAGTATATAATAATTAATATTAATTCAACCGCAGCAATATTTTATTTTTTATTGATGTTGTACAATATTTTTATTAACATTTAAAACTTTATTTCAAAGAAAGAGCCATCTAGCGATGCACAGGAGAAACGGTTATCAGTTCAATAACTTTAATGAATAGGTTTATGTGATGAATAGGTAATGTAGTATCCTCAGGAACTGGCCATACACCATCTGTAGTATGTACAGATGGTGTATGTGATGGGGTAAGTGATAATATGTACTTGTTTCTGAATCTAAAATGAGTTCCTAAATCTACTACTGTAGTCAACAATTTTAAACGTTATTTGAAATATTGTGAGGATCCATTCCGTGACAATCTTCAATTTATTGAACTGTATCGTGAATCGTTTTCATTCCGAACAGGAAGGAGAAGGAGTTCGAGGAGACAATGGACCACCTGCAGCAGGACATAGACTCGCTAGAATCAGAGCGCGGGGCTCTGCGTGACAAGTTGAAGCTGTACGCTAAGCGTGGCGGGCATGCCATGCCCTCTATACAGCCAGGTAAATGTCCGTTTACACATTTTGTTCATTATTAGAGTTCATTTATGTCGAGTATTTGCTTGGAGAAGTTTGCATAATTTTCAGCACTTTTGCTTTTTGTGAAGCGAATGAAATATAGAGATACAGTTATTTTCTAAAGGGGTTATTCTAGTCTAGTATTTTTATAAAAGTTGTTATGAATAAGTAGGGCTTTTTCCATTTTAATAATTATGAATATTAATATTTGTGGTATATAAATCGGTATTATACATTCAGAATATTTTTATTACCATGGAATAGCCACATTTCAAGAGAAAACAGACAATCAGCTCTGTGTTGCATCATGGTACTATATAAATAAGATAAATGTTACGGAATTGTTAACCTTTATGCAGACGTCCACATGTTGAATCATAATGAATGTTTATTTTTATAGCCATGTAGTTTAAAATGGTGCCTTATTTCACTTTAAATGTAGCTAAAGTAGTGGACGTTACGGTTGACTTTATAGGTTGTTTAAATATGGCTTTTGAATAATCTAGTAAACATAGCCTACTAATGCTAAATTCACATTTTTAAATTTTCTTTTGTAGAATTAATTGAGCGAACTGAAAAGTACAAAGACTAACTTTTATAGCTACTTTATAAAAATTATGTTATATATAATACCAGACACCAACAAACATCGTTATATATTTTATCCCATAAAAAGTATTTTGCATTTGCGAAATCGTCAATAAAGTCCATAATCAAGAGAATTGACGAAAGTCTGAGGTCTATATTCATTACTAAATAATATTTTTCGGTTATCTAAAAAAATAATAAAATTTATTATTGACAATATGAGACCGATCTTGAAACTGACACGTGTCAAGTAACATTACTTGATGCGCAACAAAACAAAATAACCTGTAAAACACATCTGTCATCCATAGATAAAATACAGAAAATATCATCGGCGACGAAATAGCTTCATCCTTTTCTTTTTGCTCATAAGCTTATGTAATGCTGCTCTATTCTCTAAATCCAACGAAAAATACCATTACGTTAACAAACAATAAAGGTTAGGACAAATCCAATGCAATACAACACGCCGATTTTTATAGTCAACATTGAGACAACCAGAATTGTTGGGCGTTAGCTAACATATAAGTTAAGGAAATGATGCAACATGAGCTGAATGTAGTGTATCTGAAAAGAAAGACATTATAATTGAAATCTTGTGTATTTGATTTTCGTGCAAGCTAAAGAACCATGAAATAACCTGAGAAATTATAAGTCGTTAAAATTGCATTTAGTAACATTAATATATATATATATATATATATATATATATATATATATATTTGACATTTGGTCAAATGAAAGTTGCCATAGGAAAAATATATTTTAATAAATTTTTTATCATTCTATAAATACAATAAAATATTCATTGAAACAGTTTTGTATTTCATGCTTTTAAATAAAAGAATTGTTTAATTTAATTATTGTATAAATTATATTTATACATATTTTTACAATGTTTGTCCGTATGCAAAAATGAAGTATAATAAAAATGTCTGTCCATTAAACATGCAGCAATGCCGCAGCCGCCGCCAGCACCGAGGTGTAAGTATAGACACGCTGTGTATGCATCCACGTGATGTTAACAATGTTCTTAACATTAAAACTGCAGGTGGTCCCCGGTTTTGGTTTAATAATTCCGTTAATATGTTATGAATTAATGTTAATTGCTAGTACATCTAATATATACGTATTGAAATATATTTATTTTATATGAGAGTTGTTTATGTATATCTTTAGACATGGGGTGGAAGTAAAGAGTGATTTGAATTTTTTTCTTTGGTGAACACAAAATTGGAAAAAAGTTTACAAAAGTTGTTAAAAGAAGAAGCTATATTATGCTTAACTAACCAACTTGTACATTGTAAAATTCGATGTTTATTTTAAACAGGTCTATCGAAGTTTTCCAAGTTTATTTAGAAAGTATTTGGGTTACAAAAACAGTACAAATAAAGAATAAGAGGATATACAAAATTTAATGAAGCTGACATGATTGTCTGGCTAATACTAGAAATTGCATAGTAAGAAACGGTGTATATATAAAAATATCATTTAGCTATTTGTACAAGGTTGTTTGTAAATATGAATTGAAATATTTTAAGTTTCAATATTGTTTAAATTTATTTTTATAAATGAGAGAAATCCTCTTTCCACAGACAAAATTTTATTGTCTAATTGTTTCAAGTGTCAAATAGAATTTGTTCTATTTGACAGTTGTTTTCCCGCTTTTTTTTAAGTTATGAAAAATTGTTTTTTTTTTTCGGTATCTAAACAAAGTATAGACATCTTTTGTCACAGTGTTATACAGCTTTAATTAGAATTGTGAAAGTGAAATAATTTTCATTATAAAAGTGTTTGAATCTATATATTACCGAATTAAAAATATTTTAATTTTTGGGGGTCACCTGTATATAAATATATGACAATGATAACCATATAGCATGATTGTTAGGGCTTGTACTATTAATATTTATTATGTGGTTTTGGAATTTCTGTGCTTTTTATTGATAATATATTAATATGATTCCTATGAAGCAGTACTAAATTTAAAAGAGTTTCTTATTCCAAACAATTCAGTTGTTTTCAAAATTAATATGTTCAATGCAGATCACATTACTATTAAATGTGGCATGACTGTATGGTGACATTATCAGCATTGAATGTATTAAAAACTTAAAAATGTTTAAATGTATTTGGGGAATGAAAGAAATGTTTATTTTTAGATACGTATATCTAATTTGTACTTCTGGGATAGGGCTCATTTACTATCAGTATGTCAGATTTACATTTGAATATAATAGATTTATGTTCAAATTAAACCGGCTAAGGGTTGAAAATTAAAATTGAAACAGCGAAAGGGATGGTTCTGGGGAAAGGTTGATGTTTTTTGCCAAAATCATGTAACTTGTATATTACAGCATTTTTTTAGCCTTTTTTTTTCTTATAGAAAAGTTATTGAAAATATATTGATCTTTTGATCTTGGATATATTATGGAATATTAATTTTAAACTTTTGTAAAACATGAATGTATGTCGAAATTATGCAATTTATTTATTATTAGCAAATTAGTTCATTCTTCGCCCGGGAAAAGTTGTGCTGCATTACATATTTATAAATCTTCAAAAGTTTTCCTCTGTGGTATACACAGGAGGGTGTCCTAGAGTCGAATAAATAATCATGATATTTTATTTAGATTCAAATTTTTATTAAAAATAATGTAAATACCGTCATCTCGTGGAGAATTGTGAAACTAAAATTTTATTTGAAATAAAATACATTGCCATCTAGTGGAGAATTATAAAACTACGATTGTTGATGGCTTCTATAAAGAAATAGATGTCGCTATAAAATAATTTAATTGATCAACTTCCTTGAGGAATAGCATGATGATGTTGCCTCTAAGCTATAAGACCACAAGTTCATTACAATTTGTCTAGTGGTTATTGCATATTACGCACGCAGACACACCCTCGTTACCATTTTGTTATAAGTATAGATAATCAAAAATTTAAGTTTAGTACTTGTATAAGAATAATTTTCATTACAACGTTGATATATATTTCCTCAAAAGATGGATGAAACGGAAGGATAGAATTGTGGAGAAAACAGTGATTGTTAATACAGAAATTATATTTATTTTTGGACATTATTACAGAAATAATTACGCTTAAATGGGAATATTTTAAACACTATAAATTAGGTTATTTTTGTCACTAAATTAATTCACTAAATCACTAAAACACAGCTTAATATATGGAAGATGCATATTTTGGTCATGATCTTTATTAGGGAATATGCTGTTTGGTGAGGCATAAATATATTCAAATAATTCTAAATTAATTTGTATAACCATCGTTAATTTAGTGCATTGATATGACGCTTGTATATTATCCTTAACTCTACACTAACGATAAGGTAAATGCCTGATGTTAAATAGATCTGTGTTAATATATTATTATTATTATGACATATATTTTATAAGTTAACTGTAACACTAAGTTAATGATTTGAATTTTGATTGATGAAGTCATAATAATATTTTTTCATAAATTTTTACGCGACGAGGTAATAAATGCAAGAAAATATAAACAAACATTTTGAAAATTATATTTTTGCCTTTAAACAGTCTAAACAATGTTATAACCAAGAAAGGCTATGGTCATAATCTATACGAGATTTGTGCCAAAAAGGATTGGTATTAAAATATATATCTGCACCAAGGACAGTCTTCAATAATATCAAGATTTTAAGTAAGCTCCAAGTCCCAAGTTCAGCCAATTTCTGTTTTGCAAAATTCGTGTTTTTTGTACAATATATGGCTCGAATTTTATATTTGTACACGAGACCATCAAGCTTTCCAAACAGATAGATACTTCATGGTTCAGTGTGGAAATGAAGTGACAAACCTGTCACCAATATCAGCAGGTATCCCGCAGGGAAGTGTACTCGGCTATATTAAGAAAAAGAAATAAATGTTTGCCTCATTTAACAGTTCTGAATGAAGTCCAGTGATGTATGAATTTAATATTTTAACCTATTATGTTATCTTCATTTGTTGTTGTTGAGGGACGTCCTACGTGTAGATTAATACTGAGTTTGCTATGACCAGGCTTGAACTCGGAAACAGGTTGTAAACAGTAGCGAGGGATGGGGCTTCACCATAAAAAGTCAGTTGAAATAGGTCGTAATGCTCTTGTTTAGTTGGACTATATATACTATAACATACATTTTAAACTACCCTTGATGTGCAAAAACAAATGGCACATTTAAGTAATTTAATACCAAAGACATAGATTTTCTAATATGAATTTATTTTTTTTATTGCAATTGTTACAAAACGGCCAGTTTTAAGAAATTTTAGTACTAGCTCTCCTATCATAGCATTTACAGTAAATGCAGATAGTTTTTTCTTTTTTTGTTGCCATATTTGAGCAGCTATATCTAGTGTTGTATAAATAATTGCATATTCCAAATCGAGACTCTTACGAATCTACGATTTTACAAATCTAAGAGATCTTACGAAGTTCCTTTACAAATTTATTTTGTATCTAGATTATGTGATCGCGATAGAATATTAGAAGAAAGACGATATATTAAAGTTTGAGAAATCTATTGGAACCCATGGTATTTGTTACCGAATATTATTTATGATTAGCGATCATAACCAGACTTGCTCGAGACAGGCAATAACTCCCTACATGCCGCCCAACTTGTCAATTAGAAGCATACTGCTAAAACTAACCAACAAATATTAACATGGCTGAGATAAGATATTATAAGAAAAATTATAACAAATGTATTCATATGCATACATTATAATTTTTCTTAAGTTGAAGCCAGGTCTGTGGACTAGCATCAACTAAAATATTCTATAATTTTGCGGTCCACTAGAGCTGTCTGTAGTTTGTGGATCAGTCATGAGAAAGTTATTTTATTTATGCATAAATATTTATGGCCAATACTGAGTTAATTTGAATTTATATGTATTAGAACTTATAAGTCTCGTTGTCATCTATAAAAATTGTCATGTTGCTATCTGTAAAGATCCAGTTAAGATCAATTGTTACATTGTTATCTGCAAAAGTCCATTGTCTCGTTGCCATCTACAAAGTTATCTGCAGAGTTTCTATAATTTCAAAATGGAGCCATGGTTATAATTCATTTCCCGCAAATTCCGTTTGCTCTGACGTGTATCGTGATTTAAAACAGCTTTACTTGCCACCTTCAACCCATTCGAATTAAATGTTTTACTGAATGAATTTATCTTCAAAACTACATGGTAAAAGTTAAACTTGAACGGGTTTATGAAAACTCCCATAAAATGGCTCAATGCCAATGAAAGGTAGGCGAAAAGTAAATGAATCAGTTTTCTCAGCAAATTTAAAAACTTCTTTATGCTAAATTTAAAATTTGTTTTGTCCTACATGCCGATTACTGATTTATGCTTTTAATAACCAACGTTAACGTTTGAAATATTTTACTAAAACGTAATTAATTTGTATGGTGCGATTATTAAAGTTCAAAGCGGTGTAGATATTTATTATAACAGTCCAGATTATATCGGACAGTGTTAGGTTATTTTTAGTGTCACAAAATTTCTAGTAAAAACTATATTTGAAAAAACCACCGTCCGAAATGTCACTCAGACGATTGCGTAAACATGCAACACAATAACATTGCAACGATAAAATACATTTTATGTATACACTATTAGATCGTTTGGATTTAAATATAACTATAATTTTGACACTAAGATATCAGAAAAGGTAAAACCAAAAACTTTTAAAAGTGGCGGGCTTCTGCAGAATCGGGAAAAAATTGTGAAAAAGTGTAGAAGAAAATTTAATTTTATGTATTTTGTAAAACTAAACAACGTCTTGTACAACTTGATAATTTAA
This sequence comes from Druceiella hillmani, assembly GCA_039881145.1. Classification (NCBI taxonomy): domain Eukaryota; kingdom Metazoa; phylum Arthropoda; class Insecta; order Lepidoptera; family Hepialidae; genus Druceiella; species Druceiella hillmani. The sequence continues at coordinate 5,921,441 of JAYKKI010000092.1, forward strand.
TTGTTTTGTAGTGAATGTTAGTTTTTGCATAAAATAGCCAGTAATCATGTGTTAACAAGTGTGTTGCAACAAATACGGAATATAATAAACTGTTTCCGATTAGAAACACGTTTGAAACGATTGTCACTGGCTATGTACAATGTGACTATTGACATCTACTCTTGCATACGTGTAACAAAGTTTGTTTTATATTTGACATGATGTTTTTATATTTGATTATTCATAAAAGGGATTACTTGTAAAATTGAATTCTCTTTATTTTCATCAAGAAAATTGATAGAAAATTCTGGCTAAGAAGAATTATGTACATTTTTTTTAGAGAAAGAAAACACAGAAGAACTTTCTTTTTGCACAGCATTTTTAGTCTATTTCTGGATTCTTCGATCCAATAATGTTTTGTGACAAATATATTAACACAATTGCTATTCTTTCCTAACTCCAATGATTTTTGAAGCAGAACTTTTTTGACTGCGATGAGAGTAAAATGTCAAGATTGAATTTCATGCAACGTTTTTATGCAATGTTTCATGCAACGTTTAGTTGTAACGTCTGAATGTAACGAGTTTATCGTAAGAAAAAGAAAAAATCATTACTTAGCTAACACCCGACAGAGATAGATGAACATAATAGAATAAGACAAGAAATGTACACATGCTCGAAAACAAAAATGGCGCTCACTACTCCTATCAGCTGTTTTGTAAGTTATGTGTGTCAAAAGTAAACTGTCAAAATTTTGTCAATTTATTTATCTATTTATGATTAGTTTATTACTAATTTTGTTTGTACTCTATCCATTATAAGATTAACAACATATGTTGTTAATTTATTTATAAATCTTCAATGGACCTATGTATATATAATTGTCATATATATAATTTGCAACAAGAGCAATACATTCGGACTTCCTTCAGCCGCATTTAGTCGTGTGCTGGTACTGGCACCAATCGCAGCTATTTTTTTAATTGACAATTGTCTATGTAAATTTATATGAAGATTTTATTAGGTATTTATGTCGATTTGTAATGACATTTTATTAATTTCCCTGAACGTATAGTATTAAAATCTTCTTATACGAATTTATACAATCTATGGACTTACTCTTAGTATATTTTCTCTCTGTCTCTCTGCTGGTTTCCCCTTACTATATACTTATAAATTGAGGTTTAAAGCACCAAAGAAGTTTCACTTCTGTCACGTGTACTGAGTTGCACGCGTTCAAATTTTTTTAGAATGTCTTAAATATGAAAGTTACAGATAGAAATTTTCTGCTGTTCGGCAAAAGTCTATTTTAAATAGTAACCCACGTGAATCTATATACAGATATATCGAAAAATGTTCAGCCATTTCTGTATCGTTCAAGTGTACACGACATATTGTGATACATCATTTGTATTTTGAACAGATGAGACAACAACTGCGGGTGGTAACATGGTGAGCAGTACACCGATAGGTACTGGTGACATCAACGAGGCACTGCAGAGGCAGTTGAAGGCTTTGACTTGGTATGTGTTACTGTATCTAATTGTAGTCGTAAGTATATGTATATTTATTTATTATGGTTATTTAATAGTAATCTCGCTATAACATTACAGAACAGCATGCTCCCAACCTTTGAAGGCTGTTTATAATAAACTTTTTACTAACGTTCAATGCCCCATTTAAATGCTTTTAATAGCTCTTTTATCGTATGCAGTGATCCTATAATATTACATGTTAATAATTTTGTCAGATTTTTATTGGATTAAAAAAGATTTTGTTAATTGTTCTGTAGTCTTGGAGTAAGATAATATTTTTGCTACTACCATCCAATCTGATAAAAACTGGAAGTAGTATCCCAGCTAATATTTTGCACAAGTCATTCCATAATGTTAACTCTTTGCACTTGGGAGATGACACTCGCATGCCGCCCAACATGTTGCTTCAACTCATGTGGTGATTGAGAGTCACTATCAAGAATTAGTTGCATTTTGTTTTATCTGTCGACATGAAGTCACCAATAGTAGGCACTCAAATTCAATTTAATTCAGAAAACCCATAAATTACAGAGTGCAATTTTGGAATGAAAAGATGGTGAAAAATACATCTTTTGAAATCTTCATCTGAGGATAGCCTCAGTGCATAAAAAATTCAGTCCGTTCACGAGATCTGGTAAATCCTTTACCTTGTAAGGTATTTTATAGGTTTATTCGGAAATTATGTATGATGACAACACTCAATCATCACTTGATTTTATCAATATCAAATCGCTTCCAAAGTGCAAAGGTTTTAATAGATACGTATTACATAATATAAACATATATTTATACAATAAATAAATATTTCTTAAAACACCTAGTATTAATAAATATTTTATTATAATAAAAAAAAATGTTTGTGAATCCCTGGGTTCCTCGTGCCTAAAAGGCCCCGAGGGCAAAACGTTAACTCATTTTCATTAAATATATAAGAACTCTTAAATTATGTTCAGATTAATAGAATGTTATATTGAGCTTGGAAATCGAATTCAAATTACCTCATGGATTGTTGTCTTTGATCTGTAAGGTGTATATACCTTGGTTGGCTGTAAGAGATTGCTCTCGTAGCAATAAGTCCTCCATATGTATCGATTAGATATATGAAAGTAGATAAATAAATATACACATTTGTCCAAAGACACTTCAGATCGCAATCCTCGACAGATCTGTCTGATTACTTTTTTAAGATCTTTTTCTTTTGTCAGAATACAATTTTATTAGTACAGTTAGCCCTTGTTATAATGTGATTTGTGGCGGTTAAGCAGACCGCATTATAAATTGAACTGCGTTATATTGTTGTCGTGTCCACATGAGATGAAGAATATCTCATATGGAAAAATGGTTGTCAGAGCCTCTAAAGGTTGGACTTCTCTAATCCCGCTTCGACCGGGAATCGAATCCGGGTCCTTGCGGTGTGCGGTCATGCATTCAACCCAACACACCACGGTGAAATATGAAAACAGTAGAGTTATAAAAATTTCTATAATTTAATTCCCTATTTATCCAACGGCGGTATAATGTCGTTCCATTACTTTTCTTATAGTTGATTTTTTGACTTATGTGATCTGTCTTAATAGTAATTATTTATTGTATTATTTATGTATTATTTTCAAAGTATCCTTATTACTTTAAAAATACTTGTTTCGGGATGCCCAGTCGTGACGGAGATGTCGTCCAACCTCTGGTAACGGGACTGGAAGTCACTAAGTGGAATAGCTTTTAATAGGTTTGTGTTTGGTTCCTAAATGATTTGAATTTATGATGAAGCACTGCTCCCACTACACTCATGTCAACTTCCTAAATATTTCCATTCGCTTTCACCAAGTTTGACACAAAACTTGATTGCATCAAGTTGTTCTACCTTTGTTTGGTGTGTTTAATGTGTCACATTAACGCATATACATGTCGAAAAATGGTCTAGTGGCAACGTGCAGTCCAAACTTGTACTGAAAGTTGAAAAGATGGTTATCTAAATGTGAAGCGTGGAGGGACCTTCCCAATGTTTCTGAACAGCGTGCTGAACACACGTTATTACTAGTTTTTACACAGACTTCGCAGTATTGTGCACATTACTTAATTTAAATTTGATGAATGGTGAAAATTGTTTGAAACCGAACAGGATGGCCATGGTTGATGATTAGTTATTATTGGGGATATCCTACATGGGTTTCTTCGCATACTTTCGAAGCTAATTTTGCTTTCTTTCGTTAATTATTTTGTTTAGATAATGTTCACACCATTAAAATAATTGTGAAGTTATTGAGTAAAGTACCCTATTATTTGTTTATAAATTCATTAAAAGAAGCCAAGATAGTGAGGTGCTCTTTCATTTACTGAATGTTTTTGATATTGCTTAACTTTAATACTCGGACAAGATTTGGTGGTCTGTGGTATTTTGATATATTTTATGAGATGGTTTATGTTTAGGGTTTCACAGTGAAACAAAAAATGACACAAGCCTTATAAAATCATCTTCATTATAAAGTCGTTCTAATTTCATCTCTTACAAATTCGTGATCACAGCTTCGTGCACCCCATTGACTGTTGTATCATCCATTCTTTAATTTTTAATTGCAAAATATTAAGACCCTCGAAGTTTTCAAACGTGGCATTGAAAATCTAAAACATTCTAGGTACATGCTAATCTCTAAATGAAGTGCAATGCTTAACCGCTCAAGCGTTCATGGACTCAATATGGAGCCTGAACCATACGCAAAACTTGGTTGGGGTGTTTCAGGTCAATTTACTAATTAGTACCTGGACGTTTGAGGGGGCCTCCCGCCTCTCTAAGTTTTCATTCTCTCTAACGTTCAAAAAAATCAAAAATACTCTAGTGCAAGTATTCAATTCACTTGCATCAAAAATTCCAATTGATCTAAGCGAATGTGGATCTCTAATTTATACATGAAGAAAAAAGGAGTACATGTTGGTGATAAACACGAGCCAAGATCTTTAACCACTAAAAATAAATGACTATGTTTTTGAGAAGGTGGAGCAATTTAAATATTTGGGTACAATACTGAATAACAACAATGATATTACAAGTGAACTTAAAAATTGTATCAACATGGCAAACAGACGCTACTATGGTTTGCGAAAGCAGTTCAGATCAAAATATTTAAGCAGTGCAACAAAAATACTGCCATGCAAGACATTAGCAAGACCAATAGTCCTATATGGAAGTGAAGTTTGGACAATGAATAAATCAGATGAACATAAATCGAACGAAAGATCTTGAGAAACCTTTTTGGAGCAGTGATAGAGAATGGAGTTTGGAGAAAAAGATATAATAATGAATTGTATAAACTCAGAGAACCAAATATAGTTAAGGTAATCAAAGTCCCTCAACTAAAATGGCTGGGCCATATCTACAGGATGAGAACCCAGTGAAATTTTTTTTTCCAAAAACCAGAGAGGAGAAGAAAGAGAGGCAGACCACGCACAAGATGGCTGGATAATGTGGAAAAGTGGCTAAAGAATAAGGATGTAAACAGATGGAGAACTGTGTTGGACGGGTCAAAATGATGGGAACCGGCTGAGAGAGCCTTGGTTGGAAATTGACTGTAGAGCTTAAGAAGAAGATCTACAGGCACTCGGTTTTCTCCACCGTGATTTAAATAAATCTCTTTTTGCTTATCATGAATAAAGAAGTGAATTTAAAGGGTTAAAAAAAATTTGCATTTCGTAACACGCTGTACACTTACTTCTTCAATATTTCTTTTACTGTCTGATTTGTGACTTCTAAAATATAATTGTAGAGTGGTTACTTTTAGTAGTACAAAGTTAAATACTTAGAAAAGTTTTGGAAAAATCTAGAAATCTTAAGTCCTGAAAAATTGCAAATTGAATCTGGAAAATCTGGAATGGAAAGAGAATTTGTAATTTTGCTAACTTCACCAATGTTTTAAAAGTATTTAGATAGTTGGAAGCGAAGCCATATTAAAATTTGACCATTTTGTGATATGAACCATGGGATTCACAGGTGTTTAATTGTTTAACACAATTGTAATATAAGTTTATAATTCATTTGAACATAGGGCAATAAATCGTGAGCGAGAAGCGCGGGCAGCGGCGCAGCGTACGGCTGACAATGTGGTGCTACGTGGCATGCGTCCACTCTACGACCGCTCCGCTGCTGACGAGAGACGTAAGCAGCTGCAGCTCCTCGAGGGAGAATTGAATCAATTGCATTATGTGAGTCATGATCTAGCTATGTATATCTTCCTTCACACTGGTGGAATAGTTTTTGTAAGCCAATTTTCCCAATTATAAGTTCATTTTCATTGAGTAGTCCATGCTAGTTTAAATCCTGTCGGTCAAGCACTGGGTTTGAATCAAATGTGTCCTAACGAATAAATCATTTAAAAATAATTTATATATCTTAAAAAAATTATGCTTTAAAATTTTATTAAATTTTTTTTCTACTTTTTCCTTTTCTGAACATTTTTATTCAGGACTGGATGATGTTCGTTGCGAAATCTGGCGTGTGCAAGTTCCCCGATGACATCAGCAAGTATGAGAAGGCCATGGAGAACCACAAACTCAAGCAGAAGGAGATTAAAGCTCAACTCGTGGTATGACCTTCTAAACCCTTATACTTTTTGTGAAATATGTATAAGTATATACAATTGATAAACAGACAAAAGCTTAAGCGACTGTGGCGTATGTTACATTAAAAAATCGTGGATGCTGGTGGATTTTTTGGGATCTGGAGAACTGTTACATTTATCAGTATAACAAAAGGCATATTTTGTCAGGTTCTATTTAATGAAGGTAAAAAAAGTGTAAAAATGGATCATCTTGGATTAAAAAGCTTTTTGTTTTATAATCTTAAAGATATCTCAAAATTCATCCCCTTAGAGACAGACAAACGTACTTTGACATTAATATTTATGTATATATGTGTATGTATATACACAGTGTCGGGAACAGATGTCAGACAAAGAAGATGCTATTCGTGGGCTATAAAGAAATGAACTGTCCTTGAAATAAAACATAAAACACACCCTTTTTCTAATTGAGTGCAAAAAAAATTACACATAACTCTTTTTAACACACCCAATATTTACCCAGAGTGCGATGTTTACCCGCAGTAGTAATGTCTTCGCAGCTGTTCGCGGGTTATTCCACCGAACGGCGCTGCACAATGTGCACAAGTGCATGAAAAAGATGACTTATAATTATGAATATTATTTTCAATATTATCTTTTAAATTTTATTTTAATGACAATCACTATTTTCAGTCAAGGAATAATATTTGTCTGACACTTAATCTTGGATACAGTGTGTATATATACACACACACACACACACACACACACACACACACGCACGCACGCATGCACGCATGCACGCACTCACATAGACACACACAATATGTCTATTTACTAATATAAACAAACATCACTTGTGTGTACGTATGAAGCCCACATCAGTACGATGTTTATGATTACGTCACTGTGTTGTTTAATTGTCCTTATTCAATGGCCGCACTAAGAGCACTGAGACTTTGGTGATCAAAACAACATGATGGCCACAATGGACTTTTATTAATAGATCGGTTCATGTTTTTACTTTCAAAAACTATGGGTCCTTTAGTCAGTAAACTAATGCAAGCGGCTACATTGATTATTATACAGTTGTCTCTCTCCAACATGGTGATCAAATCAACATGATGGCCACAATGGACTTTTATTAATAAATCGGTTCATGTTTTTACTTTCAAACACTAGGGGTCCTTTAGTCAGTAAACTAATGCAAGCGGCTACATTGATTATTATACAGTTGTCTCTTTCCAACATATTGAGTTTAAATGCGGAAAACTTAACATGATTTTACTTTAAAAAACTAGGGGTCCTTTAGTCAATGGACTAATGTAAGTGACTGCACTTATTATTGTACAGATGTCTCTCTCTAACACATTAAGTTTAAATGTGAAAACTCAACATGATGACCACAAGGGACTTTTGTCAATATATCGGTTCACGTATTTACTTTCAAAAACTGTGGGTCCTTTAGTCAATGGACTAATGCAAGTGGCTGCACTGATTATTATACAGTTGTCTCTTTCTAACGCATTAACTTTAAGTGTGGAAATGTGGCATTGTATTAAGTTGAGAATGCAAACTTCAACTTCAAAGTTTTGTCAACTATTGTTGATGGCCGCAGCGATAATGTTAATATATTAATATATTGCTTGATATATCTTTCACAGTTGATGAATGATGAAAAATGTAGGTTTCTTAAAAATTGTGGAAGTGGAAATCTGTGCTATAGTCTTCCGATAAACTTTACGTGAATTACTAGTAAATGATACGGTTTTTTCATAATTGTAACAGTAACAGTTATAGAGGTTGGAAGTGGACGACATATTTTTTATGCGCTGTCTTACATAAAATTTTGAAAAAAATAATTTTGCAATTTTTATAAATTTCTGTTTAAATTAATAAAAAAAATTTGTAAAAAAATATTTCATATACAAATATTTCGCTGTAAAATTTTTATATAAATATATTTTATATTTGACTGATGAGACATATGCGAGATAATACGTCTTTTTGACCAATTTCAAGTTGTAGTCAATCTGTTTCCGAGAAAAATGACTATGACAGATTGACAGAGATATGAGTTATCTTATAAGTCTTCCATTATTAGTTCCATTTGCAGCGCATGCCTTAAAAAAGACTTGAGGGTAATGTTGCGAAACCCAGAGGTGGTAACCCTCTTCTATATATCAGAACTTCACTGGATTAGTCTTAAATTTCTCCTAATTAAGTCTGCTATGAAAATAGGAAGTGAAAAATGTTTTCGTTATAATTTTTTTACTTGTTTTTAGTCTTAATAAGTATTGTCATATCGTACACATCAGAGTTTCATCGGATTAGTCTTAAATTACTCCCAATTAAGTCTGCTCTCAAAATGGCATATAAAATGTTTTTTTTATCTTTTTACTTGCTACTAGTGCTCTTAATACTTATAGTCATAAAATAGTAAATGATTTTACAATTTTTTTAATACACTTCTACACATCAGAGTTTCATCAGATTAGTCTTAAATTACTCCCAATTAAGTTTGCTCTCAAAATGGCATATAAAATTTTTTTTTTATATTTTTACTTGCTACTAGTGCTCTTAATACTTATAGTCATAAAATAGTAAAAGATTTTAAAATTTTTTTAATACACTTCTACACATCAGAGTTTCACCGGATTAGTCTTAAATTACTCCCAATTAAGTTTGCTCTCAAAATGGCATATAACATTTTTTTTTTATATTTTTACTTGCTACTAGTGCTCTTAATACTTATAGTCATAAAATAGTAAAAGATTTTAAAATTTTTTTAATACACTTCTACACATCAGAGTTTCACCGGATTAGTCTTAAATTACTCCCAATTAAGTTTGCTCTCAAAATGGCATATAACATTTTTTTTTTATCTTTTTATTTGCTACTAGTGCTCTTAATACTTATAGTCATAAAATAGTAAAAGATTTTAAAATTTTTTTAATACACTTCTACACATCAGAGTTTCACCGGATTAGTCTTAAATTACTCCCAATTAAGTTTGCTCTCAAAATGGCATATAACATTTTTTTTTATATTTTTACTTGCTACTAGTGCTCTTAATACTTATAGTCATAAAATAGTAAAAGATTTTAAAATTTTTTTAATACACTTCTACACATCAGAGTTTCACCGGATTAGTCTTAAATTACTCCCAACTAAGTCTGCTCTCAAAATGGCATATAAAATGTTTTTTTATCTTTTTACTTGCTACTAGTGCTCTTAATACTTATAGTCATAAAATAGTAAATGGTTTTACAATTTTTTTAATACACTTCTACACATCAGAGTTTCACCGGATTAGTCTTAAATTACACCTAATTAAATCTGCTCTCAAAATAGCAAATAAAAAAATTTTTTTTTTCAATTTTTTTACTTCGTTGTGCTCTTTATAAGTATTGTCATAAAATGTTACTTTCATGGATCAAAATTACTGGCAAGTTGGTATCTTTCGCTGGAATTACAAAATTAACTCGGAGAGAAATGATGTTCAAATAAGTCTTTAGCTTATTATGATAATAAATATTTTTTGCAGGCACGCCTACTTGATATCCAAGGACGCATCAAGGATCAGTTGCTACTGCAAAGGCCATGGCGCTGCGTTGAAGCCGATTTCGCCAAATTTCCTACGCCAGAGTTGACAAAGGTAGGAGCAGTAGTTACCTTTAGAGATATAACTCTGAGAAGGCCTATTATTAAAGAATAACTCCAGAAATAGTAATTTTTGCTTTTGACTGCGTGATAGGATGTTAACTGTTTCAGTGCCGACGAACGCGATGGCGCTTGCGAAATCAGTTGCTGTTTAGTGCGCGGTAGGGGAGGTCGCTCGCACTCATCGCTAATTTTTTATCTTTCTACGTGTTACATAAAGTTCAGATTATGATATTATTAGTAATTACAATATAAAAAGGATCCAGGAAAAGAAAATTTTCATAATGTCGTAATACGAAAATAATTAGAGTGAAAATATTCGTTTTCCAAGTTGTGAGGAAAGTGATAGCGGGAGTGACATTGTGGTGCGCTCACAATTTGGCGTAATACAAATTTTGAGTGATAGTGATAATAGTGAAGATAACAACTATTATGCTGATACGGAGGATGTACCAGACTGCGAAAATGACGATGTGACCTTAATTTCAGTTTTTGTTCACAATATATATTTCCATAATCTTTGTATTTTATTATCCTTTTACAAGTTTTTCTTAAGAAAACATGGAAAAAATTATTAAAATTGGATAATTTTTGGAAGAGATAGCCTTTTTTTTCGAGACAAAGGTAAATGACATCAAAAAGAAAAGATTTCTTAGGCGTTTTTAAGAATATATGAGTAAAAAACAATTGTACTAAAACAGTTAATAAAAAAAATAAGTTGAGCATAAAAAAGGTTTTCTCCGGTTATTCTTTAATGTTATTAGAAGAGGTGAAATAAGTTATATTTAGGACGCAATTTGTTTTTAATAAATAGTACGATAAATGGAATTATCATGTTCTATATACTCTTTGTATGTCAAAGGGCATTCAAAGTGCATTATCACACTGATCAGTCCTATGCATCAAATATTGCTTCATTTCAGGTCTTACTTTTAGTCAGCACAGTTCGCCACCAAGTCTGCTATGGATAGCCACATTTCCTCTTTCCTTGAGGGTTTCAATCTAAATCCTGTTTTCAAATAGACTTGTTTCTTTCTGAATGTATGGTCAAGCCAGTTTGATTTGGGGCACTTTATTAATAGATAGTTATAGAAACTTCCTTGCATTCTTTTAGCCAGGCCTCATTGGATATTTTCTCAGCCCTTAAATATATTTGGACAATATATCCGAGGCAGCGGTTGATGATAACTTGAGAGTCACTTCATGAGTCCTTCCGTTGTCTTCCAAGTTTCGCACTGATATACCAGTACAGTTTCTACGACTGCCACATAGGGCAGAGTTGTGCAAAGGTTTCTCTAATTTTAATGGTTTGTGCAGCGATGTTCTATTCAGTTCCTATCGTCTCCGACACGAGTACCAAATATCTATTAAAAAATTTTAAAAATATCTTCTACTCATACTGACTTTAATAATTTCAAAACCTTCGGTTTTTATATCATTTCATATTTTGGCAGTTTCGTACAGAAAATTATTGGCTGGATGCAACCATGATGTGAGAGTGCTTCTAAAGCTTTTGAATTGAAAAGAAAACTGAAGTAAAAAATGTAAAGTAATGTTTATCCCTTTTTTTAGAATCTGATAATTCCATTTTTATCTAAATTTATATTTTAGCAATATTTTATATAAAAATAGTCGAACGTAACCAATGATTTCAATATGCTTCTAAACCCCTTTAAACCTTCTGAATTAGAAACAACTGATTTCGAAAAAATGTAACTTAATTTTTTACCTAAATTTATGTTTTAGCGGTTTGTCATAGAAAATCACCCACTGGAAACAACCATAGTGCCAGTTTGCTTTTAAACCTACTGAAATCATTGAAATTTAAACAAATTAACTAGAAAAAATGTAAGTTAATGTGTCTCAGTTTTTTCCAATCTGAATTTCGTCAAAATTTATATTTTGATGGTTTTTGTTAGAAATCATCTGCCAAACACAATTGTGTCAATTTACTTCAAATTCTCTGAATTAAAAAAAGCAGATGAGCTCAAAAAAATGCAAATTAATGTCTGTCACAGTTTTTTTATTTCCTGAAAAATGTATTCGACGATGTTGGTAAGCTTTAAAACACAATTTATTTGTATTGAAGTTATAGTTGGTATCATTTAAATTTTTCTTTTGTATATTGCGATGAAATGAAAAAAAAAAGGTTACACAGTCCTCAAATCAAGAAATAAAGATAGGTATAAAAATATTTATAAATAATATGTGGCCTTCTTATCGACATTTTTCCAAGACTTTCATTTAATGCTTAAATAGTTCTTGAATGCTCTTTTCAATGAGAAGTTAGAGGATCTAAAAAAATGCACAGACGTTAAGAACTCGTTATTAGCGTGACTCACTTTATTCGGTGTGAAAAATGTCACAATCACACAAATAAGGCTTTGCAACTTTCACACAGAGGATAAAATCGTAACATGCTTTTGTTTCACCACAGTAATTTTATTGGAAGAACTATTTGTTTTAAGAGTAAACGGTGATTTTAAACAGTCACAAAATATTACACAAATTGAAATCATTAGAAAAACACGCATTTGGATTTGAAATTTCATTCCAGAAAATAAATGGAGTGCTTCAAATAACGTGTTATAAAAACTGGCTATGGAAGGTCTTAAAAATTTCTTCTACCGCCGAAAATATGAATGAAGATAAGAAAGTTTCGGTAAAAATATCAGTTAAGATTATTTCTTTTGACACAACAACTCAAAACAGTTAACTAAACAGAATGTGGATGTTGATTACTAATATGCTCGACTAAAACAACCTGTCCCCACAGGCTGAATAATGCTTGAGTGAGGTAATTGCGGAGTATCGCAAAGTTCTGTTATGCACATGGCCTACTCATTAAAGGCCAACGGGATCGAGTAACGTGTGAATATTTATGTAATATTAAGCGCCATATTTTCTCATTAAGTATTGCTTTTTCAAAAAAGTTGAGATTTTACCTGTTTATATGAATATATTATGATAAATAAAAAAAAACATTTTAATTACGTATTACCAATGGACTTACGGAATTACGTATTTAATAGAAGTATTAATACAAACTTATAGAAATAAAGATATAACAACTTAAAATGCTTACTTTGTACTTTAAGCACTCAGTTTAGAAATTAATTTAATATTTTACAATAAAATTAAAATAATCCTAACTAAAAGGAAGACAATTAAAAGCCCTTACTACGTACTAAGAAAGTAATCTCAACATAACTTGCACTTTACATTCGGTAATTATTGCTAATACTTAATTAATATTAAAGCTAATAACTTCTATTAGCTTTACGTAATATTAGTTGTACCATTTCAAGCTATTTATTGAGGCTGCTACATTTGGCGAAACGTAATCATGCATTTGACGAAAAATGTATCGCCGCTATATTAAAAATTCAACTGAATTATCCAATTCAATTTCAGCTACCCGATGTTTGGGGTACTAAATTACATACTTTAACCGTTTTAGTGCCATTGTTTTTTACTCATACTTAAAAATGCCAAAGGAAACTTTTGTTTTTGATGTCATTTACCCTTGTCTCGAAAAAAACTGTATCTCTTCCAAAAATTATCCAATTTTAATAATTTTTTCAGTGTTTTCTTAATAAAAACTTGTACAAGGATAATAAAATACAAAGGAAATTATGGAAATATATATTATGAACAAAAATTATAACAAAAACTAAAAACATCGTCATTTTCGCATTCCGGTACATCCTCCATATCAGCAAAATAATTGTTATCGTCACTATTATCACTATCACTCATAATTTGCATTACGCCAAATTGTGAGCGCACCACAATGTCACACCCACTATCACTTTCTTCACAACTTGAAAATCGATCATTTTCACTCGAATTATTTTCGTATTCCAACATTATGGGTTAAAAATTTTCTTTTCCTGGATCCTTTTTATATTGTAATTAGTAACAATATTATAATTTGAACTTTATGTAACACGTAGAAAGATAAAAAATTAGCAATGCGTGCGAGCGACCGCCCTTACCGTGCGCTAAACAGCAACTGATTTCACGAGTGCCATTGCAGTCGTGGCAAATTTAGTTAGTACGCGCACGAGCGTGATGGCTCTTATCGGCACTAACGGTTAATTTAAAAATATCAGTACATACATATGGGGTACTAAATTATATACATTAGATTAAAAATATCAGTTTGCATGAGTATTTTAACTAAGTAGATATAGTTAAAATACTCATGCAAACTGATATTTTTGGTTATTCATATTAATAAACTATATGCAGAGTATAACAAAAACAGGTGGCCATGTACTTCAAACTAAGTAGGAACTAAATGAAACTACTCAACTGTTTTTGCAAAAATCACTGTCAAAGTTGCGATTCCGAAGAAAAAAATAAACATTTCTTTTGTTTGAAAAAAAAAATAAACATTACTCATTGATTCAGATTCATCTGTGATGAATAATAAACACGATCTTTCTTACAACTGAATGACATGGTCATAATTTTTTTTATCATAATGAATTAATTTCTTAGTCATTCCCGCCTTGAATGAGAGATATCTATACATACAAAAAAAAATTGTGACCTGACTATCGGTAATCTGAATGTTTTTTATCAGAAGTGATAGTTATGTACTGTTTATAGTCAACATATGCGTTACGAATCAATAGCTGCAAAACCAAACTGGGTTAAAGAACAAAAAGTTCCGAAGATCAGCGACAGACCCTGAACAATTGTATTATTTTAAATGATATAGAAAATTTTTGACGGTTCATATACAATATGTATCATCACTAAATAGTGCAACTTCAATTATTTGTGCAGTAAATCACTCGCTCAGTTTATAAAATCATAATAAAATGAATTTTCATTTATCTGTTAAAAAAACTAGAAACAAAGCTTAGGTTTCGTTCTTAATAAAGTCAGCATACTTCACTTAAATATTACAATCGTAATCACTAGTAATTAATGAAATACAGTAAAAACATGTGCGCTTAATTCAATATATTTGCTTCCTTTTATCGTTTATTAATTTACTAAATACACTTTTATACGATGTTTCGTTACATTTGAAAATTAGTTTGTGCATGCGTACACATCAAAATACTAATTATTTTGTTTCAGAATGTATTTCTGCACTTACATAAATTTTATCCTAATGGCTTCTTCACCAGTATTATATTTGCATTCGGCATACATTAAAATCATGTCCAAATATTCATTTGTACTAAAAACGACATATTTACTAATTCCACTCACTTGCGAACGTATTAAACAAAAATTACTTACGCGCAGTAATCCACATTTTATAAAGAATAAACAGAAATCCACATTTTAAAAGCAATAACTATCTTTTGAAAAAGATTCAAGCATTCTGATTGGTTTAAATGACATTTGTGAGTGTTGCCATATTAAATATTAAATTTAAAAATGGCAATAATTTTTGTTCACGAAATGTAAAAATGAAAATAAAATTGACCTTGAAATTGAATTATAATACAACTAGCGTGAACCGTGCGAAGTCTTCGCATTATAAATTATTCAACTCAATTTAATAAATCAAAATTGATTGCAGGTATTCAATTCATTTCTAATTTTGCACTTTATTTATACGTGAGTGGATTTGAAATTAAACAAAAATTTTACCGACCGTCAATCATATTGACGTTGAGCCGTTAGATGGCAGCATTGCTGTTTTGTGTATATAATTTTAATAATTAATTAATTTGTAAAAATAATAGCAATAATACATTTTTTAGTTGTGGATGCCGGTAGAGCAAGCAATTATCTATAAAATGATATATAATTTATGTGGATTAGTTGTGAGGTTTTTTCTAAAAAGGGAGAGTAACATCTTAACCTTAGCGTATTAATATATATGATGATGATCTTTATCGTTTTCTTCTTTTATCTTCTTTTGTAAAAGTATACAAATGAAAGGGATAGATAGAAAACTCAAATTGGCCATCGATCGCTAGGAAGAGTAATCATGCAATATTGCCACATTTCTTACGTTTATCGGAATATAAGATATAGGTTGAAGCATTTCCATGACTTATGACAATTTTTATTTATCAAAAAAAGTGGTATGATTTTTTTTTAAAAAAATAATCGTATTGCAATCTATCCATTATAAAAAATTATGGATTGAAGTGATGGTATTTAGTCATGATACAAGCTGTATATGATACATTTCACATGCGGGCGAAGAGTGGAGTCGATTGCAGATTAGCATTTGAGATGTGGGTAACTGTTTTGTTCTTCATGTGGTTTTTGCTATTTTTTATTTGATCTATCGTAGAAATGACGTTAAGGAAATGACTTGACGTGGAAAAACCTTAGAGAAATTTTTCATACTTTCAGTTTGTGGTGGATAGGTAAAGGACCGTAATTTGGTTCCATTGGGCTATTTTTTCATGGAAAATCAAAAAACATCTGATTGTTGAACGAAATCCTTGATAGAAACCGTCTAAGAATGACAGAAATAAGAACCTTTGGTAACATGTTTGTCAATATCTGTTCAGTATTTTATTGTTAAAAACAGCAAACTTTTATTAAATGTTATGGGGTTATTTTACGAGTGAATGGAAGATTTTATTATTAAAAAACTAAATACTGTTTTGTTTTTATGAATTATTAAAATGATTTTATAAAACATACTACACTATATTTAGGTATTATAAATCATTTCTTTTAATTAAAATATATATGCTGTTGCGGCTTCACGCCAAAATAAGACAACAGTGTAATAAAAAGTTCATTAATCTCTCACCAGATGGCACTGAATGCATCATGCATGATTCCTTCTTTCACGAAAATATAAAGGGGGGGTGGGGTTGCTTTCAATGATTCACAATTTGTATGTATTCCAACAAACATAGCAACACTTGATCATTCAATTGTCAAATAGTGACCCTAAGGGCTGTAAGATTAATCAGAGTTTAAACCAAATGTCAACAAATCTTGGTTTAAATTAATCTGTCAGTTACAGTAATCTCTGTTTAGTTAAACATTTAATTTTAATTTAACTTGTAGCACTGAAGATTTTTGTAAACTAAATGTTTTATTAAATTGAAATACAGCAAATAGATGTCAAAGTTGTTAATAATCTGTGATTATTTGATCACCAAAAGGATCTTATTAAGGAATATATCTGCTTGTAACTTCATAATGTCGCAATTACAAAAGAAAGTGCCCAATTTTATTGAGAGCGAGTTGGTAATTTCAATACGGTTGGTCTTCGTCATTCCATAAGTTTAAATAATTAATTCGTACTCTAACGATGTACAGGTGTTGGAAATAATTGTTAAAACTATTCAACAGTAATACAGTTTCTTCATCAGAATCACCATTCGCAAACAGCTGATAGTCAGATGGCTCTAGCTATCAGCTGTTGTTCAGCGTTCTGTCATTCTTCCGAATTATCACTTAGTTGTTTGGAAAATTCTTTACAATATTAATAGAGTTAATTATTAGTTAGCAGGTTTACATTATTAGTTTGCTGGTATTTCTTGATAAAAGTCTTTGAGCGATGATTTACTTCAGATTACAATTTCGTTTTTGTTTGAGTGTTTGTGAAATCAATTCCGTCACATGGTGATATACGGGTTTGGAAACTGCAGGCAAAAACTAATTTGACGAATAGAAAGTTATTAAAATATTTTCTTATTCTTATATATCGTGGATACTGCTATGAAACCATTTTGTGTTTATGTTTTGGTATGGTGTTCCATAAAATTTTGAACTCTCAGCTTTACCGTTATATAGATGCTCGTATGTAAAGGTACAAGCTTCAACGCTATTGCCAAGGAATAGCCGAGTGATAATTAGTTTACGTGAGTTAGATTCTTGAACGGACCATATGTTCTTATATACTAGAGGGATTGATTTTTTATTTATTATTTTCCAGGCAATGGATGCTAACAGAAACAATCTAGAGGTGGCCACGATAGAGTTTCCAGTCTCGCAGGCCGGCAGTCAACTTCCTAAGGGTGCTGATATTTACCTCACTCCTACAGAGCTCAGCAGGTAAGCGTTCAGATATATGTATATTTAATTTTCTGTATGTTCCTCAGTTTAGAGATATTATGATATTAGCAAATACCATCACAATGTCGTGAATGAAAACATGATTAAATGGCTGATGATCGAGCTTTCATCCATGATAGTGGGATGGTATTTGATAGCATATATAGCCTTTTGGAAGAGCTTCTTCGTGATGTCTTATTGCATATTACTTTAATTATTTAAGACTTAAAATAGAAGTATAAATAGATGTTGGGTGAATTCAAGATCTTACAAACAACACCTGCCTTCCACTGTATAAAGCGGTCGTAATTAAACTGCTCATTAGAGACAGAGATACATCGTTGAAGATGAAGACCACATCTTAAAGAAGCTTAATACTTACGAAAATATGTTGTGCATAACATCATCTGCGATGTCACATTTTGTGACAATGCATTATAGCAGCTTTTCATAAAGGAGATGGGTAAAAGTCTATATAGTGGTAGGCCCTGGTATCACAAGAAACTAAATGACACTGCTTAATATAGAAAATAAAAAATAAACACATTAAGTGTCTTATATAAATCGTTAATCGGAGAAACAAGACATCTTGTGTTTTTTTTATTTAAAGTTAGATTATTTGTTGTTTTAGGTAAAGTCGGATTATTTTTTATAACAGTTTCTTGAACGCTACTTATACGGAACTTTTTGGACACTAAATGGAACGAAGTGCAGATAATATATTATTGCATCTTCTAAACACAGATGTAACATTAATTAATGAAATTTTCTGACCTGACTGGGTAACTAAAAAAAACCATGTAAAACACGAAGAGTCAAAAAGACGTTAATTTTGACAAGAACAGAGCAAATGTCAATGTCAATTAACAGTTTATTTTTAATTAATGTAGGCAATGGTTACAAATTAAATACAATTATCTGTGTTGTTTTTTTTTCTAATCGTTTCTAAAAAATAATTTTTTATTTTTGTTTTTTTTCTTGACAATTCTTGATTTATTAAAAATATACTATTTGCGTGTTTATAGTATAAATATACTATTTTTGGTTCATATTAGGTTACGAATTATATGTTTTACTCGTTCCTGATTGTCAGGCATTGAATTGTTTGTTTTTTTAAAATATAAAAAATACAAACTTTTTCTAAAAATAGTGTTCTATTTCTGTAACACCAGGCTTATTTTCACCTGTTTCCTTTTGGTAAATTTTACGTTTTGTTACAAAATGACCTAATATTTTTACAAGCTCTTATTTAACTTCGTATGTCTTTTCGATTCAAAATTTTTACTCAAATTTAAATTTAATTATCAACTGATTGAGCTGTAATTTCGCATACGTAAGTAGTTACGTGGACAATACTATTTGATACTTTTTTATACTATAATTAAAGATGGCGGTGCCAATATGGCAGATAAACGTCATTGTAGTCCAATTTGACTAAAATTCAATATCAAGGAATTTTAAAAGTTACAATTAACTAATTTAGAGTCAAAATTCAGAAATTCAAAATGGCGCAAATATTTAAGCTATTGTGATCAGATTCGGATGTCACTAAGGATATTAAAGATCACAAATCATGGATTTTGAGTCAAAATTCAGAATGGCGACGTGAAATAAAAGCTCGTAACTGAAAAGATTTTTTACTTAAATTTATTGTCCGATAGTGCGAAAATCATATTTAATTGGATTGTGATTGACGATTTTTGTTGCTAGATTTATTTATATTTAACAAAACATTTCAGGTTACGCGAACTGGTCGAGGAGTTAGGCAACGAGAATGTGAAGCTGCAGTTCAACCCATCGTTCGCCAACGAGATTATGGCGTTGTAGAGTTATATTTATTTATGTATACTCATTCGCTAGTACTTATCATATAACATTTATTTAAATTTATTAGTTAGATATTGTTCGTATCTCCTTTGTTATAAGCGATTGTAAGCAATATGATTATTAGACTGTTTGTCATATTTTGGGTATATCGGAGGAATCGTTAGACATGATAAAGACATGTGTAGTCAGAGTAATCTTTAATACGTTAAGTAAATGTTGGTACTAATATTGTCTATTATTGTCACTGTATCGATACCTCTGACTAGTTCGTACCAAACAGACCATATATTGAAATGTTCATAAGTGACAAGACAGAGACCATTGGAAAATATTGTCGACGAGTTTATACAAAGTACAATGAAATTTTGTTTAACAGCAAATATTATTAAAATTTATGCTTCTAATAAATTAAAATAATACAAAAGTCAGGATTGACATTTCAGCTGCGGTGAACAAACTTTTTGTTTTAAACTTCGCTACTTTTACTAAAAATGTCCATTTATGGTAAAAGACTATTTTGTCGTGGAGAGGTATAATGATGTATTTGGTGATAATTGACCCTTGTGATGAAAACTTTGATCTTATTATCAGGATGCTGTGAATCAGTGAATCTGAAATCTCATCCAATGATTTCTTTCATGATTTCCACTTGTCTTTTACTGTCACATATCCTATATCACATACATCTAATGTATCAAACTTAATTATAGCAGAAAACATTTTTTTTAGCTTTCCGTTGGGAAAGAAGTTGATGGGAAAGGTGTAAAATAGAGATTTTTTAACTCCTGGAGCCCTCACGTCACTTTTATGTGACATAGACGCTCGTGCCACGTCAGTCAAATAATCTTTAACTCAAAAAATATTGATTTCACTGTAATGAAGTTTTGTATTCAAATATGCACAAATGATCACAATTTAATAATATTACTAATATTATTCATAAATAAAAAAAACCTCTTCATGGCCTTATCACATGTTTTGTTTGTTTTTAAAAAAAAAACATAGTTGATTACAAATATACAACAACAAATACAAAATAGACATGACAACAATAATAACTACACACAAAGTAGTAGATAAACACTTATAGTCGTTCCATAATCATAATAGCAAAGGTAACTGTACTACAGATGACTGTATTACCGTTCAATTAATTATTTCCTTCTCTTTCCTATGATATATAATTGTACATACATTTATCCCATTTTAGCTTGACAATTTATGTTAGATCCACTAGTCATTGTGAGCGGCAGTATGATTTATGGGTGATATCCGTGCTGGAGGGGATAGTTGTGCATGCTTCATAAAATAAGTCAATTAATACGTTTCTATGGACTCGTGAAGTCAAAAATTATGCTTGTTATTGTACTCATTTGGGCACAATTTTCTCCCCAGACATGTCATTGATTTTGAATATGGTTTACGTGACAAAAATGTTTGGTCTCTCAAATACAGGATTCTGACCGCTTGTTAGAATATGTACAAACTTCAATCATAATTTCAATCAGACACCCGAGGGGGGTGGATAGGGGTGAGTGTTAATTAGCCAATTGAAAGGGACTGCAAGATACTATCAGTACCATATGGTAATAAATAAATTATTTATAAAGTTTTGGTAACAATGTCAACATTTTTTCGTATGAACCCCTATAGCGTACATATAGAAACGTATGCTGTTTAAAAGCATCTTAACAATTTATATGAACAATATAGTTTTTAGTTTTCCAAAAATTTAATCTCGTTTGCACTAATGTAACCTCTTTACATTTAATGACATTTACTATTTTCGGTCCATAAAATACAGCACCAACCGTGACAAGCGTGTAACCAAAAGTTCCTATTTCTGTCGTTTTCAAGTGACCTTTCCGTTTCTTGCACGGTCCTTATTAATGGCACAAATGTACAGCGAGAATATGGCACAGCTCTATTTTGCATCTTTTCCTTTTTAGTTGTCGTCGGCAACTAATATACATATATATTTACGGTGTCTGGGGATAGATGTCGGAAAAGAAAGAGGCTATTCATTGGCTATAAAGAAATAAATTTGTCATTGAAATAAAACGTAAAACACACCCTTTTTCTAATTGAGTACGAAAAAATATTACACATAACTCTTTTTAGCACACCCAATACTTACCCGGAGTGCGGTGTTTACCCGCAGTGGCGATGTCTTCGCAGCTGTTTGCGGGTTATTCCCCAGAGCGGTGTTGAACAATGTATGCAAGTATCATGTGTATGAAAAAGACGACAAATAATTGTGAATATTATTTCCAATTTTCTGTAAAAAAGTCATGTTTTAAATTTTATTTTAATGACGACCATTTTTCAATCAAGGAATAACATCTTTTTTTGTCCGACACTTAGTCCCGGACACCATGTATATATGTTATTATATTCTGTAACTCCAAGGCATGTTTTTTTCATAGGATACGAAAAAAGCGTCCAATTCTTGGAGCTCATCAGGTCACAATTGGATGAATATCGTATTTTCTTGCATATTTTGACTAAATATGGAAACGAAAAGAAAAATATTCATACTTGAATTTTATTTTTTTCTTTTATTCATTCGCCAACAAAATAGCCAGTCAAAATATTCGACATCGTCAAATATCTTTTTGAAAGTTGGTAAATGAATATGTACAGTGGTATTAATTGAAAACCTTAAAAATGTCTATAAATTTTGGATTGCCACAATTAAGAAAAAATCGTACGTATCAGTTTTCAATGTAGCCTTCGTGACGTTGAATATGAGTGTTCCACTGCTTCAGAAGTGCATAGATATCCCGTTTAAAGAATTTTTTTGGTTGCGACTAACAATTCGTGCACCGCGGTATTCACCTCTTCATCACTTCTAAAATGCTTGGCTCCCGTCTCTTCTTTGATCTATCTGAATATGTGAATGTCACTATGGACAAGGTCTGGTCAGTATGATGGGTATATGAGACATTCAAATTTTGATATCCTGGATAGTCTGAACTGTCAAAAAATATCCTACCATATATCAAATCAATCATACGACTTTTTGCAATTTTATTGCATTTTCAATTTTCATATGATACACCCTCGTATTTAAAAAAACCCATCGCCTTCACTTTTCCACATATAAGATTATCGCAAATGTTTAAGGCACACTCACACTTACGATTTTCCGATGACAAAAAAGTCATCGTCTGCAAATAAATATTGACGACAGTTTGACGCACTTTGGTTTCGACAACAGATTTCCATACTAACTTGCAGACAACAATTTTTTTGTTGCTGGAAAGTCGAACGTATGAAATGAGCCTAAGTTTATCATCTAAATGAGTTTAAGTTATCAGCTGTATAAAAAAACAAACTAAAATGTTGGGAAAGAGCCAGATTATATTTATTATAAAAATGCAAGCAATGACGGAACCACTTCATACAACTATGTTCACAGCATATGACAGATATGCTGATATTGGTACAGTATATCATGTTAAATTATCTCAAACAGCAGCAAGCCAGTCGCAAGTAGCCTCTCTCCGAACTCATACTTCACGAACAGTAGTTACACACAAAGGCATATACTACTTATTGGGAAAAAAATTTTACGAGAAAATATTTAACACGACAATGTCTTCTAATGCTTATAAATCAATATTACGGCAAATGGATAAAGATTACATCAAAAATGGAGGTAAACATTCCGTGAAATATAAATTGACGCTGTTGTCTTGTATAAAACGTAAATATTATGATATATAATATAGATATATTTATAAAATGCGAAACTAGATATTTTTACAAAGTTATTTCGTTAAAGTTTGTTCACTCCGGCTGGCATTTAACAGTTGGCAGATCTGTACACAGTGATTCTGTGTGTGCATGTGTGTTTTTTCACTCTGAATATAATGAAACATAGGTTAGTTCACTCTGAATATAGACAAAGGTAAGCTGGCAAGTTACAGCTTATTTTCTCCCCATGAATCGGCGCTTGAAATGACGTAATCAATTTTGATTCCTTGTCTCTCGTCCTCCCTTTCTCTCTCTATTCCTCTCTTTGTTATTCTCACTCTCTCTCTTTATCAATCACTTTCCTTCTCTTGTCATTCTCTCTGTCCTATATCTTTGAAAACTTCTATCTTTGAAAGAATTTTATATAATATAATTCGAGAAATAGTGCTGAAAATGTTGAATGTCAATGCTAGTTGGAAAAGGGTTACTGTAATAAAATAAAATCAATACTACGGACTGCGTTGGTTAAATAAATATATTTTTTAACTAGAGAAAAGAAAGTGGTAAAAAATCTTTCCACAAGGAATGTTTAATGGAATTGAGAGATGTCAATAAAAATGTAATTGGTAATTGGAATAAAACAATTTATTAAATGCGGTAAATATAGTTTGTGAGGTCCCTTTTTTCACATTCGATCCATTATGATTTTGTTTAGCCCATTGTTTACTTTTATCCTGATACAGTTATCATCATCAGGCTGTAACTGTCCACTGCTGAGCATAGGCCTTTCCCAAGGAGCGCCACCACATATCGTTCTTCAGCTTCCGCATCCAAACAATTCCCGTCAATTTTTTTAAATGAGTAGTCCATCTGGCTGGGCGTCATCCACGCTGTGCTTCGAGGTTCATGTTCTGTATTCGAGAACTCGTCTTCTCCATTGGTTGTTGGTTCTTTTGCTGATGTTTAGCGTTAAATCAAGTACTTTCACGATTCTTTCCATCGCTCTCTAAGCAACTTTAAGTTTCAGCGGAGTAATTAATTACAAGTATAATGTACAGATTTTAAACTTTAATTTTTATCCGCTGCGGAATTGGCAACATGAAGATCCAAAGTAATTTCCTAAATGCTGCTCAGCCCAAATGAATTCTTTTCTCAGCTTCTTTGTTGAAGTTATTTCTACCCACCTTAATCATTTGTCTTTCCTGATACAGTGTGTTTTTTAAATTACTCGCTTTTCTACAGTATGTACTTGTCTGTATTAGAAATGAAAATTATAAAACATTAAAATTGGGTTGTGTAAATATCACCCTTTATATACAAATGAAATTATAATTTACTGAAAAGCATAAACTAAAAAAGTTGTATTTTTGTTGCAGTATATTTAATTAAACAATTTTTTTGGATATTTAATTTTTTTTTAAAACTGATCATTTTGTTCATCAAAATTGATTGAACTATTTGTTTTTGGGGAGTACTATGAAATTTATGTACATATATTAGACTATTAAGTAAAAATTATCCTTTTAAGGGCTTTTTGTTTTTGGTCTCTTTGTCTAGTCTTTTTGTTGGCCTGCGTATCAACGCTATTTTTCTCGAAAAGTACACATGCTATCGGTTTGAATATTGCCATAGTTAATAACTCGATTGCCCAATCGAAGTTTCAAAATCTTAAAAATATTTTCCGTCTTTCTGTCTTAGGTTCATAGTAAAAAATTAAAGTACAAACAGACTCCGCTTGAACACCACAAACAGTTGTGACCAATATTCAATTGTTATTGTTGAAATACAAAATTAATTTGTTTAATTAATTTTCTATGGTATGCAACCTTAAGTTTTGTAAGTCCATGTCACAATTAGCGGATTTAAAATACCTAGAATTCAAGGATACTCCTATAGAAAAAAGTATTTTTTGTGGATATTTTGTATTCATTTTATATTCTTGCTTTATATTTAAATCATCTTCGCCGATTTCTAAATTTATTTCAAAACTAACTGTTTTCTTACTGAACAATTTTCCGTAAAACGAGATATCGACAATAAACCCATAATCTCTATACTTTCTTTTAAGTTGTTTTAACTCGTTTGTAACTATTTTATGTTTTAACAGTATAATAGTTATCTAAGTTTAATTATTTATTACATGAATTATAGTTCGAAATTGTTTAAAATATACAGGCAAATATATATATATATATATGTATATATATATATATATATATATATATATATATGTGTGTGTGTATATGTATGTATTGTAATTAATAAATTGCTACTAAATAAAATGTTGTTTTATTGACAATTTCTTTAAGAATAGTTAATAAAGTTATTTGTTTTGGAAACTGAAAGCAAAGAAAGCCAAAAAAAGCAGAAAAATCAACAATAAAGGCAATATGTGAGGTAAAGGTATGATACCTGCGTAATTAGGTCTTAACTTTTGAGGACCTCATTGTTAAGAATTGGTTAAGGTGAAAAGTTTTCATGGATCTCAAAAAGACCCGTGATATCATAGTAAGAGACAAATACCAAGTTATGTTTTTAAGTTACAATATTGACGATTTTGGGAAGCTAAATATCTTATTTTTAATCCAGGATCAGAGTCTGTTATTAAAGTTTGGTTGTTAAAGGTAACCAAATCTTTTTTTGGAAATAGTGTACATTTTGATAATAAAGTACGTATAAATATACTTGAAATTCCTATAAATACACTGAATTCAACAGAGCGTTGATCTCAAGAAGGTTTGAAACAACCTCTCTATGCTTCCTAATAGCGATATTAATTTTAAATCTTACAATTTAATTAAAAAATGAAGGTGTTTAGTAATATATATAATTTATAATTTATATTAATGTAACTTATGTTTGTGAGATCAATCACAGTTTAACCGTTTTAGTGCCATGGTTTTTTACTCATATATACTTTAAAATACCAAAGAAATCTTTTGGTTTTGATGTCATTTACCCTTGTCTCGAAAAAAAACTGTATCTCTTCCAAAATTTTTCCAAGTTTAATGATTTTTTCAGTGTTTTCTTAATAAAAACTTGTACAAGAATAATAAAATACAAAGAAAATTATGGAAATATATATTGTGAACAAAAATTATAACAAAAACTGAAATCAAAGTCACATCGTCATTTTCGCAGTCCAGTACATCTTCCGTATCAGAAAAATAATTGTTATCGTCGCTATTATCACTATCACTCAAAATGTTCATTACACCAAATTGTGAGCGCACCACAATGTCACTTCTGCTATCACTTTCTTCACAACTTGAAAAACGATCATTTTCACTCGAATTATTTTCGTATTCCGACATTACGGGTTAAAAATTTTCTTTTCCTGGATCCTTTTTATATTGTAATTACTAATAATATTATAATTTGAACTTTATGTAACACGTAGAAAGATAAAAAATTAGTGATGCGTGCGAGTGACTTCCCCTACTGCGCGCTAAACAGCAACTGATTTCACGAGCGCCATCACACTTGTGACAAATTTAATTAGTACGCACACGAGCGCGATGGCGCTCGTTGGCACTCAAACGGTTAAACCACCAATGAAGTGTTAATGATAGTTTAGTTTTAATATATTTTAAATAATAATCTAACTTCATTGAAGGTTTAAACTCTAGATTATTTTTGTAACCGGGACTGGGTGGTTTAAACTCCTCTTCAAAGAGTAACTGTTGCAATATGGCCGCCCGGCTGTCAGCTGTTTAGTTTTCTGTCATTCTATTGAACTGTCATTCAGTAATCATTATTTCAATTGTTGGTTAGAATATTCTTTTCAGTACTATTAGGTTATAATATTAATGTAGTTACAGCATTAGTAAGTGGCTTTACACTATTGGGTATTCACAATTAAATGAAACTACGTGATGTAGTATTATTTCTACTTTTTTTAAGTTCTTTACCACGACCTAGGTTTCATTGTATTACAACATCTTCAGGGGGGCTATTAGCAAAGATCTTTGCTAATAACCCACCTGAAGATGTAATACAACTAAACCTAGGTCATGGTAAAGAAATTAAAGAAAGTAGAAATAATACTACATCATATAGTTTCATTTAATTGTGAATAATGAATTTCTACAAAATTAACACCAAATACATTCAGTATTAGTTAATAAAAATACAATTGAAAAGGCGAGTAGTTATTTTGATGAAGTAATTGTATTATGGTTAAATGGTTTTAACAATTTGTTCCAACGTGCGTACATCGTTAAGAGTGCAAATTAGTCATTTTAAATGTTTGAATGACGAAGATCAACTGCATTAAAATTTCCATCACAGTCTCTATAAAGTTAGGTACTCTCTGTTCTAGTTGTGACATTATAAATTTAAAAAGGGATATATTAGTAAAAAAGACACCTTCGCTTATCAAATAATCAAATATTATTAATAAACTTGACATTTATTTACTGTATTCCAATATAATATAGCATTTAGTCAATAAAAATCTTCAGTGTTGCAAGTTACGAAATAAAATAAATTAAATTTAACTAAATAGAGGTTATTGTAATACTGAAATTGCCATTTGGACGTAATCGTAAATTATAAATCGAGATTTGTTGACAGTTTAAATTGTGATTGATCTTAGGGCCCTCGGACAAAAGACAATTTGACTTTCAAAACCATACTTAACATATCTATTCTGAAAAGAAAGCTGATTGGTTCGTCACCCTGCAAGTAAAATGAGGGTGCCATATATATTTCCATAATTATTCTATTTGTATGTTGATAGTAATGAAAAAAAAATTGGTTCGCGGTGAAAAATATTTCTGGAAAAATTAATGTTAATTTCTAAAGTCTAGCAGCACAAGTAAACTTAGAGAAATAAATTGTGACAATGCTGGTAAGTTAAGTGAATGCAGATTGACATTTGGAATAGAGATAGGAAATATGATTGTAGATTAAGTAGGTAAGTTCATTTATTTAGAAAATTTATTGTCAAGGAACAGAAAAACAGCATTCGCCATCACCACCGGACTATAGTTGACGAAACTTCAAAGTCGCACGAGTGTATTCATCAACTTAACACGATCTCACGTTTAAGCTTAATGTGTTGAAGGGTGTCAACTGTATAAAAATTGGTGTAACTTACATTATTTCATTGGTTTGGTCAATGCCAAAGAACATTAAGAGTTGATGATCAATTCAAAATGATGACCACAAGGGACTTCTGTTAATGATTAGGTTTACGTTTTTAAAAATAAAAACGTGACTAGATTTATTAACAAAAGTTCCTTGCGTTCATCATTTTGAATTGATCACCAAACTCTTAATGCTCTCAACGTGGCCATCAACTAACGACTATTAAATTGTAAGAATTTCGTACTGCCATAACTTTATACGTACATGCAAGTGATGTTTTATTAGTTGGCTGACAGATGCTTGGTTTCATGTGAGATTGTTTTAAATATTCATATATTAATATAAGTATAGATTAAACAAAAATAGACACTATCAAGGTACAGTAAATGTTTTGTGGGTTATTCAGGCTACATAATTATAACTGAGAAATAAAAAGTAGCCAAGTCAGAAACAAAATGTCTATCATAAGTCTCAAACAAAATGTCTCTCAGTAATATCACTGCGGCAAAAAGTTAATCATAAATCTATTATTATACTGTGTTTAAGTTGTTTATCAAGGTTTTAGACAATTTATGATCTTAAGATTAATGACTGTTATTGACTCGGTGCTGACGACGGAATGGTGGTAACGAAATCGACCACAGCGCTCGCTACAGCAGAAGTGGAAAAATCGGAAGGCTCTTGTCAAACATTGCCATAGACAAAATGTTTTAAATTTTACTTTTTATGCATTAATTGTAAATTTTTAAATCAGCCATGATTGTTATTATGCCATAAAATTGTAGCAATACTTAAAGACATTATATTTTGAATATATTTGGCGTTAAGTTTATAGAAATTTATTTTCACTTAACTTTTATCAATGAGTAAATGAAACTACGTGATT
This sequence comes from Druceiella hillmani, assembly GCA_039881145.1. Taxonomy (NCBI): domain Eukaryota; kingdom Metazoa; phylum Arthropoda; class Insecta; order Lepidoptera; family Hepialidae; genus Druceiella; species Druceiella hillmani. Next base: position 5,950,672 of record JAYKKI010000092.1, read on the forward strand.
ATTATTTCTACTTTCTTTAAGTTCTAGTATTATTTCTACTTTCTTTAAGTTCTTTACAAATACTTAAGTTTCGTTGTATTACAACATTTTCAGGTGGGCTATTATCTTTGCTAATAGCCCACCTGAAGATGTTATAATACAACAAAACCTTAGTTGTGGTAAAGAACTTAAGAAAGTAGAAATAATACTACATCACAATTCTACATCAAATATATTCAATATGTCATTTTTAATATTGCATATTTTATTCTACAAGAGGGAAAGAGAAAGGCATATACCCAACTCTAATCGTATCTTCAAATTTAGAAGCCTACAACTGGCTTATTTTTGAATTAATTTTTGAATTTTTTTCAAGACTAGTTTTTAATTATCTTATATTTTACAATATTGTATGAAAAATATCAAAATTTAGAATGAGTCAACTACCGTATTTAATCTGTAGACAAGGACGACAATACTGCATTGTGAGGTCATTTTCAATATTGCGAATTTTATTCTACAAGAGCGAAAGAGAAAGGGATATACCCATTCTGTTTGTATCTTAAAATTTAGAAGCCTACTACTGGCTTACTTTTCAATCAATTTTTTAATTTTTTTCAATAACGGTTTTTAACTTGTATTTCACGATATTGTATAAAAAAATATCAAAATTTATGATGGGTCAACTACTCTATTTTCCAGTATCGCCATGTGGGATCGAATAATTTCCCCACTATTCAAACTCTCAATTAATTAGATCATGACGAAATGTGACTTGTTTGCATTGAATGAAAATAATGTGTAATCATTTTATATACTAAATATAAATAGCTGTAAAACGTAATACGTATATTTATCGCAGTTTTTTTAATTATCGTATAGTTTTGTCACAGTATCGTATAAGTAAGTAAATACGTTTTTTATTTATTTATTTCTTGAAAACCCCACTCCCAACATAGAGATTAACCCAAAGCGATGAGCATGTGGAAGAACATATGACAAATTATTACAAGACTATAACGAATAAGACAATACTCTCTTAAAGCTATTCAATACAATTTGAATACAAATACACAGTAATTTCGATAAATATTATCTAGCAATCAGTCGTGTACTACCAAACAACTCCATGACCAAATTTATGAAGCCATGAACGGAGCGGAAAAAAAAAAAGACCAGGTGCATCTCGCAATACTACATTGAATAATGCGAATGCACGAGAGACAGGTGATTGCTGTAGGATATTTGTGAGCGCATTAAGCAGATAAAATGAACAATGACATTGTCCCCTCATGAAGCGGTCAGGAGTATAAAGGGCCACCGAACTTGGGAACGAGAGGTTATCTACGTAATTATATAAACATTTAAAATAATATATAAATCACTTTATTTGTCAAAGTCTAATCAGATGTGTTCTTTGGTCATTAAAGAATGTTAATTCGAGTATTATTAAAGAATCTTAATAGCCAAGTTAATAGTTGTAATAAAGACATGTTGATTTTGATTCCCAACGATGAATATAAAAAACTACAATTTTCGTTATTTATCTAGGTTTTTTGTTTATTAAATTATTTTTGAACGGTACATATGTTGTAAAACAATACGTACAAATTCTTTTGAATGTAACTTGCTCTTATTAACGCTGGCTAGTTAGCACTGGATAATTGATAAAAACTGTGCTTAAAAAAACATATCTGAGAAAGGAACGTACGGTTATCAACAAATTTTATCACACACGATGACCTTTTAGCCCAGTTGAAAATTACTGCCCAATATAAATACGCCGCCGTCTTAATAATTTAAATATGTTTATCTTGAATGAATATTTTATTTAATAATTCGTTTTACGACATTCTTTTTTGATACGTCAAAAAAATTGCACGAAATAACCTACGGTCATTGGGTTATCACGTTATAAAATTAAAAAAGGAATGTTTCTGTTTGTCGTATTTTGTGAAGATTTTTAGGAAAATTTCACTTTGAAAGCGACAATGTCGGGTAAGTACCATAAGTTATAATATATACAATTTGTCACATATGTTTGTTTACACATTGTCTTCTTAATACTTCTACCCAAGTCATATGGGTTTCCTTGCTTGCAAGTTTACTTTATATTTTTAAGATTTGTTATCTAAAATTGAAAATAATAGAATAAGATTTTATTGAACGTCTGCAAGTTCAAATGAAGTATGGAATCACCTAACATAGATATTTAAAATTATGACAAGATTTTAGGTTGCCATCAATAACAATATTGAGCGTAATAAATGCAATAAACATGTAAAACAAACAAAAAAATGTGGTTTCAAGAATCGCCACGTGCAAAATCTGTTTAAATATATATATATATATATATATATGTATTTATATATATATATATTTATATATATATATATATATATATATATATATATATATATATATATATATACATATATATATATATTGTTTAATGTTGTAGGTTACTGTAAAAGATAATTTTCAAAATAATCTTAAAGTTAATCAATAAAGTAAAAATTGGAATTTCATATTGAAAAGCAATTGTAAAAATGTATGATCACTCATTCAGAACATCTAAAACTGTTTATAATTATATAAAATTTAAAAAAAATTAAATTAGCATAGACAGTAATAATGTATATTGAATAATAAAATTAGATCTTGGGCATATATACGTAAAATAAAATTGTAAGAGTGAATTCTGTACATGGGAAAATATTTTAAAAAGAGTGATTGATTTAGCGTATAGGATGATAGCGGAAGCCAGAACATCTGTTATTAGAAGTTTTGTCTGTCTGTTTATGTGTTAATTTGTTCTTCAATCACGCAAAATCTACTGTATGAATTTTGATGAAATTTAATATGGCAATATTTTATACCCTCGAGCAACATATAGGATACTTTTTATCTGGATATTACAGATATTTTTTGTACGGAATTCCATTCAAACAAAGTCACGTTGGCAGAGTTGGTAAAATATATCTCAATTATTTAATGTCGTTGGTTGCTGTAAGAGAAAATTTCCAAAATAACCCAAAAGTTAATTAATAAAGTAAAAATTGGAATTGAATAATGAAAGTCAATTGTAGAAATGTATCTCACATCCATATATCTCACACCCAATAATCTTACATCCATAACATCTAAAACTATTGTATGTATGAGAAATTTAAAAAAAAGTATATTAGTTTAAAAAATAGAAGTTTATGGATAATAATGACAGAATAATATAGAAGCCTTCCTAAAATAATTTTTATTGAGTCTAATGTTTTGTAAAAAAGATGATATCACACCAATATAACATTAGAAGTATATTAATTATAATATAAAGTTACCAGTGTAAAAAGGCTATGTATAAATCATTATGTGAAAAAGAAATTTAGCACTATAATCCCATAATATGATCTAACTTTTATATAAAATCATTAACGTCTGACTCTCACTTGATTTGTTGTTCATCTACGTACCTTTTATACCAGGAGTTCCCAACCAGGGGGGCGCGCCTCCCAAGAGGGGCATAGAGAGATGTCAAGGGGGGCGTAAAGCGTTTGCATTTTAGAAAGAAAAAACAAAACAATATACAAACAACATTAACAAATAACATTACAATGTAATGTTTAATTGACATGCATAAAATTAATGAAATTAAATATCATATTCACTATTATTACCACAAACTTGCGAAAAATTTGACGTTTTGGTGTACATTTTTTGTTGAGAAATCAGTTTGAGTGTGTAAAATTATTGTGTCTCACTGTTAAAATATAAGTTTGTGTATTTACAAACTTCAGTTACCATTTTTATTTAATTTACTAAATCAAAGGAGGGGGCATGAAAATATAATTTATAGTCCGGGGAGCCTCAACATAAAAAAGGTTGGGAAACCCTGTTCTATACAAAACTACCCGGAATTGTTAAAAAAACATGCAAATTTAAGTTTATTCATCCACATTTGTTTCCTTATATCAGTTCTGATTGTAGTAATATGGGAATATTAGGGGTAACAAAATTATGTTTTATTGTGAAAATTGACCTAACCACGAAACGTTCATGGGAACGGAGTCGGCGACGAAAAGTTAGCACATCAGAAATTTCAGAAATTCTGCACTCATTCTTTTTTGTTTTTAATGTTCTGTTGATTCTGTTTTATCAATTTTATATGTGAGTCATCATTTCCCACCTGTTCAATCATGAAAGCAACGTGAATGTAAAAACACAGCCTCAGAAGAGCTTATATGAATTTTATTTCAAAAACAATATGTTCTGAGAATATTTCAGAATTGACTTCGATTTGTAGAAGATTAGTGTAAAAAGTTATAGGAAATTCAAGATATTAAATTTATAAGAAATATATAACGCTTCTCCATTTGTCAAGTACATCTGTATTGATTGAAAATTTAAATAAAATTTACTTCAATTCATTTTAAAATTATACACGTGAAACCACATAAAAAACGAATCTTTTTATAGATGCGTGTTGTTTATATTTTTAAGGCACTTTTCTAAAAGTCAATTATGGAAGGTTGAAAATTTATGAAAATAATAGAATTTAATTATGAAAGGTTGAGAACTTATGAAAGATTGAAACTGAGAATAATAGAAGTTATTTATGAAAGGTTGAAACTGAGAATATGAAAGTTAAACATTCTTGAACTGTGAAAACATATAAAAAAACATTGGAGAACAGACAAATGTTTGTTTTTGAAATGGTAAAAAAATTTGGACGTCTTTGGTTTTATTTTTAATTTTTAGAATTTTTTTTTACTTCATGAATTTATTTGCTATGCTAAAATTACAAAACAAATTTTAATTTTACCGATCGTTAGTTTAAAATTTAAGTTAAATTCAGTTTTCGGCAAATTTGTCCGAAATTGTTGCCACCTTAAATGTTCCAATGGTGTGTTCTTTTCTAATATTTTCTTCCATGATGAAGACTACAGAATTGTGTTTTAGCTTTTAGTTTTATGACCACTTTCTGAAAGACTGTGCATGGCGCCGTTGACTCCCGAAAGTACTTTTCCATTGTCGTAGTTTCTAAACCCTCCACCTAAAGGATTTAGCATGTCCAAAGAAATGAAAACTTAATATTTTTTCTTTTTAATATTTTTTAAAATTTCATTTTCTTGTTTTTGTTTCGACTTTACATACACTTCTCTTAAATGTTTTAATAAATCACTAGAGTAAAAATTATCGTATCGGCAAATTTAAAGATTTGTCTCCTCGCAGCCGTCGATTAAGCTCTGAAAGCATACTCAGGGTGAGTATGCTTACTTACTTGACTTATTCCTAACCATATCTCTACATCTTGCAAAAAATTCTTCACTGCCCGAGCAGCAGAACTTGGGAATGCAAGCAGCAGAATTTGAACTAGATGCTTAAACCAGGTAAACATCCTTGATAAATGTTTTTAAGGATCGAGTGGTTAAGCCCTACCTCTTTTAAACCCTAGCCCTTCTGCACTCTTTGAAGAATGCTTCCATTTTATTTATATTAATTTTTCCGGTGTAATTGGGTATTTGACTAATTTTTTTTATTTCATTAATCATAATTTCAAAGTACAAGCTGATGAAGAGCGAAAATTCTTTTTAATAATCTTTGAAATTGACTGAGTTATAAAAGTTTAAATTTAACCTTTAGAAAAGGATGGCAATACTGTGTTGTGAGGTCATTTTTAATATTGCACATTATATTCTACGAGAGGAAAAGAGACAGGGATATACCGAACTCTATCCGTAACTTCAAATTTAGAAGCCTACAACTGGTTTATTTTTCAATCAATTTTGGAATTTTTTTTAAGACTGGTTTTTAATTAACTTATATTTCACAATATTGTACGAAAAATATCAAAATTTAGAATGAGTCAACTACCGTATTATTTGTTTTTTTTAAATGTACTGTTATTGTTTTATATTCTAACATTTTGTACAATATACCAAACAATTTTTCTAAACTTATTCACTTTTTATACTTTCCATTAAAGTTGAAAAATAAATAAATAAAATATAGTATACTTCACATCACACTTTGGTTACAGAGAACTGTACGAATGAGTAACCAAATATCTTTTAATGACTAAGCGTCTTTGCCTATGGAGTCTGCACTATGCGCTACTGGGAATAAATATAACACAGTTAGTACAAGGATAAAACTGATGTTTTCATATTAATTGATTTGTATCCTTGTGTGCTGGAGAAAATTGTGAGATTGTAACCGGCCGCAGTCGGGTGTTTCCCTATCTAACATTTAGTCATAATCACAACGTAAGCAGCATGTAGTAGTGATGGGTAAAAACAATAACAAAAAACAGATAATAAAGTGGCAGTGAGTTTGCTTAAGTATACACTATGGTGTCGGTGAAGTTTATAAATTCTTCAATATTATTTTCTTTCACAATTTTCGGTGAGTTTGAACAGTTTTTGAAACACTGACGTTTAGATTACTGTCAGTGTAGGTGAAATATTTAGCCACAATTTTAATTGACTTATGTATCGAGTCAATTCAGACCATTTATCTAAATGATAAAAAGTGAATTTTATCAGTTTTTTTATACTATTTTTCTTATTAGAAATTATGATGTATATTTAAACTGTTTTGGTGTAAACTTGTTGTTTACATATTGTTTTAAGATAAAATATAAACATATTTTTAATTTTTTCTGTCGTTTCTTTGTACTAAGATTATTTAAATAAATTATGTTGTTTCTATAACAAAGTCACGATTTCGATTTTGCATGTTTTGAACGCGAAGCACGTAAATTCAATTAATTCGCATATTAATAGATTCATTTAAAATTTATGAAAATTAATAATGAAAATAATAGAATTTAATTATGGAAGGTTGAATATTTATGTAGATTGAAAAAAAATAATAGAAGTTAATTATGAAAGGTGGAAAACTTATGAAGATTGAAAATAAAAATGATAGAATTTAATTATGAAAGGTGGAAAACTTATGAAAATTGAAAATAAAAATAATAGAATTTAATTATGAAAGGTGGAAAACTTATGAAGATTGAAAATAAAAATGATAGAATTTAATTATGAAAGGTGGAAAACTTATGAAGATTGAAAATAAAAATAATAGAATTTAATTGAACGGTGAAAAACTTATGAAGATTGAAAATAAAAATGATAGAATTTAATTATGAAAGGTGGAAAACTTATGAAGATTGAAAATAAAAATAATAGAAGTTAATTATGAAAGGTTGAAAACTTGTCAAAGATTGAAAATGAAAAAATGTAAGTTAATTATGAAAGGTTGAAAGTGAGAATAACAAAAGTTAAAAAAACTGAGAATAATAGAAATTAGTTATGAAAGGTTGAAACTGAGAATACGAAAGTTAAACATTTTTGAACTGTGAAAACATAAAAAAACATTGGAGAACAGACAAATGTTTGTTTTTGAAATGGTAAAACAATTTTAATGTCTTGGGTTTTGTTTGATAACTTTCAGAATTTTTTTATTACTTAAATTTATTTGCTACACTAAAATTACCAAATTTAATTTTACTTTTTTCGATTTATTTGTCGTTTAAGACTGCACCATCGTGGGGAAATCGAACACTGGAATTATTTTACTTCTCATATGATTTATGGTGCATGCCATGGATTTCTGTATATTACGCTGAACATATATCCTCTGTTATTTGTATTATTTCAATCTGAATATAAAAGACTAAACTTGACAATATGTTACCAAAGGATTCCCAGTGACTTTAGACACATTGCCTGCTGGCAGCCAGACAACCTCGTCAAATTGGTTGTAGTGGGCTAGGTGGAAAGAAAGAGGCATCAGATCATCAGATGGTGTGACCAAATAACCGCTATTACTGGTTTTCTTGTATTTTTCTATGAATGGAGACTGAATAAAAATTTTTCTTTCAGCTTCCAGCTCAATTCCAGCTTTACATGAAATATGAACGAAGTATTGAAAAAAAACTTTTCCAGGAGTGAAACAGTGACAACCCAAAATTAAAATGATCTCATTTCATAGACTTTATAGCAGACGAATCTTAATTTTTCATTTCTTATGGTGATGCCTGAGAAATATACCATTTTATGCATGACGTATTTCGTAATACGCTACATGTCTTTCTGTCGTTTATGGTTAATTATTAGATATATTTAACAGCCCATCTCCACTCATCATCATGATAAGTTCCATAGATTGCAATGCACTAATTTTTTAGGAAAATATCATTCTTCTTCGGCAAAAACTTTTCTTGTTTCCTTTTGTAAACTGGTCGAGAATATTGTGACGAAAAAGGAATTTTTCCAATCACATCTTCCACATAACTATGTGTGGTATGCTATAAATAAATTCCTATCTTCATCTGGTTCAGAGTCAGAAAATAATAGTTTGTATTCAAAATAAAAAACGATTGTTGCACTTCCGCTAAACCACCATCGGCCTATTAAGGCGAGGCAGCAAGAAGTATTGATAGGCACATAATCCAATACATTTTGTTGAGATTTCGAAATTGCGTTGAAATTATATAATTAACCGTTACAGTGCCGACGAGTGCCATCGCACTTGTGCACGTACTAACTAAATTTGCCACGAGCACGATGGCGCTTGCGAAATCAGTTGCTGTTTAGCGCGCGGTAGGGGAGGTCGCTCGTACGCTCCGCTAATTTTTTATCTTTCTATGTGTTATATAAAGTTCAAATTATAATATTATTAGTAATTACAATATAAAAAGGATCCAGGAAAGAAAAATGTTTAACCCATAATGTCGGAATACGAAAATAATTCGAGTGAAAATGATTATTTTTCAAGTTGTGAAGAAAGTGATAGTATGAGTGACATTGTGGTGCGCTCACAATTTGGCATAATGCAAATTTTGAGTGATAGTGATAATAGTGACGATAACAATTATTTTGCTGATACGGAGGATGTACCAGATTGCGAAAATGACGATGTGACCTTGATTTCAGTTTTTGTTATAATTTTTGTTCACAATATATATTTCCATAAGTTTCTTGGTATTTTATTATCCTTGTACAAGTTTTTATGAAGAAAACACCGAAAAAAGAGATACAGTTTTTTTCCAGACAAGGGTAAATGACATCAAAAACAAAATATTTCTTTGGCATTTTTAAGTATGTACGAGTAAAAAGCAATGGCACCAAAACGGTTAAACAAAGTTGATTAATCAACTTCAGCGCAATGAACAATGACAGTTACTGTATCCGCAATTGATGAGCAGAAAAGTTCCTCCTGTAACATTTTCTTGGTCCTGTAACATTTTCTTGGTCCTTCTTCCTTAGCTGTGCATCACTTGTATCCGGTTAAGCAGGATCTTTTAAAATGACTATTACTTACATGTTCAATCAGTCGCTGTCACTCTCAACAACTTCAGTTTTGATTGCATATTATTTCTGTTAAAGTTCCGTGTTTCTCATATATATTGAATGTGCTTCTTTAAACTCTTGAGTTTAATCTTCTTGTCTTCTTCTTCTACCGTCCTATCTACAGTAGAGTATGTTCTATAGATATCTAGAGTCGTTCTATAAGGATCAATCCTATCCCTGGGAAAATACCTATTATATGTGAACAAAACCCTCGTTATGAGCCTTTCGTAACACTTAGCATTTATAAACATTTAAGAGTATATAGTTTCGCTATTATATTATTTACAAATAAGAATATTATTTTCACCTTTAAATATATTTGCTAGCATATCTTTATTAACAGAATGAACTATTTAAAATTAAAAAAAGTTTCTAAGTAGGTCATTTACGCTTCTAGAAAGTTTGTATATAAATATTTTGGAGAATATGTTGTTTCGTGGACTGAGTTCCGTTATTTTCTTTACATCTGAGTTGTAGGCACTATAGCCAAGAAATATGCATTCCAGTTAGGTCACTATTCAAAGAAATATACACGACAAGAAATATACATTCCAATGCGGTCACGATTTGAATATAGATAACATATATTGGAACAGTGACCAAGAAAGGGTTGCCTCAGATCGGAAAAATGTTTCATACATTCTCTAAACCATCTTTAATGTTTTATCAAACACTCTTGCGGCCTTTGCTTGAATACAGAGATGTACACTATCTGGATCATATGAAGGATCACTTAAAGAAATTAGAATAATTTCAAAATTTGTGCCCTTGCTCTCTCTTCGGCCTCAGGAAATTTGACCATATTTCTTATTACTGAGCCTGCACTCAGTAATTGGTCAATCAATAATCTGCATATACTCGGCCTTGTCTTTAATTGTCTGAAATATTCTCGTAGCCTGGATTATCTATTTCAAATTTATTATAGCTTTACTTCGAAATTTTTTATATTTTAGAATCACCACATCTAAATTCTTTCGATGTGGTGATTCCAAAATATAGATTCTTTCATTCATAGAGATATTTCTCAGAGCTCCTTCTAATAAGTTACAATATTCAACAACTGTCATTGAAGGGCAAACCAAATAAAAATACGTCAGAAAAAAAATCAAAAGTTATTATGAATTTGGAGCTTCGTTATATGCGGAGAGATCATTGCTTTTCATTCCCACGTCTTTGGAAATAAAATTTCATAAAGCAAAATTTTCATGATATATTGCGTCAACAAATTTTTTTGTTTGCGACCATAATAACAAGACAATAACAATGAATTAACATTCTGTTTTAAAGTCTATAGAAGAAAGCAAAAACTATAAAAATATCTGTTTTTTACAACATTACCCATTTATATTCGCAAATATAGCATATTCGATGAAATTTTGAAAATATCTAGGTGCTTACTAGTAGCAGAGGATATGCAATGTTATGTCGCATACTGTTATTGACCTGCAACTCTGAAAATATGATGCGGTGTTTTTTTAGACGAAGATCCAATGTGATGAGAAAGTAAAACCAAATAGATTTGTTTGTTACGTCAAAGTCGTAATTTTTAAATAGAATCTTAAACTTAGTTTTAAATATTTGTAAAATTTTATATGAGTCGTCAAAAACTTTCCTTTAAATTAGTATCATTTATTAATTATGAAATTCCAAACTTGTTTTACGCGTTACAGTAAAAACCCATTGGGAAATCCCTCTATCGCGTGACATAGTTATGCCTACATTTGCGAGTGAATAGATATGACACAATGAAGTCAGCATGGTTTAATTGCTTTAACAATTTAGACATCCATCAGAAATTTTCATCACCTTCTAAAGAGATTGTCAAGATTTCACATTCGATGGCACTATACGATTAAGTTGTACATCCTCAGCATTAGACGCACATGGCTTTGGATTTCGTTCTGAAAATGTTCTTACTTTACTAATCCCCGAACATAATACTTTTTACTATATATGACTATTTCTTCTCTGTTCTGGCTGTCAAATTTGCAAGTGGGTTAAATCATGATATCTGGAATGCACTGACAATTTCCTCATTCCAAAATTATCTAAAAAAGAAATTCCTTATACATTAAAAGACAAATAAAGTTTGAACAGACTACGATTCTGACTGCCGTCTCAAATCAGGAGAAAACTTTATAGCTCTCAAATATTTAGTGGCAAACATCTTCACAGATTGCCCGACTGGATTTGTATCATTAATGGTAGTTTCTAATATACGGAAGGGTCACCTGCTCATGTTGATTATCAGAATTGATTTGACTTCACGTATTAAAGGTCAAAGGAAAATACTTTAGCACTTCCTATAACTTTTCAATACAATATTCACACGTTCAGTTTTGTTTAATGTGACATAATTTATGATTATTATTGTTATTTTATTGTCATATTACAGCATTCTCATCCTTCGCAAAAGCTGCTGTCTTGGGCGAGAGAAACCAGTCCCTCCGGTAAGAATTAAAACAATTTCAAATACTCTTTTACGGATTTAGCCAAGATGAGGCAAATGGGATACTTGCATTCTCTTGTTTACGGACAAAAAAAGTTGCTTAAATTTCTGAATAAAGACTTGAATAAGAAAGTTGCATATAATGAAAGACGATTAATTCGGGTAGCTGTTTTAAGCAGTCGGCTATTTATTGGTATATAGAATGAAGGATAAAACTCCTCCCGGCTACAAAAAACATTCACGCAGTCGAAAAAACATTCACACAGGCAAAGTCACGTACTACAAATATAATTGAAAGGGCTTTTTCTGCATTACAGCGGTTCAAAGTGGGGTTAAAATCTAAATTGTATTTTGCAAAGTACATAAAAAATAAGCGCTTCAAATTAAACACATGTTTGGAAATAAAGTTTTTCAGAAGATCCTAGCTACTTAATATTTACATAAACCTAGTTTTGTTTTTATTTCTGCTCGAAAATATAAACAATATGGCCGTGTTTGCAAAATCATTTGTTATCAATAAAGCTTTTTTTACATATTAAAACATAATCGTCACCACTATAACATGGAACAAAATATCAATATTCATATGACGTCATTGCTATCGCCTTGGTGTTTTGGTTCGATCAAAGGTTTATGGCCTTTAATGGCATGACATATCACAAGGTTCTGGGTGCAACTCCCGGCCGCTCATCATATCTGGGGCCGGAGTGACGAATGTAATCATTGATAAAATGCCACAGAGAATTAGAAATTAAATTTAGAATTAGAGATTAGAACGAGAAGTTACACACTACGTTTGCCGGTCCAACTGCCCAGTGTGACGACTATGGGCATTCTCTCCAATGACATGGGCATTGGGAGAGGCTGGAAGCAGGAATAATGGATGGAAACACCACTCTTGCTTCCAGTTGTTGATGATGATGAAAGTATAATAAATATATGATAGAAGACTTAGGCAAATTTCTTTTACTATCCCTTGAATAAAATTTTGGCTAGGTCTATGAAATCTTATTAAGTTTTCTTATTAATAACTTTCTTACTAATTTTGACTACTACCATCTATGCCTTCATGCGTCCAGTCATTTGGGTAGGATTAGAGATAACGATGAAACACCGTTTTCCTTCATTGTGATAAGATTTTTTCAAATAACCTATTTTCAGAAATGTTTTCATTCTTATGTTCTTAAGGTATAATAGTCCTTAAGACTTACTATCAGATGACAACCATCTGACAGTAAGTCCTAAGGTTGATTATACATTTTTTTATTGAAAATATTTTTTTTTGTTTTCTTCTACTCTTTTTCGTTTAATGAAATGAAGTGTAGGAAATTAATCTTACTTTTCCTGTAATATTATTTCTTAAATTTTTGAGAACAATTTTTACTGAAACTTTTTTTAAATTTTAATAAAACATTATTTTAGTTTTTTGGACAAATCCCTCGATGCGTTTCGCAATAAAAATTAAAAGTGTAGTAAAATTATTACTTTGGTATGTAACTATAATGTTGACTGCACAATTTTTGAGAGCGGTTTTTACCAAAATTGAACAGTAATAATTTCTTTTCAAAATGTTAATGTAATATCATTTTACATTGACTTAATTTTTTAGACAAATCGCTCAACGTGTTTTGTAAATAAAATTAAAATTGCGGTAAATTAACTACTTTTCCTGTACTGTTAACTGAACAGTTTTTGAGAGTGAATTTTATGAAAACTGAACAGTAATAATTTCTTTTCAAAATGTTAATGTAATATCATTTTACATTGACTTAATTTTTTAGACAAATCGCTCAACGGGTTTTGTAAATAAAATTCAAATTGTGGTAAACTAACTACTTTTCCTGCAATGTTAACTGTACAGTTTTTGAGAGCGATTTTTATCGAAACTGAACAGTAATAATTTTTTTCAAAATGTTAATGTAATATCATTTTACATTGACTTAGTTTTTTAGACAAATCGCTCAACGGGTTTTGTAAATAAAATTCAAATTGTGGTAAATTAACTACTTTTCCTGCAATGTTAACTGTACAGTTTTTGAGAGCGATTTTTATCGAAACTGAACAGTAATAATTTTTTTCAAAATGTTAATGTAATATCATTTTACATTGATTTAGTTTTTCAGACAAATTACTAAATGGATTTTTTTTAAATAAAATTAAAATTGTGGTAAAATAACCACTTTTCCTGTAATGTTAACTGTACAGTTTTTGAGAGTGATTTTTACCAAAACTCATTAAAAAAATTCAGTGAATTTCATTGACCATATGTTTTAAAAGATAACATATGGTCAATGAAATTAACCTTAAATTTATCATTGACATACAGACATGATATTACAAAACGATAGTAAATATTTATATTCATTATCCGCATCCTTTATACCAGTTGTGTTTGTGTTAAAGATTTTAGAAAATATGACAAAGCCAGACTGGATAAGAACGTCACATTACTCCATATTGTGAGTCATTGACTAAATTTTTATAGTTTTATTGACTTGAAAAGCTAAATACACTAATAGTGAACTTATTGTTAAAAGAGCCACAATGCAACAAGTGACAAATATCAATACTGTGGTATACTATACAGGATTGATACAAGTCGGTTAATGACAATACAAAAAATTATTCTATGTATAGATAAAACAATATATTCTCATAAATATTATTTTTACTGATATTATAACAATTTACTGAGAAACTCAATTTTTGTTACATTTCAGATTCGGCAAAGATGCGAATCCGGTTATTTCAGTGCACACAAACTCATCAATATCGAGAATCAAGAGGGATGTCACATGCAGGTAAGTATTGAATTGGTAAGAGGAGACAATTATGTATCCAGTTTTTAACTCCTTAATTTTACGAAGTTCTAAAGAAATTTAGTGTTGTCTTATGCTTGAATCATTTCAAATAATTATGTGGGGATTTCCATTTTTCCCCCTACTTCTTTTCCTTTGCCAAATTTCCGTTGTCGTAAATTTTAAAGGTATATAATATTATTTATTTTTTATATGGAAAATCATGAATTAATATTGTAAGCAGTAATTTTGCTCTGATATATTGAGTTGGTAAGAGACGGCGTTTTTTTTATTTATTAATTTTTTTTTATTTATTAACCACAAAAGTGAAACTTATTTTCAACTACATCAGCATTGTTTGTATCCATGACCATATGACAATGTTATGGAAGAGAGAGAATGCTAGATTTGTACAATTCTTAGGAATTTTGATTGAAGAAATTGAGATCCTTCTGTAAATCCTCTTCGCCATCGAATTTTACTTCACGCAAATGGTTGGCAAAAGAATGAAACAAGTGATAATTAGTTGGAGTAAAATCTATACAATATGACGGCTGATGAAACACAGACCAGTCTAAATTAAATAATTTTAATATAAAACTAAACTAATGGCGCATTAGGATGGGAGTTAAAATGTTTTGATGGCAAGATGCACCTTGATGTTTCCACCAGCTTCATATAATTACGGCATTTCTCAACTAATTCGCCATTCCCAATACTTTTGGCTAACACCGTTGTATTGTCGACTCTTTCCAAGTTAACTCGGCCAGCTTCGCATCTTGTCGGTTCTTTCCTCCTTAATTCGATCAGCTTTTGTATATTAGTGTATCGCATTAAATTGTCTTAAAATGTAAAACATTAAAAACGTTACATAAATATATGTTGGATTCATCTGGGATTTGAACTCGTGACCTCTTCCACCCAAAGTGAAAACCATACCCCTAGACCAACAAGCCATTGTTACGATTTTTGAAATTTTAGCCATGTTTATCAAAGTTTATTTTATTTTAAAGTATAAAATATTTTTGGCAATATTTTTCGATAGATGGCGCTATACAGTCTGGTGAATATTTATAAAAATTACATGTTTCACATCCGCCAGGGTCCCATCATGGCTCAATTTTATTTTTTAATGAGTTGATTTAATAATGTTGGATCTGGTTTTTCTTTTATTTTTTCTGCGACACGATCCAGTTGTGTATAGAAAATATTAGCTGTAATATTAATTCTCATGAAAAATAATTTCCAATATATTTCTTCTCTTATATATCACGAAACGCTCTAAATAATCTTTTTGGAAGTATTTCTGATTTGGGTTGCTCCCTCCATCTCCAAGTTATAGGAATTAATGTGTGTAATTAACTTGGAATATCCACTTCTTTTCTCTAGTAACGAAGTTGCATAACGATCAATAGTTTCTTCTTAAAGTCAACAATACAGATGTTGACCCTGAATTGAAGCTGACATGGTGATAGTGTATAGAGTATCCGGACACCATATTTCTAGATGTTATCTAATTATTTTAAGTGATTTTCTACTAGAGTATAGGAGCAGTCAAGACGTTCTGCAAAGCAATATATAATTTGCTGGGGATCTTTTTAAATAATTTCTTTTCAGAATGCCGATGATTGTTAAGTTCAAAGCCGCCATTTTTAAATTTGTTAAACTGATGTTTGGCTGTATAGACAGTGAGTAAATCGTTACCTATAAGTATTACCTATGTTGTTAGCTGATTCTCATGCTTGTAGGAGCCAAGCGAAATTCATGAGACAAATAAAGTTCTCGTTGTGATACCACAATTTCTATTTTAACAAACACTTTGTTGCTTGCGCTCCATTCAAATACTATTTAAAATAAATTGAAGCTGTCATGGTAATAGTGCAGAGACTACTCTTCGGACTACTTTACATCCTCTTTGGACTACTTTGGATACAATCATATCTCAATTTATAAAATTGAAATATGATTGTATCCAAAATATTATATTAACCATATTTAATTGAAATAAAAACTCAAGGTTCTATAGTGAATTTCATTGTCCATTCTCCATACAGTTCCCAAAACTTTAAAGGACCACGAATTAGCAATCCGCTCCAGCTTTGCAAGGCTACATTTTGTGGTAGGCGATATCTAAAATATTTCTTTATACCGTGTCCTTTCTTTATACTTAACATGGTGAAATATTTAATTATATGTTACCATTTTCGATGCCTTTCCCCAGGTGTTAAAACAACCAGTATTAAGCATTAGTACAATTAGGTTATTTGATCAAGATCTTTTGATCGAACTACATTATTTGATACATTTCAGAAACAAAACACTTACATTATTTGATACATTTCAGAAACAACCAATGGAGATGCCTGTATCAACATCAATGCATAGACAAGCACAGCAAATGTGACGGACCGAAGGATTGTATAGATGGAAGCGATGAGACGTTCGCTACATGTCGCAATAAAGAGTGAGTTTATTGTTGGCTTGTTTTCAGCACACGTTTAGTTTCATTTCAAACTTAAGCATGACTCAAAATAAGTAAAAGTAACCAACAAACAATTTTAAGCATTTTTAGTATATATATTTTACCCTTATTAACTATTATTCATTATTTCTGATATACTTAATTTTATATACAATTTATTTTGATTTTCATGAATCAGGTAGTTGACTCATCCTAAATTTTGATATTTTTCGTACAATTTTGTGAAATATGAGTTAATTAAGAACCAGTCTTGAAAACAATTCAAAAATTGATTGAAAAATAACTCAGTTATAGGCTTCTAAATTTGAAGATACGGATAGAATTGGGTATATCCCTGTCTCTTTTCCTCTTATAGAATATAATATGCAATATTAAAAATGACCTCACAACACAGTATTGCCGTCCTTGTCTAAAGGTAAAATTTAAATTTTTATAACTCGGTCAATTTTTAAGATTATTAAAAAAAATTTTCACTCTTCATCAACTTGTACCTTGAAATTATAATTATATAAATGATTATACAAATACCCAATTATTATTAGTGCAAATGGTTATTAAAATAAAAATTTAATCAAATACTCAATTTTTGTACATTTTATTTTGATTCTCATGAATTATATTTGATTATTATTGTATTATTCTATTTTTTGATGACGGAATTTTTTTTACTGTACGTTGTTTTAAAATACAATTATTTTGCGATAGTTCTATTTTTAAATGCAAAATATTTTTCCATTTTACATTGATACAAAACATTACATTGATTTAAATACATTGATACAAAACATTACATTGATTTAAATACATCGATACAAAACATTATATTGATTTAAATACATTACTAAATTGATACAAAACATTACATTGATTTAAATACATTTAAATACATTGATACAAAACATTACATTGATTTAAATACATTTAAATACATTGATATAAAACATTACATTGATTTAAATACAAAACATTACATTGATTTAAATACATTGCAAAACATTACATTGATTTAAATACATTGATACAAAACATTACATTGATTTAAATACATTAATACAAAACATTATTTTACATTGATACAAAACATTAATCAAGTTTAAATCATTGTTCGTACCATTACTTCTAACAATTTCGTTTAGTTCAGTAACACAGTTATAATAAAATTAGATTTATAAATCTATGAAAAAGGTGAAACAAAATTAGATTTTTTAAGTAATAGAAAGTTTTTAGAAAGCTGCCACATTAAATGGGATTCGAAAGATATATAAATCGACGATACACACAAAACAAGGTTAACCACAAGCAAGTTCATTTTTGCATTGACTCTTACGTGAACGCAACGGACGGGAAAATATTCATGGAGAAATTCAGCATAAATTTGGGTTTATTGTGGTCAGTTGCCCGAACGTTTTATCAGAGAGTAACGTAAATTTTGTGTTCATTAGTTTTTCAGAAACAATAACTCGTTACTACGGTGAAAACTTTGCAAAAATTCTGAGCAGTAAACTTCTTGAAAATGGTTTATAAAGTTGGGAAAATAAGATCGATGTTAAGTAAGCTTCGAATAGAATGACCAAGGATACCTCGGAGCTATGCATATGTGGAATTCACTCATGCATCTGTTAGTGAGGATCCTCAAGATGAAGTGCCACTATAGTGGCGACTGATTTCCCGAAAATTTTGCAATTTTTCCAAATGAAGTGATACAATGATGACATATAGACATAAATTGGCCTTCTCATAGTCCTAATTTAACACCTGTGGATTTTTTTCTTTACTGGAAAACGCAGAATGGGATGATACCTGTTAGGTGGACAGATGGTATGTTAGAGGTCATAGTAAGATGTCAGATGCAAGCAGCATGGCGTTGATCTATCTAGGAATTTGTGGCAGAGGTCTATGTTTAGTGGTGAAGTCTTCTGGCAGACGATATTGATTTTCTTCTCAGCTCCATGGTGAGATGATAATTGTATACTATCAGAGAAACTTGTGTGATCATCAAAATTTTTTGAGTTTGTTTTGAAAAATGCCGCGACGAAAAAGTTAAGATTATAAACTTATAAGTTAAGATTTATAACTTTGAAGATTTACTTTCCGAAAACTGTTTTTTTTTTGTTTAATACGAAAATAATTTTTTCTTCCCGCATGAAGTTTCCACATAACAATCAAATGTTTGTTACCTGTTTTAGCTAGTGGTCATCTGAAGTTTTTTATTAAAATCCGTTTCTTCTGAAGTCCAAATTCCATATTCAATCAAAAACATCAGTTAATTTTGCAATGGTCCCAAGTTTTTATGATAGTCTACCATATTTGCCTTTAACAGCATTGTACAATTCCAATAGCTCATAAACTTCTTATCCGTCAACCTCCAAATTTATAGTAAATTAATATTCATTTTAAGGAACAAAATAATACCCATACACACGCACACACACATTATATATATATATATATATATATATATATATATATATATGATGTTTATAATTGTAGCAATCAACAAATTTCACTCTTTTGTCCGTGAAATACATAATATATTAAAGTGGATGCAGATCAGTGGACTACATGAGTCGGGGTGGACTACATTTGAAATTTTTTTTATTATCCATGTCTCAAACATGACCTTTTTTATCGGCATAGCATTTATATGTGATGTTTGTTTTCCACTGTCTTATTCATTGGGCGCTTATAACACACATTATTTATTTACGTTAATTGTACGTATGGTGCACTTGTTGGCGCAAGAGTAATCTCTTCCAATCAGCAACAATCAAAGAATGTAGTAAATTAATTCATATGTGGTCTGTAAAATATTATATAATATATTTAAAGAAACTTTAGAATTTAAAAAAAATTAAGATGAGTTTTTTCACATACACAGAGATTTAAAACTGATGGGAGAAATGTTTAAATTCAATATCCGTTATATATTTTCATGTTACTTTTCTGTAGAAAAACACCATCAAGGTCAGCTTTTCAGCAAATCGCACTTTAAAAATTATTACGTAAATGAATATTTCTAATTTCTTTAAATAAATAATCGTTTCGTATCTTGATAGTTTTTACTTTTGGCTTGACTCGCTTTGCTATGGTTATGCACTTCTAGGAAGGAATTAAAACATGCTGTGCGATCTAGAATGATTATGGGAAATGAAAGTCTTTATTTTATTGACTTTATAATACAAACAACAACGAAATATATAATATTTCCCTTTAAATTAAGGATTAAAAGAAGTTTCTTTATATTACATAAGTACTGTTTAAAACAAAATCATGCCAACCCATTGCTTCGTTATTCCATTTATGTACTACTTCAGTATAAAATAAGGATTTTTTCAAAGATATGAGATTTCCTGGAATAAAAAGAAGCCAATGTTATTACCCAGCCAGCCAACTATCTACGTGTGGAAAATTATCTTAAACTGTTGTCCCGTCGCAACGGGAAAGACGGACAAACAAATACACTTTTGCTTTTGTAATAGTACAATTAGGATGATTCTAAATCTGATTTGATAGAATTTCTTTTTCCTCTTTTAGACTTTTTTTTAAATGTAATAGATTTTTAGCTCAATTCTTTATCTTTGGCATTTATTTGAAAATTGTTTCAAAGGACCCGAAAAATTATTTTTTTGTTTTTCAGAAACTTCTATATTGTTCAGAAGCATCCAAAAAATGAAAAAAGACCCAATTGATTGCAAATTTTTATTGGCATAATATTTAGTCCTAAACACATTTATATTAAACTTTGCTAAATTCAAGCAATAATTCACACTTGTTTCATTCAAAGGTTGTTCGTTGGTTGAAATTTTTCAATATTTTTTACACAACATCCACTGAAACCTATCATTAACTTCCTGCAGCAAACTCGTATATCTAAATGTTACAGTTGTTTTCTTTACAAAATGTTTTTGAAGCAGGGTTGGGATTGATATAATGGAAGTTTACAGTTTCAAATAATATGTTTGACTCATAATTAGTACGTAACGAAAACAAAGTACGACCAAGGATATGATTTTATACTTGAATCTGTAAATCAAGTATCTTCATCTCTAAATTCTCTCACTGTTTCCGAAGCAATCTAATAAACTGGTTGTTGCTAGTTTTAGAGAATTTACACATAATTATAAAAAAGGAGATGTTTGTTGAGGTAATGAGGTATTTTGATGTGCATCAAACATGGAAGGGTTTGATGCGCATGATTTGCGCATCAGACCTCGCCAGGATGCTTGATTATTTTCCCTATTACACTCTCTTTTTTTGAGATGGATTAAGCACTAAGTCTCAAGATATTAAACCGAAATAAAATAGGAATGTTTTAGTGCAAAATTTAAATAAGATTTAACATCCCACTTAGATGACAAGCATTCCATTGACATAAAAATCTAAAACACGTACCTCCAGAATTACGTACATAGCATAAAGAATAATAGATTCGCTAAACCCAAAAAACTAAAGACAAGACAAACTATCACTCATGACAAAACACAACGAAGGCCAATACAAATCAACGACATGTGAAGAAAAACCCTATTCTACTTTAGGGGTTGATTCACATTGAAGTAACAATGGTTGACAGCAATTGGTGAACAGTTTCCATACAAAAAATTACATATATTTGAAACTTTATCTAGATTGTAAAAGAGTTTTGCATGATAGAATGGGTTGTGCAGCATCACAAACAGTTGCGCGACCTGTCAAAGTGTGGGTACGCATCACTGCGAGGCTGTCCACGAAGGCTCCCAGTGTGTCCATCTCATGGCCTTCATGTCAGCATATTATATTATAAAAATTTAAGGGGACATCCTTTAAAATAAATTTTATATTAATAAAAAAAAATTCTGACCAATTTGTACAGTTTTAGGTAATTATAATTTATAAGTTATGCCCTAATTTATTTTGTCATGGATCATAAACAGCTGAAGAGTATTCTACTAGAATCATTGCTTATTCTACTATTAGAATAGCGTCTGACGTAGAGATGGAATGAGACATTCGGAAATATAAACACATCTCTAATTTCCGAATATGATTTACAATTGTAATATCTCTGGTCAAGACGTGTGCTATTAACAGCATATTCAATTTACTCATACAGACAGATGCAACGAATTTGCATCAGTGATAGGATCTAAACTAAAAATGTTTACCTTTTTTTCTGCAATGCTGCCAAAAGATGGTGTTATTTCATATAAAGGGTTTAAAATGTTTTGCAAATAATATTTTTGATGGAACAAACAATAAAGTAAAATAATTGGCATAACAGTTTGGTGTTGACAAAGACATTGTGATCTTTTAATGTGACAGGTGTCCACAGTACCTTTTCCGCTGCTCGTATGGTGCGTGCGTGAGCCGTGGTGCTAAGTGTGATGGCGAGCAGCACTGCGCCGACAACTCGGATGAGGAGAACGTAAATTGCAAGCACGATCATAGTCAAGACAACAGTAATTGCTCGTAATCGCTTTAAATTTTTGTTTCCATAATATCCTTCAAATGTTTTATTGGTCTTATAATCACAATCACAGTCAATTTACATAGCGTTATCACCCATCTTTAATTTGCCCAATATGTATTAAGTCCAACAGATCAAAAATTGCTACTTTTATTCGGAGACAGTTATGATAAGACAAGATACAAGGTTAAGTTATAAATAGAAATGCCCATTTCTTCAAGTTTAGGACATCATTTAATAAGTCATTTTAAGGCATTTCATACAATTCCTATCCTGTTTCTATCCAGTTTTCCTTTTAGGTTTTAAATGAAGAAATAAAAAATGGAAATACCATTATCAAGTAAGAAGCGATACTTACATTTTAGGTCTTTTAAGTATGATATGTACGATAACCTCAAATACCAAGTTTGATTCTCAATAAAATGTAATTCTATTTTGATGTATTTGATTCTCTATCAATACATTTATAGAGATCTCTACATTTGATTCTCTATAAAATTTTTTGTTTTTATTTTTATTTATTGTGAGAGTAACTCATTAGTCGTAGTTAGGTATGTGTTTTATTTCAGATTATGTGTCAAAATGTCTTTTGTGGATTAAATTTCAAGCAAGGTAGATAATGATGAAAGTTGCAGTGGATATAGATACATCTCAAAATATGTGTGAATTAGTGACAATAGTTAAAGGCTAAGAAGCTGGCTGCCTGTATTATATAAATGTCAGAAGAGAGATTGTTTCGAAGTCACTTTTTTCGATATTGCGGCATAAAGGGGAATAATTTTTAATCCGATCGTGGTTCATGTGCGAGAAAATCCTTTTTGACAATTGTAAGCATTCGGCTCAATGGTTGGATAGTGTCAAAAACCACTTAGAAACAAAATATTGCGATTAAGCACCCAAGATTGCTAAATAGGGAACGGCCAATTTTCTTGCAAGGCAATATTCGACCACATGTCGCACAAACAACGTTGCTCAAACTATAAGAGCTGGGCTTGGAAACTTTCTGTTACCCACTGTATTCTATGGACTTTGTATCAACAGATTACCATCTTTTCCAGACCTTCGATCACTTTTTGCAAGAAAAAATATTTTATTCCCAGCAAATTACAGAAAATGCCTTTTATGATTTAATCGATCCTCACTCTCCAGGATTCTTTGCTGTTGGCATTAACAAGAATTGTTAAGATGGCAAAACAATGTCGATAATTTAAGCCCATACTTTGATTAATTATACTGTTTCTTCTGTGAGATATAATAAACCAAAACTTTTAGTTTGAAATCGACATTGATCTAATGAAGTATAAAAATATTACTATTTGAAGTTAATTATTATAATAATATGATTTACGTAAAGATTTACTGTTGAAAAATGCATAATTTTTTTAATGAACTTAAATTTTAGCATTTACGCTAATTATAAATGATAAAAACTATTAATAAATTTTATAGCTTGGCGAAAATAACCTCTGAATAAAATATTTTTACAATTCAATGTGGATACTGTCCATTATTCATACAAATAATTATTAAAAAAAAATTTACTCTGATGGAATTAATCTAGGGACATGTTAGAATCCAATGCATTAAGTTCTGACCGCACTCTCTTATGCTAAATATATATATTCAGTTTTTTCTTTAGTAAATGGTCTATAAGAATTCAATTGGTTAACAATTGAAAAGGAGATAAATTTACAAAACTGACTTTCTTATCAAAGCTAACTTTTTCTTTATGATTTATGGCGGCTTATTTGCGAATAGCATTAAAAATTATAAACTATGTTTGACAAATTTGTTTTCGTGAAAAAGTATTTTAATTGAGAAGTATTTAAATGAGTTTAAATGCAATTAGCTCACATTTTAATTAAATTGAAATTTTATTAACACATTCCCTGATAAAGGCAGTTTCATAACGAAAGTTTCTGTAGTATCCGTGATATCGCTTGAAGTTTTTATCCAAAACTAAAATATAGGAAAATTGTCCTGAAATGTATAAAAAAAGGAATATTTTGTTGCAGCCAATTTTTTCATATTGATTTCTTCGTAAAGCGGTGACCATTTCAATCTAAAAATATCTGTAGAAAAAATTGTGCCTTTTGTTTATAAAAAAAAGTTATATTTAAAATAAATACTAACTAGCGTGACCCGTGCGAAGTCTTCGCATTATTTATTCTATTTTACTAAAATTGACATATAGAGGCGCAAGTATCAAAAGCATTGAGCTAAAGCGCCACTTTATTTATACGTGAGTGGATTTGAAATTAAACAAAAATTTTACCGACCGTCAATCATATTGATGTTGAGCCGTTAGATGGCAGCATTGCTGTTTTGTGTATATAATTTTAATAATTAATTAATTTGCAAAAACAATAGCAATAATAAATTTTTTAGTTGTGGATGCCGGTAGAGCAAGCAATTATCTATAAAATGATATATAATTTATGTGGATTAGTTGTGAGGTTTTTTCTAAAAAGGGAGTGTAACATCTTAACCTTAGCGTATTAATATATATGATATAGTAATATATAGAAAATAGTACCTAAAATAAATACTAATATAGTAATATATAGAAAATAGTACCAGATAATTATATAATGAAACATCGTGCAGAATTTCGATAAGAACATTTTACTTTTTCTCCAGATGTATTGAATGGTATTTTGAAAAATATAGTTTAGGGAAAAATGGGTTTAAAGTTTTGATCATGACATTTTTTATATTTATTTTAATTCTTGGGTCATATAAGTTACTTTTAGTATATTTTGAAGCTTAATCGTTTTTGGATTTTTTTGGCATCTCTTATTCTAACCGCATTAGAGAACTCTCTCCCGCACTCTGAATTTCAGCCATTGGATACTTTCCTCTAGCTCTTAACCTTATGTTATTGATACTCTCTAGAACAGGGTTTCCCAACCTTTTTTTTGTTGAGGCTCGCCGGACTATAAATTATATTTTCATGCCCCCCCTTTGATTTAGTAAATTAAATAAAAATGGTAACTGAAGTTTGTAAATACACAAACTTACCTTTCAACAGTGGGACACAATAATTTTACACACTCAAACTGATTTCTCAACAAAAAATACACCAAAACGTCAAATTTTTCGCAAGTTTGTAGTAATAATAGTGAATATGATATTTAATTTCATTAATTTTATGCATGTCAATTAAACATTACATTGTAAAGTTATTTGTTTATGTTGTTTGTATATTTTTTTGTTTTTTCTTTCTAAAATGCAAACGCTTTCCGCCCCCTTGACATCTCTCTATGCCGCCCTTGGAAGGCGCGCTCCCCTGGTTGGGAACTCTTGCTCTAGAATAATATATTGTATGATAACATTTTCAGTACTTTTTAGAACGATGCAATTGTATTCATACTGGCAAAACAGTAGTTAAAAGAGACTGACAGAACTTGAGGATACCTTAACAATCTGACAGTTTTAAAATAAAGCAGAATTTTTTAAAATAGTACCAATAAGTGCCTAGAATGTGGCATTAATTGTTCTCATTATAAAAGAATCAGGTAATGGCTTTATGAGAAAAATTAACATTTTATATTGTATATATTGTATTATATATAATAGTATTAATTATTGTCTTTATAAAATGATCTGATAATCATTTTATGACGGGAACAATGAAGAGTATGACACAATATTGTTCATTGTTTAAAAAATATTAAATGAAATGGTGTGTCTGCTTAGAGCACAACAGGTGTGATGACGACGGTGCACGCGTCGTCAAATTTAAAAAAGGCTTCGTCAATTTGAAAAATGTAAATATTGATAATTCGTCAATATAAATATTGATAATATAAATGAGCTAATTTTACATAAATAAAAAATTCCATTTAATAACAGTTAATTATTATTATATCTGCATATTTCATGTGAAGTTTGAAAGTCAAAAACGACATCTTCATTACATTTGTAAAAATTGTTGCAACGTGTTCAACGGAAAATATTTGTTTAAAATACTGGATGAAATGTAATATTGAATAAAATATTGAATATTATAACATTAGCTTCACTTTTTATTAATCAAATGGTGTAAAATTCTAGCGATTTTGTGAAACGAGATTGTACCACTTACCAATTTTCCACAAATTTTTAATAAAAGTACTTCTTTCAACTCGAATTTCCCCCGTAATACTTAAATGAAAAAAATTTTTGTAGGTCACGCGAGTGGCGATGTGACAATAAACAGTGCATCAGAAAGATGGATACATGTGATGGTGTGAGTAACTGTTGGGATGGCAGCGATGAAACGTTGCGCCTCTGTAGCTTGCGAAACTGTGCTTCGTACCTCTTCCGCTGTGCGTACGGAGCCTGCGTCGATCGACGAGCCCCATGTAACGGTGTCAGTATATTCATTATTTTTATTAATTTGCTTTACAATACGAGGTGTTTCTCAGCAGTTCACGTATGTTGTCGCTTAATCTATACGTACAAATAATTCAAATTACTCTCACACCATAAAAATATTTTCTTTTATGCTATGTTTTCTAAGAGTAATATAGCAAACACTGTTAAAGTTTCAAAGTAACTGAACTGAAGTAATTGAAGAATCGAAGCAAGTATTGTGGTTGTTTCCTTAAATTTTTTAAATAACCTTAATCCTAATTCAAAGTGTTTTCACATAAGGACACAGACTATCAAAATGTTTTCACACAAGGACATAGATTATCACAATATTTTTTGTCCAAGGATGCAGACTATCAACATGTTTTCACCCAGGGAAATAGACCAGAGGTTCCTAAACTTTTTTTTTCTCGTAACCACTTTCAAAATTTTACTGGTTTACGTGGAGCCCCTGCTGCTACAATTCTACTATATTGCCAAAACTCATCGAAAAATGTGAAGATTAGATCTAATGATGGAACTTTGCGTCGCGGCTGAGTTTCAACCCTAAATTCAGAGTGGTAAAAATGAAAAGTAAAATAGTATGTTTTCTTGTGTTCTCTTTACTAAAATAATATGATTACAGACTTAATAGAATTGAAATTAAACATTAATAACGTAACGTAACTTCAACAATGCAAATCGACAATTAAAAAAAAAATAGTGATCATTTTAATGGGAGGGATGTATTAACAGCAAAGTATCAATATTTGCCAGTTTTGCAAGGAATAACCGCAAATGTCCCCGTTCTGTGATGTTCAATTTGTTTTTTTTTGTTAATAGGTTTGTAACGACACTAAAACTTTTTTCGAGAAGGAATGACGAGTGAAACGCTATCAAAAGTTTTCTCACAATTTCCCACAGCCCAGGATATTTTGTGGCTATTTCTGCCTGCAGCCAAAATGTTTGATAACCTTTTTAAAATTTCATCTTTAGCTCCTCATTGATGGTATGCTCGAGTAGCTCCTCTTGTAATATCACATTTGCCACTTCCGTTTCATCAAATGGATTTATGATCCATGGTGGTATTTCCATCGTCAGAATATCTTCATATCTGTTTTTGAAGTCATCATGCAGGGCATTTCAACGTTGAACTTATGTCTGAATATCCTCATCCAGACATTCTGCCTGTGACAAGTTTGGAAACTGGGAGAATTCGTGCCAACTAATATTTTCCTTCATAAATTAATATTTTCCAAGAAAAGCCAAAATTGCACCTTTTGTTTTTATTAAATTTAGGTTGTCCCTTAGTACCTTTAAATTTTTTGAACAAATCTGTCAAATTTCCTTTTAAATCTGGATCCTTATTTTCCAGAAACTCTAAAACTGATTCAAAAAGTGAGTAAAATCTTGTTAAACATGCACCTTTTGAGAACCAGCGTACTTTAGTATGGAAGTCTTCATCATTTTCGTAGCACAATTGTGTAAATAAATGGGTATTCAATGCATTGCTTCTTATTTTGTTAACTGCTTTATCACAAATTGAAGTATCGGTGCAATCTATCACTCAAAATTTTTCGCTACCAGGTGTTGTCAATGGAGGACACAGTGAATTATAGTTACTCCTGGTATAATTCTTTTAAGATGGCTTATGAACCCACGATATCGCCCGAACATAGCAGGAGCTCCATTTGTTGCCACATTGAATTTTGTTGCCATCGAAATAACATTTGAAAATGGAGTCATTCAGCATTAGCAACGATGAGGTCACTGAAATATGTACAAACATACAGGTCAATCATATATCTCTTCTTTAGTGAATCACTACAGTTTGGTAAATAAATAATTTTACAATAAAAAGTACCAAAAGTTCAATCTTTCTCGGCTTTCTGTTCTTTTATGGAAGTATCGAATAATGGGCCTGTTCAGTATTTAATTTTTATTACGTATTTACTATTGCAAACATATATTTACTTTTTCCGGCACTGGCAAAATAGGCAGGTATTTACTTTTTCCGGCACTGGCAAACACTGACATCGATTCACTCGAAAAAAATGAGTAATGTTTGTCCTTGGCATTCGTATTTGTATTGGTGAAGAATCAAACAAGTTCATGTAAGTCTGCAAATACAGTATAAGTCGTATTTTGTCCCTTTGCACGTCTCAACAAGCGTTGCAGGCGGGTGGGTGGCGTTTTGCAAGTTTCGACACGTGTTGTACTGAATATTGAATATGGAAGTTTTTACAAGTAACAGTCGCTTGACCCTCTTAAAATATTATCTGCCTACATTGATAGATCAAGCCAAGCCAACATTTTTATTCTTTACTATCGAAACCAGATAAATTTTTGTTCTTACAATTTTTTTTCATGCCAACGTAGACCCCCGTCGAGTCCCCCTTGGACCATTGGGGTCCACCTGGACTACTTTGGGAATCACTGATATAGACTATCAAAATGTCTTCACTCAAGGACATAAACTATCGAAATGTTTTCACCCAAGGACATAGACTGCCAAAATATTTTCATCCAAGAAAAAAATTATCATATGTTTTTGTTTCAAAAAATCCTTTTTTATTCGGTTCATTTTTAATGGCAATTTTGTTTAAATAAGGATTTATAGAGTAGTATAACGAAGCGGGAATTGGGAATATGAAAACTAGCAGAAAGTAAACAAAATTAAGACTTTATTCATATATTGTATTAAAATTCACTAGGTGCCAGACTGTGCTGATGAATCAGATGAATCTCCCGAACTTTGTAACACAACAACACTGGTAGGTTCTAGTGGCCATAAACTGATTACGAGAAAGCCGTTAATACGGCGGACCAATGTGCCACCGTCGCCGACACATCCCGTATTTGAAGGAAGGTAAGGAAATATTTGGTTATATGATATGGGATCGGGAAAGATTACCATTATTTCTGTCTAAGTCCTCTCAGAGGTATTAATTTAAACAGTAAATGTTATAATGTATGTTATAAAGTATTTCGGAGACTTAGTTTTAAAGAGGGTTTTAAGAATTTTATAGAGGATTCTGCTGCATATGATGGAAAACGTCTGCCTTGAATTTGGATTGAAAATTAATGGTAATAAGATGAAAATGACAATTATTGATGATTACTAGATTTGTTAAGGACAAGCTGAGGAAGACATGGAAGAACAATAATATCATAAAAAGATCGAAAACCCGACTCTTTTGATCATTAGTGTGACGATGTGAAAGTAAGAGAAAATAGTAAAATGGAAGTATGTTTTTGGAGAAGAATGCTTGGAGTATCTTGGAAAGTTTAGAGTATCGTTTGTCCAATATTGCACAAACTCGTATAATGAAATTCTTCAGACATATGTGGTGGTAAAGGGTAAAGTGAAAAGTACCAGACCATAGGAGAGAACACCGATAAGAAGAATAGATTACATTAACACAGCCATAGAGATTCCTCTATATGAGTATAGCCGGAGAACAGTTGACAGAGATTAATGGCGACATATCCTGTGGCGCATCACTCATCTGCAACACATTAGACATGATGACCGAGACCACTCGGCTCAAAGTATAAAGATTAAGAAAAAATTAGAGGATTTTAATAGTGTACCAAGATAGTTGACAAAATATATGTGCTGATTGTTATTTTACAATTGATTTTTTTCAAATGCTATAAAAGCTATAGAAGTGGTAAACGCCTTGAGTGCGCAGGCCACATTTACCTAATATCGACGCTCATGCTTTGTCGATAACATAATAATAAAAAATCTCCGAAAGTGTGGATTTTATTGTAATTAAATTTTTTATATGGCGTAAAAGATATCATATACGAATTAATACGCGCTAATGGAGATGAAAAATATTTATTCGAAGGCCCCTCTTAATGCATTGAGTTGATGGAATGTCAACTACTTACCTATTCCCATGAAAAATCTTAACGTATGCATTGAGTTGATGGAATATCGGCTACCGACCTGTTCCCATGAAAATCAGCAGGTTTCGGCCGTCGACTAACTACATACAAAAAATCAATTGTTTGCGATGCATCTACATTGTGTTGCTAAGATAGTATCATTTGTTTCAATTCTCTATCGACATGGTCCAGATTAAGTGACAAGTTAATTGTTTAGCACAATTTTGACACAACTAATTGATTCAAATTTCTTTATTTTAACAATTTATGTAAATGGGGCAAGGTGGATGGTCTGCGAAAGAAACGTTTGAAGCATTTTGTTAATTCTATATTACGGATTATTATTTCTATAGCCCTGTCTCTGAATGAGATATGTCACAGATAGCGTTACTCATTATTATTAATAAAATATAATTCCAAGTCTAATGACTAAATAAGGACAGAGTATTGGAGAAATTTAGTAAAATCATAATTTCTTATAATTCAATACACTTAATCAGACAATAATAATATAATTCAATACACTTATTTTTATTACTTATTAGAAAATGATATCAATTTGATGGTGCCGATAAAGACTGTTGATCAATTGGAAAAAGAATCAAATGCTTTTACCGCAGATATTCAGGGAGCTGCCTGGAATAGTACGCCGGTTATTAAAAGAAAATTAAAAGGCCTTAATTATCCAAAAGAAATTAGAGTCCTAATATCAGAAAAAAGAAAACTTAGAAGAAAGTGGCATCAATCAAGAAGCCCATATGATAAAACTCTACTTAACAGAGCTACTAGACAACTAACTCCAGAAATAAAAAACATCAAACAATTATCAATCAAAAAATTTCTCACTGAACTTACTGCAGATAGCAAAACTGAATACTCACTATGGAAAGCTACAAAATACCTCAAACGACCGTTAGCTCAAGTACCCCCTATAAAAAAGATTGATGGAAAATGGGCTCGTAAAAATTCAGAAAAAGCAGATGTGTTTGCTCAACACCTTGAAGCAAGATTCTATCCAAACGAGGGACATGATGATCTACCACATCTTCATCCCAATGCTTATCCTGTCAGAATTCCACTAGTTACGCCTAAGGAAGTTGCTGATGAAATTAAAAACAACCTCAATGTGAAGAAAGCACCTGGATTTGATCTAATTACAGGTGACATACTTAAAAGACTTCAAAGAAAAGCTCTGGTTAAATTAACTACTCTGATGAATGCCTGTATTCGACTAAACTATGTCCCAGATGCGTGGAAAACAGCTGAAGTTATTATGATACCAAAACCGGGAAAAAATCTAAGTGAAGTTGAATCATATCGACCCATCTCACTTTTACCAATCATGTCAAAGCTATTTGAGAAACTAATTTTAAAGCGCCTCAAACCTGTTCTTGATCAAAGAAACCTGATACCACCACATCAATTTGGTTTCAGAAACAACCACTCGACAATCGATCAAGTACATCGTATTACTGATGTTATTGAAAAAGCGATAGAAAACAATAATGTATGTTCTGCTGTCTTCTTGGATGTAGCACAGGCATTTGATATAGTTTGGCATGAAGGTCTCCTACACAAATTAAAATTACTTCTTCCCGATCACTTTTACTAACTCTTAAAATCCTATCTGACTAATCGACACTTTCGGGTTAAATACGAAGACTCGTATTCAGACTTGAAGCTGATTAAGGCTGGGGTCCCTCAAGGTAGTGTTCTAGGCCCAGTTTTGTATTTGCTATACATTAATGATGTTCCAACAACGTTATATAGTACAACAGCCACATTTGCAGATGATACGGCAATAATGGTAGTGGGGGAGACTGTGGAAGTTTCAACTAGAAAATTGCAATCTGCTCTCAACAAAGTAGCCATCTGGACAAAAAAATGGCGCATTAAATTAAACGAATCCAAATCAACACATATCAATTTTACAAATAAAAGGATATCACCACATCCAGTCTTCATTAATGGCACTCAATTACCATATGCAAACACCGCTAAATATCTTGGTATGACTTTCGACGCCAAGCTTCGGTGGAAAGAACATATTAAGAAGAAACACGACGAACTTAATATCAAGTCCAGAAATTTTGAGCTATCAACATACAACAAGCTTATTTTGTATAAGCAAGTCCTACGCCCAATTTGGAGTTATGGAATACAGCTGTGGGGCTGCGCCAGTAAGTCTAATATGCAAGTGATACAAAGATTCCAAAACAAAGTGCTTAAGTGTGTAGTTAACGCGCCTTGGTATGTCCGTAACTGTGGTCTCCATCGCGATCTTGAGATTGAGATGGTATTAGTACTATATATACGTTTGACGATACTATTAGTAAATTTGCTAGTTCTCACCAAAAGAGACTTCAAAACCATATTAATCCAGAAGTGTCCAGACTCTCAAATGTGGAAAATACTATTAGAAGACTCAAAAGAATAAAACCTTTTGAGCTTGTTAAGACATTAGAACACTAAGTGATTCAAAGGAAAATCTTAGTTTAGTCAGCATATAGTACATTAGTTTAGAAACAAATTAATCGTTAGTTATATAACTAGTTTTAATAAAAATTGTAATAATAAACAAAAAAAAAAAAAAGAACTTAATCAGACAATACTTAAATGCCGTTATGCCATTTTTATTTAAAGAATGAAGAGGCAACTTCCTAGACATAAACATTTATACAAGTCATATCCTTAATTTCCACAGAAAATTAAATCAAAATTTGAGATTGGCATGAATAAAATTTTTGATTTGATTGATGAGATTGGCAAAAATAACGGCAGATAAATCTGGCGAGTGCAATGAATGGGGACACATTTGTATTTTAATGAATTTTGAAATGTAAATCCGTGCAATAAATGAAATGTAATACACATTGGCACAATTTAAGTGTACTGTGCGTGTCTTGATTAAAAAGAATTTTCCTTCTTAATTTCAACATACTGGCATACACCGCGCATTGCCTTGATGAGAGTAAATTCTAATGAATTTTGAAATATGCATCATTGCAATAACTGAAATGTGTATTTATTGGTACAAATTAAATACACTGTGCACATGTGGGATGACAAAGTATTTTATTTCTTAATTTCAACGTACTGGCATACACCAAGCATTACCTTATTAAAATTAAATTTTGATGAATTTTGACATGTGTAAAAAGCGGTCACCACTACTTTTCCAGCTCATTGGACCGCACTTGCTGTCTTCGAAATTGATTTATTTATAGAAGTCTTAATTTGGACTGTTTCTTTGTCTCTAATGCATTGTGGTAGTCCATATTATCTTAAACGTTTATTCTTAAGCAAAATAAGGAGAAGACATATTAAAGGATTATTGAAACACCAATCGTATGCATAACTTCATCACCATCTTCATGATCATATTAATTTGATATGTCCCATTTTCGTAGCTATCTTGATATCCTTCTGACATGATTTTTTCAACTTGTTTTAATTAGCTTTACATAATTTTTTTAATTTGATTAAGTTAGCTTTTTTATCCATTTCTGGCATTGTTACCTCTTTTGGGCGCTCACTGTATTTTTCACTTTTACTGCTTGTTTTGCCCATTCTGAATTCAACAATTAGCTTTTCGACCATGTTTTCAACAAAAATATACGGAGTATTAACTTGAATGTGACAAAGCTGGTTATCACTGTTCCCTTCAGTACATTGAAACATATTACCTTTTCATGACTTTGTTATATTCGAATTCACACTTTCTATATATATAATCGGGCTATTGCAAAAAAACTAAAAACTCTATTGAATTATAAGTTTATGGAGGATATGCCAGTTCAATAATTCTATTATTTTAATTTTTTTGCAATTATCAGATTCAGAAAACAGGACATAATTATATGAAGGAGAAGCCATTTCAGCCAGGACAGCTTATTCCTGTATTGAATCTCATACCAGATTGTTTCAAAACTAAATTAACTTCCATGTGAGGTGGATTCCTTTTTAGCACAAAGTATTTTTACTCCCAAAATGTATAATTTTTTGATTAGCTTGATTTCTTGATACAGACAAATGTTAGTAAATAACACGACTTCGGGCAGTAATAGCTATCATAAGATCTAATTGACACCATACTATTATAAAGCTGCTGTCTTGAAATAAAAAGCTTTGACATTACTCGGAAATATGCAAATATGGATACGAAGTTACAATACATTCAATATATACGAATAACAAAATAGTGTTTAGAGGCAAAATATTAGTTTGACAATACTTTCACTCAAACATCAAACCGGAATGAATTAGAATGTATACTATTATGTATCCATTCTAATTCATTCCGGTTTGAACTGTTGGCGATTCCAATCATTAATGCGATTGGTGTTTACTTGTATATGTTTTTTTACTATTAATCTACTTTTCTTAATGTTCTGTACAACAAAAGGAAAAATGGGACCCTTACAAAATCAATTACGTGTCTGTCTGTCCTTCTGTCACAGCTGATTTTCTCAGAAACTACGATGTAGAAACTTGATATGTGGCATACTAATACACCATATTAACCTGCAAAATAATTTTTATGGAAATTTTAGGGGAAGTATAGTTAAATAGTTCAAAATTTTCTTTTTAAATTCCGTATATAGGATATTGTTTACCAGTGGCATCAAAAATATTTTTTTTTATAATTTTATGTCGTATATTTTCAGAGATTTTCTGAAAAATATGCACGAAAATATTCTTATTATCTCTGAACCCACTTAACCTAAAATTATGAAAAAATAGGGTAACTAGAAGCTTTTGAAAATATGCGCCATATTTTAACGCCTATGAAAGATATAGTAGACATATATTTATAACGCGCAGAATAAATATTTATGAATAGCTTAATAATACCCCTAAGATCCCCTAAGAAACCTCTTGATGTTCAAAGAGTAAATACTGTTATTACAACTTAAAAAACTGACTAAGTACGAGTCTGAGTTTCAAGTGTCCCCCTAAGGCACTAACAAAAAGTTTTAATCTGATTGTTAGTAATACTAATATTCGGAAAGTAAAAAATTAGCTAAGCGGTCAAATAATTAGTGTTCTGCTATTTATTAACACGCTGATAACTTAACAGCGGAAAAGGAAAATCCTTTCAACATTCATGTTTTTCATTACCGATATGTTATACTTTTCGTAATGGTCTCATTTAACAATCTACGAGCAAGCAATAGAAAGTGTCACTGTGAAACACAATACAGTTTCACTTCAAAAAGAAACAATCCCATTGGTATTAAATGCATTCTAAAAATTAATTTAATGTACTTAACTCACACTTCACAACGTACTAAGTCCATATTATTATGTACCTTAAAATGAAAACAAGCCTTGTACCTTAAAATGTAACATATTTTAGTATTTTTATCTTTTTTGGTATAAATGGATACGGAAACGTATCCATTACAAAAAGAAATAACGTAGCATATTTCTTTTGCCTGTAATAAATTTAACATTTATTGCTATGTTTTGGTAAAGTTTTATAATTATGCTTGTAAATAATGTGGTGTAATTGTGGAGCGGTTAATAATATTACTGTCATTATTAGAATATACTACAGGTTCTCTTTATGTACAACGTTTACAACTGGTTTTGCGGTTTATAGTGTCTCGCTGAAAAGCTTCAGAGCTCCGATAAACACATGCGATCGCTGCAAATCATACAATGCCATAGCCACACGCGGCCTGCGGCACACTATTTATAGGCATGCTCCGCCGCCATCCATGTACGGCTTCGGTATTACGAATACTGATTTTTGGTAATTTTTAATATGTCATATCTTCTAAATTATTAATGAATATAATATGCTGTAAAGGTCAAATTTTATCTACATTAAACGCCCTACATAAACAAATTGTTTAATTCGAAAGTATAAACTCACAAGAAAAATAAATATCAATCGCATAAAAATGGTCGCTGGGGGTTATCCGTAGGATATAGATATGTCATACACAATTCCATAGTACAATATTTTGATATATCTCATAAGGTTTAGTCAGCCTTAGCAATGAAAGCGCCCAAAATTGAATTTTTTTGTAAATATAACAGGCATGTATTATACCTATAAACTATCCGGAAGAAATTATCTGAAGAATAGTGAAAACCGCATCAAAATGTGTTGCGCAGTTTAAAAGATCTAAGCTTACAGCGCAACAAACAGACGCGGGAAGTGATTTTGTTTTATAGTATGTGAGGATATTGGATAAAAATAAGTTGGATATTACAAATATCTTTGATTATTTTATGAAATGGTATAAGCATGTCAATTCTATTAATTGACAAAAAAAAATGTTTCTCCATTTCATTTTATAAGTTACCTAAGCCTATGCTGATGAAATCTGCATATCCATGGCTTTTTTGAAAGCATACTTAATTATGGAGCTATTGCTTAGTATGACGCTTACAATGATTCCGTTAATTATTTAGCTGTAAATCAAAATACAATTGTTAAATTCAATTAGAACGATTAAAGAATGCACTACTCGAGTAAGAATTAAATCTGCTTTTGTTGTGAATTCCTCAACTTATTATTGAGATGAGTGTCAAAAGTTATGTTTGAAAAGGCGTGATATAACAAAATCTAGACTGTTAATGCTATCTGAACTTAATAAAACAATTAGTACTTAAAATGGATATTATATTGCAATTAAATATTTTATTCAACTGCCTGATTATTTGAAATTATTAAACTGTTCAAGTAAATTAACAAAAAATAAAGACAATTAAATGAAACTACGTGATGTAGCATTATTTCTTCTTTCTTGAAGTCCTTTACAGCAATCTAGGTTTCGTTGTATTAAAACATCTTCAGGTGGACTATTAGCATAGATCTGAAGATGTTGTAATACAACGAAACCTAAGTTGTGATAAAGAACTTGAAGAAAGTAGAAATAATACTACATCACGTAGTTTCACTTAATTGTGAATAATTAATTTTTACATAATTAACGAAAAATATATTCAATATTTAAAAAATAAAGATAAGTAATTGTTCATTTTTCTGAGTGACTTCATAACGTTTCTCAGGTAAATGAAATTCAGTGTGAACTTGGAGACGGTTGTGTTATCTATGTTTATTACTTTATATCTATTTTTGTACAAATTATTTTTCCGGTTCTACGAACTGGTGTAAACCACATCTATACAATTTGTAATACTGGAATTAAAATAAAAAAAATTCACAATATTCTTGATATACATTTCAGTACCCAAAGTACAACATTTTCAGTACCTCTTTTCATACACGTTGGCCTTTGATACAAATGCCGGCACATTGCACAAATGCCAATATCAGAAAATGAGTTTTCAATTGAAATGTCATTCTTTTTCATAATCATTTTGTTATCATTTGTAATATATCAATAAAAGTGAATATAGTGGTAAAGAACTTAAAGAAAGTAGAAATAATACTACATCACGTAGTTTAATTTAATATAGGTCCGTATCGGTATATCGTACATACCAACAAACATAGTGTCATTTTCCGACAGTGCCGAAATTGTTGTACCGAGTATTTTTGTAAGTAAATCACATTATCTATGTAGTTACTTTTTACCTTTGACATCTAAACATTATAAATAAAAAATATGCCATGAACAAAAAAGATAAACCAATTAATGGTCTAAAAAATAACGCCTCTTAAAATATAATTCTTCTTCGGCACTGCAGCCTAGAGCAGGCCAGGGCTGTCCCAAGGAGCTTTTTCCATCATAGTCTATCAAATGCTTTATGTTTCCAGTTGGTGACCTTTAATATTTTTATGTTTCTACTTGGTAACCCTTAATATTTTTAAGTCATTCTCGACATCATCAAGCCATCTGAGTGCAAGTTTTCCTCATTACCTGGTATCTCCTGGCTTGTTGAGAGTTAGTAGCTTTGTCGGTTTGTTATCCTCTGATCTAAATAAGTGTCCAAGATACCTTATTCAGTTTGATTTGATGACTTTAACAATGTTTATATCGATTATACATTTCTAGATTGTAAAGAATTTACCAAACCTTATTTTCTTGAAGAGCACCGAAGATTTTATCTAGTATTTTTCTTTAAAAAATTAGTAGTCTGTTTTAGATATGCTTGCTCAATGTCCAGCTTTCGTTGCCATAAAGGGCCACTGTTTTATACATATTCTAAAATACCAGTAATTCGACATCAAACTCTTATTCAACATATTTTTTGGCAAAAATCTAGACCACATAGAAATACAAAGACTTTATCAGTCAGCAAAACATTTAAAAGAGTTTTCACTACTGAAATAGTCGATCTAATTGTTCGTCATACCAACAAGAAGGCGAACACTGTCTATAAAGCATACATTAAGGAAAATCCTACGAAAAAGCAATTAACATGACAAAAATTCAACTCTGAGAATTCTATGCATTCTCAGTAATTCTCATAATGTTGATCATTCATTAGATATGAGGAAATCAACATCTTATTCATTATATCTAGCTGCGATGGACATCAATCGGTTTTGGAGTATAATAAGATCTATTTGCTTTGACGATGCAGGTACTCGTGAAATTCATATCAAAGAAGATAAAACAGTACCTTTCGGCTATATATGGACAATCTTGAATGCTAACTTATCAGTACTTTACAAACCGATGGAATGTTTGACAGTCGATGAGCCATACAGATAACTTTATCCATACAGAGGACGAACTATGTGAAGCAGAAAATTTTCTTTTATTGAATGGTCAAATGTACACTGGTAAATTAACAACCGACTGTAAAATAAATCAAGACGAAAGAGTAGTTAAAGATTTAGTCACAATATATAAAGAATCCGGAAGAAATATTTTGACGGATAATTATTTTACTAAAACCTTCAGCATTTATTGTCATGGAACTTGACAACTGTAGGAACTTTAAAAAAACATTGTATTTCAGTGGAACTTTTAAAGATTTTGAAGAATTTTTCACTAAATTTGGATTGTACGAGAAAGTGATGTGCACTTTCAAAAAAGAAAAGTAGAAGCAAAAACCAGAAATCGTTCAGCATTATAATGTAACCAAGATTGCAGTCAATGCAATGGATCAGATGGAAAGGTTTGTTATACAACCCACAGACAAAATAACAATGGCCTCTCGCTTTTTTTCATAAAATTTTAGATGTCTTCAGGCTTACAAGCTACACAATTTATTATGAAAATAATGAAATTTTAAAAAAGACAAACGAGCGCCGATTATTTTTACGAAAATTGAGTGAAAAATTGTGTAGGCCAACGATTTAAAAATTTTCAAATCATAAGAAATTTCACCACTAAGATTGCGATCGAAAGCATCTATGAAAAACCATTGAATCTCAACAGATTCCACTGGACGAAAAGTTGTTGTATGAAGATACGAAAATCTTGTAAAGATTGTACTAAACTGGTTGTTGATGAACATTCAAGAACAATAGCAAAATGTATCACATGTTTTCAAGATTAAATTCCATATGAGGATATTTTATATATAATTTATAATAAAAGTTATTAAAAGTTAAATAGCTTCATTTATTTGAATACAGAATATTATTTTTTTGTATACAGAATATTATTTTTATACAGAATATTCTTCATTTATTTGTATACAGAATATTATTTTTATACAGAATATTCTTCATTTATTTGTATACAGAATATTATTTTTATACAGAATATTCGTCATTTATTTGTATACAGAATATTATTTTCTACCCCCAGAAATTAGTTTAATTATTTGTTATTATGTAATTCTGTAGACGTATTAAGTTCTTACATATAGGTACCCGGGTACCCGGGTATGTTGATCAAATGCGTATTTGACTTTAATTTTAGAGTACATTTATTTTTTTTACACATTTAAATATCATAATATATGTGAATTGATGTCAATTGACTCAAATTACGAGGACCTCAAAGGATTTGATGATCTTTCGTTAAATACATAACATATATAAGTAAGAACATGCAAAAGGTACGCGGGTACCAAAAGGGTATTCAGGTATTGATATAAGGATTAAAAAACAATAATTATAGTATAAAAGTTGCCTAAAACACAATAAAACATGAAAACGGTATAGTTACAAAGACGTAACGCGTTGTGACAGAATTATTTTGAAATTTCGTAACACTGACAAATGAAAACAAGTGACTATTTGCATTTTATTATTACAGTCTCTTGTTTAAGCTTCTAAAAATAAAATGTAACACTGAAATGATTATCACAAATCACAAATAGATTATCGTTGTATTTGTCATATATTTATTATGTGTTATACTTTTCTTAATTCTTATATTTAGAACATATAACTTTTTCGTATCTAAAACATAATAATTATATCATTAAACAACTCAAATGCCTTATAATAGATTTACTTATATTGAAAGTTGATACACAGACGGATGACAGTGACGGATGACACTACGTTATGCTTGCACTTATTGCGTACTATGTTATTTTTTATATTGTTTTCTAGTATTTTTATTATCCTTCGATATTATAGGACTTTTATATCTAAAGGTATACTAATAACCTGACATAGCGCATAATATTTTTCAAACTAATTGATATTTATAGTATATGGGAGTATAAATTTGTATATATATATATATATATATATATATATATATATATATATATATAATTTCATTTAAGACAAAAAACGTATTGGTGGCTAATCAGAAATTGCATTTTAAACAAAATATTTGTTACATTAAATTGTGTTTTTAAGTACCAAAATTCATATATATATGTATAGCTGTTAAAAGTAGTAAAACTTTTATGTCAGAAGAATAAAAAACTGTATTGCTTAAAACTAAAATTGTACTCATTCTAAGCAATTAAAAATTTTGCACCTTTAAACGTTGAATGTTTTAAATTTTCAATAGTTTTTTGTTCAGCAGTTTTAGAAAAAAAACATAAAATGCTGGGAAACATTTGTAAAAGATCATTAGATTTATGTGGATAAGTCCGTTTGCTTTATTTAGTTTCTGAGATAAATAACTGTGAGCAACGAACAGATGGACGACACATAGCAATCTAATAAAGGTTTCATTTTTTTCTTTTTGAGGTGCGGTACACAAAAAAACTATACTGTTAGACACAGTGTACACTACTAGAGAGAGTTTAAACATATTTTTTTAATGGAATTAATACATTCATGGCTCAAACGAAAAAATAACGCTGAAAACTCTTGGATTAATGTTAGAAATTCTATATATATGTGTGTATATATATATATATATATATATATATTTATTGTTAATTTTTATAAAATTCCCACCTCCTTGAATCAGTTACTTATTACTTATTAAAAATGAATGTTTTTAAATTAATAATAAATTTTTATATATTTTATTAATAACTATATCCAGTCACTTTCTATTAGACTCCAGAGCGAGAATACTTTAAGATCTACAAATATGTAATATAAAGCAGTATAAGTTATAACACGATCGCGTGTTTATAAAAAATAATAAAATTGCCAGTTTTTATACAAAATAATAAAAATTAATTAACTCGATTAAAGAAAAAACAAATTTATAAAAATTTGTTATGAATTACAAATCTCTCATACAATAAAAGTTATTTTTTTAGAATGCACTAGACAGGGAACAAAACTTTCACTTTTCCACGTGTTCGTTCCATGAAATACTGACCGCACATGATGTTAATTATTGTGACTCTTTATGTATTAAAATTGAGAAAATAACCAGGTAAAAATTTGAATCAAATCTAGTAATTTGATTTTAGGAGCAAAATTGATGAAAACGGGACTACATGTGTCTTACCAGAACAGCCCAAGAATGGCGTATACTTAGAATACTCCGTAGATGGGAATCTTGTACTCATCTATTACTGCAATAAGATGTACAGTATCAATGGTGAGAACATGACTATTTGCTCCAACGGTTTCTGGATGAGTGAAATACCTACATGCGAAAGTAAGTTACATTTTATATTAGTTTATTTGACTCATTTTTCATCAAAAATGTCACTTTTTTATCTAAAAATAGCAACATATTGTATTAAATAGTAAAAATCTGAAATTGAACTAACATAATGTTTAAATTAACTAAAATAATGTTTACATAACTAATATAATGTTTACATAACTAATATAATGTTTACGTAACTAATATAATGTTTTCATAACTAATATAATGTTTACATAACTAATATAATGTTTACATAACTAATATAATGTTTACATAACTAATATAATGTTTGCATAACTAATATAATGTTTACATAACTAATATAATGTTTACATAACTAATATAATGTTTACATAACTAATATAATGTTTACATAACTAATATAATGTTTACATAACTAATATAATGTTTGCATAGCTAATATAATGTTTACATAAAATAATTGCATTAAAACACAAAACAGCTTCATGAACGGTTACGGTATGAAGTTATTAATGCCATCAGTATAAAAGTGTATCATATTTTAATTACCATAAACCACTTATAACTGATGAACTATTGTTTATTGTTTATGTGTACACATTTTTGAAGTTATTTAATTAAATTAATATTTTACCAACCATATTTATAATCACGATCCAGTGCTTTTATTAGTTTATTTCCATTAATTATTTGCGTAATAAATAAAATTGTTCTTATATTAAGCCAAAGAGTTATAAATTCTAAAATGCGTACATAAGCCTAATTTTTTTTATTTTAATTACTTTAATGTATCTTTCATAACATATCCTTCTTTCGAACCCTCAGGGAGAGTTTCGAAGACTTTTTTGGGCCAGTCAAAGTGATACCTCTTATTGTTTGATTAGGCTAAGCATAACATTGCTTAAATTTTATATAACCGTAGAAAAATTTTCAGAATTA
Organism: Druceiella hillmani; assembly: GCA_039881145.1. NCBI lineage: Eukaryota > Metazoa > Arthropoda > Insecta > Lepidoptera > Hepialidae > Druceiella > Druceiella hillmani. The sequence continues at coordinate 5,994,235 of JAYKKI010000092.1, forward strand.
TAAATGGTGAATAGGAACTGCATACTTATACTTCTAATAGGTTTTGATTTTGCATCTATTTAAATTTAAGCATATGCATTCTGCATGCATTTTTTTGTTTTTCAAAATAAACAGATTATACGACATTTACTCAGAGCAATGTGAACCACTGGTATCTCCTTCAATGGAATTCGAATGCTACAAGCCAAATTCGATCCAACCCAGTACCTGCAACCAGCGCCATGATCATGGCACACGTATGAAAGGCAAGTGTAAAGAGTCCTACAATTCGGAGTTCTCGTTTGAGGATGTCACCTGCACCAAGGGCTCTTGGAATAGCTTCCCATCATGCGAACCAGGTACGTTGTAATTAAGTAATGCAGTTATCATTGTTTAAGATAATTTGCATACGCTTCGAATATCATTTTAAGTCAATAAACTTCGGGTAAAAACAGACGTAACGAGGAGATAGCAATTTAATTCTTTCTTAATAATGTTACACATTTTGCCATATTCAGCAAAAACCTGCAGATTTTAGGCTCTTGAGGCATATTAATTTTCGTCTCAAACATGTTGTAGTACAAATTTAATTTATATCATTATGTAAAATATCCAGAATTTTGTAGAATATATTTAATTTATATCATTATGTAAAATATCCAGAATTTTGTAGTATATATTTAATTTATATCATTATGTAAAATATCCAAAATTTTGTAGTATATATTTAATTTATATCATTATGTAAAATATCCAGAATTTTGTAATATATATTTAATTTATATCATTATGTAAAATATCCAGAATTTTGTAGTATATATTTAATTTATATCATTATGTAAAATATCCAGAATTTTGTAGTATATATTTAAATTATATCATTATGTAAAATAACCAGAGTTTTCAATACATACATTATTATTAAGTAAAAGACTGAAAGTTCTATAGTACATATTTAATTTTTGTCATTAAGTAAAATATCCAATGTTTGGAATATAAATAGTCAACCGCACAAAGAATATGCTTACCTTGGTAGCGATTCCTAGTTTGATTGCAAACTTATTGAATAACAGTAAACCAAATGTTAGATTTATGATATTAGACGAGATATACAAAGTTGACAACTTCACAATGAGGATCATTTTAAGTGAGATATATCTCGGGTAAAAGGGCCAAATCGCCAATGTATTTTTGTACTTCTTGACACATCTGTATGATCCTATGTTTATTTCTTGAATATCCTTATTGTCAAAATCTACATAATCGCAAAATGGTTTTCTATTTTCTGTGATACTCAATCTTAACAAATCTATGGCTTTACTATCTCATGTGACATGGTTTTAATAAAAATAAATATTTAGGGGTCTTTTAATGGCTTTGTTGTATACACATTAGTTGCATCATTCAGTTTATTTCCTGTCTGTTCCATCGTTTTAAATATAACACCTTGACGTTAACCAAAAAAGTTTTACTTTTTTGGTTAACGTCTCCCTTTTTTCGACTTAATATATAATTTATAAATTCTTTGTTATATAATATCTTAGTTATAAAGGTAGGGTCAATTGTAATTTACGTTAATATTTTTTGGATTTTTAAAGGATTTTGGTTAGATTTTTGTACAAGCCTGTGTCTCCAGAACAAAAGGGAATCCCAATTAATTTCATTACAATACTAATTCCACAAAAATAATTAGAAAAAAATTAGTATTCCTGCAATAAAATTTTGGATTATTCCTTGAGTGTTGTGACTTCTGTTCATAAATATTTTTAATATTAGATAGAATATAATTAGTACATAATGTATATATGACATTATACATGTGTTATATACTAATTATATATAATATATAATTATGTAATAAATAAATATGTTATATTAGTATATAACACACCCTGTCTTCTACCCCCCTTCGTTTATAAACAAATCAACCATAGTTTATCCATAAAAGATAATGTATGTAAAAAAAAACAGAAAACATCTATGGTAACAATAACCCTACAACCATTTTACCTTCAGAAAGGTAAAATTTACCATTAACATTTATTTCAATAGGGCAACATTTTTTTTGGTTGTCAGTCAGAAGACACTAAAAATACCTGGAATGTAATTTTTTATACAATATAAAGCTGTCCATTTGAGGTATTTGACCTCAATTTATGGTCTACAAACTTTGATAATACTGGTTGACTTACAATCAATAAATTCAAATAATTGAATACTTAAATTACACCTTCGCTAACAGAACAGTTGAAGAAATCCAAATTTGAGTAGCAACATTCTTTCCATTGACATGTCTGATTACAGCAGTTTTATATTCTGGCAAGAATTATTCAATGAGAACAACTTGAATAGTTCACCGATTGAAATTCGTTCAAAATCAATTTTCACTCTAGGCAACGCTAAGAGAATCGACCAGACTGTATAATACATTAAGATATCAGTTTTGCATCCAAAAAAATGACATTACGTAGTGATGTAATGCCCGTAGTGAGACCCAGAATATTGAATATTATTTAAACAATTGTCCCAGACTGTGGAATGCTGACACCTCAGGCTGAGCCGCTAGTAATGAATGGACGGGATCCCGAGATTGGAGAGTTTCCATGGCATGTGGGAATCTATACTATGCCTCAAGCCGATTACAAATGTGGAGGCTCCATCTTCAGCCCCAAATTGGTGGTAACAGGTAATGTTGTAATAAATCAGAGTGAACAATGTATTCTAATTACATAGAAAATATGAACGTAAGATTCGTTTGCAACAGATATGTTGAAGTTTATATAATAGAAACAAATAAGACTTATAAATGTAAACAGGGTCGCAAACATATTTTCTTAACATATCATAGTCAATCTAATTGTAAAGGTGACTGGCATAAGTCTGTGTACTGTTGAGTCCAAGTGTTACAAGATTAACCTAAATATTAACCTGTCGACCACGAATAGAACTCGGACTACAAGAATTTCGTACGTATTTAGGAAATTGTTTAATAGAAATACTGTATACCTTTAAATGTTTATCATTTAATGGTACGCCATATTTCTATTAAACAATTTCCAAACATTAATTTGGAACGTAAATATTTTGCCCATTATATCTTTCACAGCCGTAAAAACATGAAATTCAAAAATTATAAGATCTAGGATAATCGCTGTGCTTTTTCCAAAACCTTTGCATAGGTTTATAAAACTCTATCCTTTTTTTTTTGCATATTTTTAAATGTATCTGTGACGATATGCCAAATAAAATTAATAAAGTAATATTTTTGAGTTTTATTAACTCTTTCAAACAATACAAAACCCCACAAATGCAGTTAAAAAAAAAACATTTTTTCCTGTACTTGAAACATGTGTGGGTTATGTTTTATTTATTCCACACGTTTTGTACCAAATTTCAATTTTCTAAGTCAGTTTCTGTGAAAAATGGATGTGACAATCGGATATTTGACTGCTGTTATAAGGATTTCAATTTTATTTTGAAGTTAAGAATAATAAAAATAATGCATTTATATAGAGTACGTTCCACTAGCCGTTCGCTTTCGCGACCGTGATCATGCTCATTCCACTAGCTTGTTAGCATTGTAACCGTCAGTCCAAATGGAACAGGTATGAACGATGCCTATTCGTAACTATGAGGAAATGGCGGGTGTTGGAAAAAAATAAAAATATTATGGTATTGTATTTTTTTATTACGTATTAACCGTCAGACAGTAATTTACATATACAGTAATTTTAAAAGTGTAATTTAATTTCTATGAAAATTTGATGATGGTTTGCACATTTTGCGTCTTCTGGTGTGACACTTTTACTTCTATTAGGTATTTCTCAGATCTGCATAAGGTGATTCTCTACATCACCATATTTAATATTCAAACATAATATAATTTATTTACGTAAACTTCATATATCCATATGTCAAAGTCAAATTGACAAATAAATGCGGGTCGGTGTCGGCTCAAAGCGGTCGTGAACAATGACACGATTAATGACATTTTGATAACGACCATGGTCGCCAAATGGAAAAATACAGTGAGCCTTTTGAGCGTTGCGATCGCCTAGTGGAATGTACTCACAGAAAAAAAAATTAATTAAATCCCAAAAACTTTATTTTAAACCATCAATTAGACAAACGAGAAATTTTTTTATTTTTTATGAAAAGTGAGGTATTTTTTATTGTAGATTTTGAATACAATTTTTAGGTCGACAAGGCCGTCAAAAATGGACATAAAACTAGAAAATAATGAAAAAAATTGTCATTGGTACAAAACAATATATAATATATACATATTTATGAGTATAGCATTTTTTGTTTTGTTACGATCACAAATTTTATTTCTTTTTCGCTTTTCCCCGACTTAAATTGTTTGTTTGTTTGTGTTTGTAATATCATCTTTCTAGGTTTATATTATTATATATTATATTTAACAAATTACTCACATATCTGTCCGTATGTCCTTCTGTCAGCTTGAAATTTGACATAGTAATAAAACATAATTTGCAATAGGCATAATTCTAAATATTCAATATAGTTTTAGAGTGGGTAAATAAATACCTGAAATTTTTTTAATGTCATACATTGTGTGGAATATCATTCAAAAGAGCAAGTTATACATAATTCAAAATTATATTCTTCAAAATTCTATGAATATAATTGCTAGTTCGAGAAATATAATTGAAAATATCATAGAAATACATATACTGTTGTTGAAGTCAAAATTAAGAAAAAAAAATGGGATTGCGATAAGTTTACTGGAAAATTATAATGCCAATTTTTAATCTCATTGTTTTTGAAAAGTTTACGATATTTTTCGCTTTATTATTATATATTTTATTTACAAATAATTTAATAAAAAAAATATGTAACCGTTAAGGGTTAAATGTGTACATGTACCCATGTATATAGGAAACCTGATAGTGAGAGTTCTACTCATACTAAGCAGGTTTACTTTAATATCCTGTTCGGTTTCTGTGATGCGAAACCCATTTTCACCGGTTTCATTTTCTTAATTATATATTTTAATAAAAAATGTCTTCCTTAAACCTCTATTTCTATTCAATACTTAAAACTTTATTTATTTATCAAAAAACCCCATGTCCAATTTACAGGTTACTCCAAAATTTCGGTATGTGCAACCACTCAATCTAGAACAATTTACATTACATATAGTAATATAAATATTCATTAATAAACGGAAAAACACACATTAATTAAAATTAAACATAAAACTAAATAATCTTCGAGCGTCAACTACCATGCAACTCCATAATCGGATTCTTAAAGCGGTCAATGGAATAGAAAAAATATCAAGATTTGACACCTTTATTTTTTCAATAAATGAAAGTGATCACTTGAAGCTGATGATGAGGTGGGTATCCAAGCAGCTAGAAACCAGTTTCATAAATAACTATACCTTACGTGCAGGTGGTTTTCTTGGAGAAAGAGAATTACTGCTCATAGACTTTTTGACCGCTTTTTTGGTTTCCTCATTTGTTCTGAGTAGAATTGTTGCTCCAGTTTCGAAATAATGTATCATGATTACATCATTTTTAGCCTAGAAAATGGATGCCATAACCGTTCCCGCCGAACTTGTGAGTTTGAACTTCTTAGACAATTGTGAAGACAATTTTTCTTACTATTTTGTTTCAGATTTGCAGTGATAGAGCTGGATTTTGTCCATGGTAGCAAATCATACTAACAATTTTTCAATATAAGGTGATACTCTTAACTACTAACTCTTAATTTTAGACTTTTTTCACGTTGTTTTCGGTGAGGGAAGCGCACAAGTGCCATTCATGATAATATTATTACTTAAAGTATTGCCCAGATTAATGTCGTCATATCACCGTGTAACTGTGGAACACAGGAGTAGAGTCCCCTAATGTTTCCATCAAGTTGGTGTATATCTCTTCTGTACACATTTTCTTCAAGCAGATGTGCTGAGTGACAGCTTTTGCCAGTGTTATATCACTTCGACTGTTCATATCCAAATGACCGTTCCTATCCAATTGACGAATGTGTGACTTCTACAAACTACATGCTATTGATATGACATCATATGATTAACAACTGTTATGCACATTGACACAAATCATATATATTTTATTAATTTGATGAATTACAAATATTTGTTTTTACGTCGTGTATAAAAACATATTTTCTTTAAAATATTGTGTGTGGATAATTTTCTTTTTCATTTTAAGTTTTATTAAAATAGAATTTGTCATTGCAACTTATGCAATGAGATTTTAAAAGTACAAAAAAAATATTTCGGTGCTATTTTGAGCTCTTTGAGCAACTGTAAAATGTATGGTTTAAGAACTATATAATAATAAATTCTTTAATTACCTTTATATGTAAAGCGGCGCACTGTGTGTACACGGACGGCGTAGGAAAACACTCCCCTGAGAAGTACTCCGTAGCAGCTGGCAAGCACTACATGCATTATGACAGAACGGAAGGGGAGCACTTTGTGCAGAAGGCCAATGTACGTAAACGAGTAGTTTTCTTCTATTTAATACATTTTGTTTCAAAAAAAATTACCAAAAGTATATATAAACGTAAGCGTTGTAGTATAATTGCCATAGCATATAAAAAAAACAGCATTACTATAAGATGCCGACATGGTGTGTTGGGTTGATTACAAGGCATACGGGAGCTTTGACAATACGGCACACCAGGGTTCGATTCCCAGTCGCTTGTCAAGCGGGGCTGGACTGGTGTTTTGGTTACTCTCGTAGCAATAAGTTCGCCATATATATATCAATTAAATACATGAAAGTACCTAGAATTATAATGTACTGGAAAACTAAACTAAACTGGAAAACTCTAAACCTTTCTAAAAATTGTGAACCTTTTCATAATTTATTGGATTATTGTGATAATATTAGGAGGACGACATTGATACCAATGTTTACTAAGAACCATACAAAATGTCAATTCACCCCAATACCCCGAGTCTACTTGTTTTAGAATGATAAAAACTGTTAGTACTGACTCGTTTTCTAAGTATTCATTTGTATGATTTTGCATATCACTCTAGTTGGTCAGTTTCTAATTTGTTAATGGCATATTCAGTCAAATGTTTTAAATTTTTGACAGTTTTACATTACCGTTATAAGTCGTAAACGTAATACTTTTATTAGCAAAACAAATTTGAATTACCCAAGTAGCATGTACAGAAAACCACTCGTCCTATCTTACTTGAATCGTTCAATCAAACTTATTCTCTGTTCATTCTTATTTTGTACAGTTTATCTCGGCGATCGTTGCACAAAAAGTTTCACAGCTCAACATAAAAGGTTTTTATATCTACTGTTATTTTAAAACAGGTTTTGGCACTTGTATCAAAGAGGCTTCAGTTATTACTCATTTCGATGGTAAATAAAAATACTTTTTAATATTTGATATTCTGTTATTTGTGCCATCACTATGTGTTATTTGTGTCATCTTTTGTCCTTGCCATGTCCCCTTACATTGGGTTGACTTTCTTAATTTTGAAGTACTATCTGCATCTTGTGTAAGCATCACCTTCAGATAAATCCAACTCCTTCATATTGCGCTTGATATTTGTCAGCCTGATAGTTGTAGGTTTCCCACTTCCTTTTTTCGCAAAGCTATAGAAAGGCACGGTTTCACGACGTGATTTTCAGGTCACCGCATTATGTGACTGTACCACCTCTGTCTTGCCTCCTGGATTCCCTTGGCAATCGGAAGGACTTTAAAACTCCTCCTTAATATTCATTATGTACCTTATCTTTGAGTATTACTCCACCGACCCAGCGTAGAATGCGCATTTCAGTCACATGGAGTTTATCTATTTGGATTTTCTTTGTGGCTCAAGCTTCATTACCATATAAGATAAATGGTCTGACTACCATTTTGTAAACCTTGTCATTAGTTCTGAAAGGCATTTTTACATTACATAAAATACCAGTCAGTATACGCCGGTTGTTCCATGCTGAGGTTGTTCTATATGTAACATCTGTTGCAATTGAACCATCTTCGGAAATTACTGATCTTAGATATTTCAATTTATTTGTCTGTAGAATATTGACATCTCGTAAAGTAATGTTAGTATCTGTTGGCATGTGTTGATCGTGATCAATGTTGCATTTATAAACTACATTTTGGTTCTACTTACGTGCAGGCCATTTGATTCTAATGATTCTCTCCACTGTTCTAGGTCATCGGCAATAACACGCTTACTCTCTGAGATCAGCACCATGTCATCAGCATACAAATCCTAACGAGTGGGCTGCTGTATTCGCGCAGTCGGGTAGTTCACAACAAAATTAAAAAGAAGGCGGCTTAGAGCATCCCCTTTATAGGCACCTACACACATGTTTGTGCATGTCTTTAATGAGCCTTATGTAGTACTCAAGGACAAAGGGGGCCTGTCATGTTATGGATTTTAAAACACGGTCAAAAGCCTTTGATTTCTATGGACAACGTCTTCGAGATAGGTTTCCTTGAGCTTTTAGCACTATTGTTCCTACTGCGTGAATTGCATCCATGGTTTCCTTTTCAAAACTGAAATCAAACTGTTTTTCTCTCAGACTTATATATTATACATTTCAGACACAGAAAGTGCTCGTTTTCTTCATTTGTTCGCAACTGAGATCTGTCAACCTCGTGCATTTAAATTTGCTGTATTTTCCTAAAGTGTCATGAAAGTATTAGTTAATTGAAAACTTCTAAATGTAACGATGGTAATAGAGTAGGGATATATTCCTGTTTCATTTGTTCTCAAAAAACACAAAGGGCCTTAATAAAAATGGCATCAAAATTCCGTATTATTAACCTTGTCGAAACGTAAATATCAACCATTCTAACTCGATCAATTTTTAAGATTTGTTAAAAATGTGTTCACTCCTCATCAACTCGTATATTGAATTTGTTATTTATAAAATTAAAAATATTGTCAAATACTATATATCGTCCATATTGTTGCCCTCTCCCTAATGCTTTTACAAAAATCCAACTTTTGCATTCATATCGTCGCATATACATATACCCTTCCATATGTGGCAAAAAATGAAGTAAATAATGTGATCTAATTCGCAAGTGAACATGATTTTTTATTTCCCAGGCACGTGCTGAAAATGTTATACACCATCAGATATAATATTCGGCTATAGCGTTAGTATTGTACACCCATCCCTTGACATGTTACTTCCGTCATATGCTTTCTTTATGTGCTTTGGACTGATTTAAAGTTTACCAATCAAAAATGAATGTCATCTCAAAAACTATTTAAAATCAATCTATACAAAAAATTGTGAAATGATATATATATATATATATATATATATATATATGTATGTATATATACACGGTGTCTAGGAATAAGTATTATACAGAAAAAGATGTTATTTGCTAACTATAAAAATAGTTGAGATTGTCGTTAAAATAAAATTTGAAAGATGACTTTTCCAGAAAATTTAAAAAAATACTCATAATTATTTGTCACTTTTTTCATACACACGATGCCTATGCACATTATTCAGTGCTGCTCAGGGGAATAACCCACAAACAGCTGCGAAGACATCTAGCTACCCAGACAGCATTGTGCAGCATATTAAGTGTGTTAAAAATAGCTATGTGTAATAATTTATGCACTCAATTAAGAAAAGGGAGTGTTTTACATTTTATGTCAATGACAATTTATTCTTTTATAGCCAATGAATAGTATCTTTCTTTGTCCGACAGCTATATATATATATATATATATATATATATATATATATATATATATATACACATACATATATACAAATATTAATTTTTATGTTTGAATGAATTTATTCATAAATTTTTTAGGTTACAGAAATAATAACGGCTGAGAGATACAGGGGTGCAGCTAACGGATACCAGAGTGATATCGCAATACTCGTACTAGACATAGTTTTAGAGATAAACTTTGTAGTGCAACCGATCTGCATCAAATTTGAGGACACCACTCGAGAAGGGCAGTTAGGAAAGGTGATTCTATCTTCATTTTCACATCACCTAGTGTCTTCATCTTTGCGAGTCCTACAGATATGTATTCTTTTACGACTACATTTTATTTAGTTAGGTTTTGAAACGTAATATGAATGTTTCAAAATCTAAAGCTAGTTCATATTAAAAATTATATTTTTTCTTTATAATGACTTACAGATGTCCAAAGAAATAATATACAGCTGAAGCAAGGAGATGGTTAAGCAAGGAGATAAGTTTAACGATTTATGCTAGTTACCATTTTTTGGAGTTTTTGTGCCTTTACTTTAAGTTCGACGAACTCTTAATGACACGAACTACTCTCATAGATCCTTGAATTTTCTTCAGATTAGGTGATTAACAAGCCAATCACAAGCGTTTACTTGCAAAGATTTTATCATGACTCGGAAAATCGAAAAAAAAAATGGAAAGACTTGACTTGCCTATAAATTTTGGATAAAAAAAATTGACACAAATGGTTGTTTTCAGTACTTAAGCATTCTATTTCAAGATATAAACTACTTTAACAATTATCAATCTATAAATTTTGTTTGGCCATACTCTTAGAAGTTCATCCTTTTTATATGGGGGTAAGTATGGAATTTTAGTTTGTAAACGTAAATGAAAAAGTGATTAAAACAGACTAAATGCAGACTAAACCTCTTAATAACGAGTTTATTAAACAAATGACAAAAATTTTTCATAATGCCGATCGCCTAATACATTATAGTTAGAGTATCCTGAAAGAAAATCTTATTCAGGTCTCGAAACACCATTCTCTTTCATTTAATAATTTCTTCGGTCTCGAAACACCATTCTTTCAGGTCTCGAAACACCATTCTCTTTCATTTAATAATTTCTTCGGTCTCGAAACACCATTCTTTCAGGTCTCGGTTCTTGAAACACCATTCTTTCAGGTCTCGAAACACCATTCTCTTTCATTTAATAATTTCTTCGGCTTCTCTCAGTTTTCTACTTAATTTCTCCAAAATTTTAAGTCTTTTTTTTTGCAAATTCCTTGTAATATTCTCACAACAAAAAATCCATAGACTTTAATTTAGTGGATGTTGGAGATCAGAAGTCAGCTAAGACCAATCCATTTCTCATATAACCATAGAGACATGATGTGCCATCATTATAAAATATATTATCTTTCTATATCTAGTAGCTCAGGCAGATTCTTCCTTAAAAACTTAAAACTCACTCGAGTGATCTGATATATGAATGGGACTAGCAAGTACATATTTGGTACTCCAAAAGTGGTCATTAAGAATAATAAAAACACCATTTTATCTAAAATAAGATTTATGTCCATAAAATAAGACTAAAAAATCTTATTTTGAGAAGACAAGGTCTCAACATTTCCTTGTAAAATTATGTTTTTCACGTAATCTCCTTTTTTTATGGTTGACCTTATAAGATAGGAGCAATAAGATGTACCTCAGATTTTGAGCTTCCGGTTCGACATACTATTAGTCTGATACTAGTCGAAGGGACCCTTTCCACGTCCTTGATATCTGTATTCTGTTACTAGGCCTGGTCCCCATTATGTGACTGTCTAAGCTATGAACATAGATATGATCTAGGCGTTATGAACTTGAAAGGCAATGCGGTAGTCAGGCAACCACTTGGACCCAACTGCTATGTGTTACATATTTCCTATACAGCCTTGCTGCCTCTAAGAGTATCCCCCTTGCATAACCATAATAGCATTTCTAAGAAGTTTATTTCCAAAAAGCCATGATCATCGACTGATTTTGGTGAAAATATGATGATTTTCAATTCCAAGTTAAAATGTTAAATAGTCCAATATTCCATTAATTTTGCTAACTTCAATTTAACAATATCAAAACTACAGATAAACTACATGCAACTGTTCATAGTTTTTCATCCATATCGACGGCAGTCAAAAAAACAGCGCCATCTAGCGGCTTGAGTTGTTCGCATTATCTCTACAGAGTATTTTCTGTGTTGAAAATTAATTGAAAATGTTATTGCTTTAAAATTATATAATTTATCAATATTTGACGACAGATAAAATAGTACAATGTTGAAAAGAATTAAAATATCTATTTAATTGTATGAAATTTTCTTTAATATGAAATTTAAAATAATTTTGTTCTAAATAGTTTTTGGAATAGCTATTCTTCACCAACTTTTTTTGAGTTTCTTCCTTATTTAATTCAAGATACTTAATTAAAAATAATACGCTTTTCGCGTGATCTCCTTTTTTTATGGTTGACCTTTCCTGATAATATGTGGACAATAAGAAGTACCTTAGATTCAGGTTATAATATTCCTTAATTAATTCATTAAAACACTTACTTAAAAATAATTTCCAACGCCATTACGCAAATCGCTCACGTTTTCTTTAAAACCACAGTTTTAAATTAAGCTAAATTTAAGATTAAATACACTTCTAATCTTAAGATAATTATCAATAATATTACCAAAAATATTATTTACAAAATCAATTGCGTTAAGTGTCCTGTTGTTGGGGAAAATGAGCATGGATACTTCATTAGCTCTTTTTAAACCCATCTGATTGCTTACAACATTGCGATTATTACTTAACCGTTTGAGTGCCGAGTAACTAACAAAATTTGCTACGAGCGTGATGGCGCTCGTGAAATCAGTTGCTGTTTAGCGTGCGGTAGGGGAGGTCGCTCGCATGCATCGCTAATTTTTTATCTTTCTACGTGTTACATGAAGTTCACATTATAATATTATTACTAATTACAATATAAAAAAGATGCAGGAAAGAAAATGTTTAACCCATAATGTCGGAATATGAAAATAATTTGAGTGAAAAATGATAGTTTTTCAAGTTGTGAAGACAGTGATAGTGGGAGTGACATTGTGGTGCGCTCACAATTTGGCATGATGCAAATTTTGAGTGATAGTGACGATAACAATTATTTTGCTGATACGGAGGATGTACCGGAATGCGAAAATACGTTGTGACATTGATTTCACTTTTTGTTATAATTTTTGTTCACAATATGTATTTCCATAATTTTCTTTGTATTTTATTATCCTTGTACAAGTTTTTACTAAGAAAACACCGAAAAAATTATTATAATTGGATAATTTTTGGAAGACATACAGTTTTTTTTCAAGGGTAAATGACATCAAAAACAAAAGATTGCTTTGGCATTTTAAGTATATATGAGTAAAAAACCATGGAACTAAAACCGTTAAAGTTCACATCGATTATGAGGTAACCTACTGAATACAACATATATATTATTTAATAAAAATAAATACTACAATTGATGTGACAGACAAAAATACTATGTGCAGTTTTGAAGCACTCAAATGACCTTATTTTTTGGAAATCTGTAGGAAAACTTACATTTTTTCCATTGTTTATAATTACTACATCCATGTATTGTACACTACAAACTATTTGAAACAACGTTTTATATAAAAATTATATAAAATCTCTAAAAACAATCAACAGTTTGTAACTGTTTCAAACGTTTGCAGCAACTCAAGCCGCCACGCTAGGGGTAAGTATTTCATTTCGAATCAGTTTTTTAGGGCGAAACTCGTAGAGTAGCTTTAAAAATTAGCATTATAAATAGTACATCAAGTCAGAAATTTTTGTTAAAAAAAATTGTTTATTTGAAGTTTTTTTAGATTTCATCACAATTAGGGGAAATTTTATTAGATTTCATCACAATTTAGATTATTAGATTTCATCACAATTAGGGGAAAATTTTATTAGATTTCATCACAATTAGGGGAAATTTTTTTAGATTTCATCACAATTTAGATTATTAGATTTCATCACAATTAGGGGAAATTTTTTTAGATTTCATCACAATTTAGATTATTAGATTTCATCACAATTAGGGGAAATTTTTTTAGATTTCATCACAATTTAGATTATTAGATTTCATCACAATTAGGGGAAAATTTTATTAGATTTCATCACAATTTAGGGGAAAGTTGTCTTCATTCCTTATTTTCGTTTTTTTTTTGATGTCAAGAAAAGATTTAAGAAAAAGAGTGTTATTGTGTCAAATTGATTAGTCAGTCATTTAATCTGAAAAACTTTTATCCCTATATTTTTATCACTATAAAAAAACTCAACAAACTAGGAGTAAAGCAATAAATAGGGAAAGGATTATAGCTCTAAAATAATAGGGAATTACTCAACATACATGGAGGCAGTTCCAATAGGCCATACGGTCTCCTACTTTTGTTTCCCACTATTTATTGGTACACCAGATTATTTTTTGGTATGCCCATTACGCTGAATTATAATAGAGCGTGCTACATCCTGTGTCCATCGAATAGACATGCTGATTGAGCAACAACATTATTTGTAGGTAGCGGGCTGGGGCAGAACAGCGCCAGACGGCCCCATGTCTGGGGAACTGAAGGCGGTGGACCTGCCTTTTGTTAGTTTTGATGAATGCTATGAAAAGTCACCTCTCAGCTTTCGGGCATGTATCACAAATGATAAGCTGTGTGCTGGATACACTAATGGTAACACGATTGAATAATTAATTTTAGCATTTAAGAGTAATTTTAGCTTAAAACATTTTGTAAATTGTATTTTGCAGTAGGTTATTTTATTATTAAACAGCATAAAACTATCTTAAAATCTTACGCAAAGCTGAGCGTAGATAGCTCCACCGAAGTAAGACGTAAACAAAATTAGCTTTGCACAAAACTGAAGCTTTGTTTTGTTGCCTTAAAGTTTTTGCAACGCACAGCTATTTCACGCAGCTTCTGACGTTGTTTGTCCTTAATGAATAAATGGATGCCTATATTTTCAACTGCTCCAACTGCAACAGCATCGAACTGCATAACATTGATGCATATTTATTATAAATTGAGATTTAATCTTCGACAAACCAACGAAACTCAATACTTCTTAAGACATATGAGTATAAATTACAAATAAAACGTTGCATCGTGTTTATCTATGATGTTTACATTATAGTACAAGCAGCCCCCTAGTGGGAGAAATTGGCAGTAAGGTTCCCTATTACCAGAACAATATATATATATATATATAAATATATATATATATATATATATATATATATATATATATATATATATATATATGTATATTTATGTGTATGTACATACATATATCGATAGATATATATATATATATATATATATATATATATATATATAGTATGAGTGCGCGAGAGTAGCTTTGCTTGATAACACAAACCCAATCTATGATCTGTTTCGATCAGGTTTTTTAACTTTTCTATATAGAATGTAGGAAGTTCTCTACCCCCAGATAAGGATTGCTGATAGATTTAAGTTTTCTCCTTTGAATCTTTGCAACCGATGCTCTCGGCTGCGCCATAGGAGAGTACGCCTTCACCCACACAATGCTTCGTTCACGTCTCGTTCTAAATTAAACTTACAAAACAAGCGCACTCTAAATTGTTTGTGAAATTTCCATATGCCATTTGTTCTTTACTTGCTGAAACTCATTTACTAGCTAAATACAAGACTGAAAGAATTTTTGAAAAGTTTTTATTATATTGTAGAAATCGCTGCAAAATTGGGCAGGTTTATTAAATGCCAACCGAATAGAACATATATACTGATAAGTTATATATATATATATATATATATATATATAAATATATATATATATATATATATATATATATATATATATATATATATATATATATATTGAGTGCGGGGAGTACAATAATATTGGCAGTTTGGTGTATGAAAATACTTCAATTTTCAGGAACGGGTCTTTGTCACGGAGACAGTGGGGGTGGTCTTGTTTTGCCACACCAGCAAGGTCTCCGCCAGGTGTACTATCTGCAGGGTATAGTCTCAATGAGCCCAAAGTCCAATACTGAAGAATGCCATCCATTTGCTTACATCGCCTTTACTGATATCAGAAAACACAAAGAATGGATCCTGGATATTTGGGAAACTCATAAATAACGGCAAAAGCGAAAAAAGGATTCAGCTGAACAGATAAGCTGTGAAGCGGAAAATATTCCTGTGCGGTCATAGTTGTTTGTAAAACACAACGAGAAGATATAAGGTTTTTTACTGGAAACACAGACATAGTGAACGTAGAACAGATTAACATATATTATTATACTCTAATCCTCAGAAACCTGTTACATTCACATTATGAATAAATATATATATATATATATATATATATATATATATATATATATATGTATGACAAGATAGAAGTGACTTGCCGCTTTCATAAAAAATTAAGATAAACGTAAAATCTTCAATTTTTTTTATTTGAAAACGATTCCATTAGGTTATTTGTGGAGTATTTTCAAAACTATTAGAAATTTTATTGTATTGTATTGTATTTTCAAAACTATTAGAAATTTTATTGTATTGTATTGTATTTTCAAAACTATTAGAAATTTTATTGTATTGTATTGTATTTTCAAAACTATTAGAAATTTTTGGCCATCATCTTTTTATTTTAAAATGTTGAATTATGCTAAGTAGAAATGATAAAAAAATGTACGAAAATCGAAATAGAGGAAATTAAAATGAACGTAACTGTGAAATTTAGACTCAAAAATAATTTTATAATATAAACCATCTTTAGGTAAATTAGCAAAAAAATTTAAAACACCTTATTATGCCTTTATCTACTATTATTATGGCTTTATCTATTATTATTATGACTTTATCTTTTTCTACGTGACTATATTAACAATACACTCGAACATTTTACGTGTGTAACGTTAACACGTTTGAAAAAATGCAATGCCGAATAACAAATTTTCCATAATGTTAAATAACGTCTCTTCAACTAATTGCCATATATCACATCAATTTAGCGGAGCCCAATGTCCTTTTGTATTTCAGTATATTTTTAAGGAGTCTGACCAAATATATATGTATATTTAAGTACCCTATCTCTACTATTTATTTTTCTCTGTGCTACTAAGTGGTAAATTCCTTTTATTAGACAGTGTAACGTGTACCAATACCTATTGGTGGAGAATAACATATAAAATGGGTTTGCCGTTAGATGTAAAATGTATTAAATATATTTTGTAATATAGCTAGTATCTGGTTTCATTACCATTATATTTTTATTTACAAAAAATCATAAGAGACGGAACTTGCCCGACGGTGAATGTAGTGGTGTTAGCAACACCTATGACGGGTAAATTCATACTGAAGGTTTGATTTTTAGGAGAAAATGAGTGATTTTATCCGTGCGTTTTTTTACCTAAAAAGGAAAAAAAACGTAACTGATAAAATCACTAATTTGTCTGTCCGTCCATCTGTCTTAGTTATAAATATTATTAACCCTCATATATCTCAATAGTTAACACACAAAAATATCTATGTGCATTTTTACCCCAAGAAGAGGTAAAAAAAATATTTGTTTAATTTAATGTGCTCAGAAAATGCTAATCTTATAGTTAAAACAAGTCTAAGCAATATATTTGCATGGTGGAGACTAATAGTCTATGGGACCCTCGTAAATACGAAGTAACGCACTACGTATGTACAGTACTTCGTACTAAGTACGAAGTTCTATTCGTATTTATACCAGCAGTGGCTATGTCTTCGTAGCCGTTCGCGGGTTATTCCCCCGAAAAGCACTGAAAAATGTGCGAAAGTATCGTGTGTACGAAAAAGATGACATATAATTATGAATATTATTTTAAATTTTCTAAAAAAAGTCATTTTTTATATTTTATTTTAACAACAACAATGTTTTTCAGTCAACGGATAAGGTCATTCTTTACCCACTTAATCCCGAACATCGTATATATATATATGCCTAACTGTGGTTACGATGTCATTTTATATATATATATGTATATATATATACATATACATATATTAAGTTTTTACACCTTTGCGTTTTGATAGAGCGATTACTAACTAGACAATTAATTAAATTCAATAATATTACAATACATAACGGTGACACACTGAAACCGATTAACTCTCATTCATCACAAACACGTCAAATTTTGGTGCAACCACAGTTAGGTATTTGAGCAATTACATACCATGGAAAAGGGGACAATTTCGATATAACCCGGTTTTAGATGCCGGTATAGCACAAAGATGATGACTACCCAAGCACAGGCAGTTATCAGGTACAAAGAGTTAGAGTTTTTTTTTTAAATTTAGACATCAATTTTTTCATTTAGCAATCGGAAAATGTATTACATTAAAGAAAATTCTCTTCTGTGCTGCAAGGTATGATAGCCCAGTAGATCCAGGAACAACAACGTGTCTGCTATTAGTATTAAGGAATAATGAATTATATTATTCTAGCAGGTGATTCTGTGTATCATACTTAGTAGAAAACGTTAAGGAAATGTATGACAAAATCCAATTATTTCTGAAAAAAACTCTGTCACAATTGTGATTCCAATAGAAAGAAATTAGTATTAATTTAAAGAAATACCCCTCAAGTATACTAGTTTCACACAGCCATGCAAAGGATCACCTATATAAATAATGGACACACTTTACAATATATTTTCACGAGGCTATTTCGGAGATAATCGCCTTTAAATTAATAATTTAATATCACTGACAAGATCATCGTCACTTTAATATTTGTTTATTTTACTTATCACCTTTTATGCATAGTACATATGGCGGACTTATTGTTACATGAGTAATCTCTTCCAGTCAACCGTAACAATTGGTGTTGAAATTTAGTGGGTAGATTGTAAGAGATTTTACAACAAGAATTCTTTATAGTACATTAGACAAAAAAAATCAAATAAAATACTAAAGAATGAATAATACAAACTATTAATAACATATCACTGATAACATCATCGTCATTTTAATATCACTGATAAGATCATCATCATGATATTAGCGCCTCCGCCGAGTGGAGCGCAACAAGCGGCTTACGGCTTAATGCAAACAAATGTTCCATAGTGAGTTACAGCTAAGTGCACCATCCTATTAAATACGAACGCATGATCGGCAGGATCTCACTGCATTGTCTGGACGAGGTCGTCGATTTGGGAGTCAGACATGATTTACGATTGACGTTCCACGGGTATATGGTAGATGTAGCACAAAATTGTTTAGTGAACCTGGATTCGATTTAAATCCATTCCTCAATTCACTCGCTGTACACTTTATTACTGCGGAGCCGATTAGAATCGAGTTCCATTATTTTAAGTTCATACGAAATCAATTACAGAAGGATGATTGCACGTGTGGACATTCAGTAGACAAAAGACATTCCTCCGACATTTGTATGAGACATTATGTTTACCTCCTCCTTTCTATTTCTTACCGATTTCCTCTCGGGTATGCCAGCATTCTATCGTTTGCACTTCAGAATAGATGTTGACTTATGTTACTTATGAAATTTATCTTCCAACTGTTAAAAGGAACAATTTTATGTCTCGCATAATTAAGTAAACTTTCATTCCTCGTACCTGATAATTTTCCATGCTCACGCAATCGTCACCTTTTTGCTATACCACCCTTTAGAACAGAATTATATCAGAACTCTCCGGTTTCCCACGGTATTCAACTACTCAACCACCTGATAAAATGTAATCTTTTTATGATGAGTGCAAGTAAATTTGTCAAAATGTGTCATCGTTAGGTGTCATAGTTCTTGTGTATTCAGATTTAATCTCAAAGTTTAATGTTTGTTAAACCATTAACTTCATATCATTATGAGTTAGTTACCTCCAGTGTATTGATAAATGTGTATGTAAATATAAATAAAGAATTATTTGTATATATATATATATATATATATATGTGTATATATATATATATATATATATATATATATATATATATGTATGTACGACCATTCTATTTTTATATTAAAAATACGAAATGAGATACTTTTATATATTTCTGATAATTTATTTACTTTTTTCGAATTACTCATTATTTCGTATTTTATTACATAAAAGGAAAAAATCGCAATTGTTTTATAGATTATCAATCAAATATTTTATGGGCAAAATACCAGTGTTGCCAGTCTCAGTTATCACAATTAATTAACATATTTTGAAATCAACATAAACGAAATTGGCTGTATTAAAAAGAATTAGTAGGCACATATTCTGCTAATTTATTTATTGGATTGGCAAGAAAGTAATTTAATTTTTCACAAATAGATGGAGTGACGTTTGGTTTGAAATGAAAGTTCTGTCAATGTTGTTATTTTTTTGTTTTTGACCTTTGTCAGCTGTCACTGTTACTTTAAAAGCAAATTGCATCTTTACAATTATTAATTTAAAGTTAATATTAACATCGAGTACAAAACCAAACACTTTGTATCAAGATTCGAACTCTGACTTCTGTCACTTTATCACTGTGCCAATGACTCACTCACGCTTGGTGCTAAACCAAAACAATTGCAAATAATTTCCTATCAAAAAAATTTGGACAAACTAAGCCAAAGGAGGGCTCTTTCGCTTCAATAAATATTTTACAATGCTTATAAACATAATTATACGAACGAAGTTTCATAATCTCACTTAAAAAAATTCTGAAGTAAAATGTATGTGTTTAAAGTCAATACCATATACTTAATAAAGTTGATGATATGGCTGAAGGACACTAATACAATTGTAATCACATAAAAACATTACTGTCATCACTACATATGCAACTTATTTTATTATATCATTTGTTTTTAATTACTCGAATATAATGAAAAAGTGACACGACTACGTTACTTATTTTTATTTCAAATCTTATACAAACGGTTATCACGTAACTGTCTGTTTGTTCATGAAATATGATTTTATTAAGCTTATGAAACTTTGGCTTGAAACTTTCCATACATGCTTTACTCAATTCTGGAAAATATAGAAATAATAGTTTCATTTCCGCTCTACCTGCTGTATGTTCTTCATTTCAATAGTTTCCATGGTATTTATAGCTTCTTTGATCATTAACAACGTATCTTCGGTTATTTCTTTCCTGTTTATCTGTTTAGTCATGCCTCTTATCTTCAAGCTGTTTCAATTATTATTTTATCTACAATTTTTAAGTGGAAACTTGATTTGGAACACGTGCATGTGTCTCTTCATCCATGCTATAACCGAGTCTGTAGCAGCACAACGAGGGTATGAATATGTCGAACAGCATTATCATGAGGGTCCACCTTGTTTAGGTCTCATATTTACTTGAGCATACTTTATTTAACGAGTGAATAGTAGCGTCACTAGATATCTAATCATTTTATTAGAAGGACTTACAAATAACACGTCCACAGGCGTACACACAAGAAATCATTTTAGATTGCCAATAAATTGTTTTATTCCTAAAATATATGTTTTATTATAACTTACAAACAACAAGTTAAGATAGGCAAGTTAATTTTTGTTTAGAGTTAATTTTTTACATCTTATGTTATAGTAATTGATAACTATAAATATTTTTCCCTATGTTTGTCCGTTTATTAATAATTTAATCAATCTTCCAAGTACTTATAAAATTACAGCCAATCATTTTGATGATACAAACAAAAGTTGCGCATGTGACTATGAACCAGATATGTTGAAATATTGTAATTTCTTCAAGATAAATAAATAGCCACGTTCGAAAAGAACATAAGAATACGTTGATACATATTCATATCGCTGCTCCAGAACAACATTAATGCAATTGCTAAAATCGCAATTTTACAGAAAAGCAAAAAAACGAATATTGAAAAAAATGGGGCCTTTAAAAAAAATTTATGGGATATATAGTGTAGTATGGTATAACGGGTATCCTCAAAAACTTTGTTCCATTTTTTTAATTTAAACAATTTTGTTTTAAATTTTTTCGTGCATTTGGATCCATGATCGTCTGGAATAATGATATATTAAGACCGTATGACAATTCTTTTATTGAGTTTATGCCTAACTATTATGGATACTTTATACAATTAACGTTGATAATGTGTAAAAAATATCAAATACTGAATCTTAAAATCTTACATATTTATATAAATAATGAATTTTAGATCTTGTAAATCTTTGTTAAACTTTGAAAGATTCTTTATATAGTTAATGTTGATAAAATGTCAAAATATCAAATATTGAATCTTAAAATCTTGTAAATTTTTGTATGTATTGAAAAATTCTTTTAATAGTTAATGCCAATAAAGTGTTAAAATATCAAATAATGATTCTTAAAATCTTCTATACTTTGAAAGACTCTTTAAATAGTTAATAATAAAGTATCGAATATATCAAATGATGAATCTTAAAATATTGTAAATTTTATCTCCTAGCAAGAGAGTGTGTATATTTGTTTACTTATTTGCAAAATGATTTTACCTAAATTACAGCTTATAAGTCGAAGCATTTATATGAATACAAAATACCTTCAGGACTCTCAAATAATAGAAACAACAAAATAAAAATGAAATATTGCTATATGAGTCGCTCAAGTTTATATTAAATGAATCAGAAGTCTCGTAAATATCAAAATATAACCAGTTTTTGGTGCTACAGCTCTTCATTCTTTATAAACCACTTTTAGATATGTAATCTAAATTCTTCCTACAGTTTAACTGGTCGCCAAATATACTTAGTATTATATTATCGCTCTGCAGCAGTCGGCGCAGTAATGCCAAGTCCTGCCCGCTCTGCAGTATGCATGGTGTATGACTGGAGATGACAAAAACACTTGTATATTAGCCACAAAATATATATAAAAACAGACGTTGTATTTATAATATAATAAATCTAGATTAATGAATAATAAGAAATTGTTTATTGACGAATGGCGTAATGGAATAAATATAATTTATTCCATTGCAATTTGATGTGTCATGTTAAGCTTAGAATTGAACCGATGTCAATGAACTTACAGCAAGATAGTTGGCTACACCAAAATTTACTATTTTTAGCAAAATGTTAAAAAAATAATAGACTAATTAAAAGCCAATAACGAAAAAATAATAAAATTTAGTTAAATCAGAAAAATGTCTAAATCTAATAACGATCATAGGGTCCTGCCTCGTTCACTCATTAACATTATTAACATTTATAAATAGTTAAATGGGAATGTCTGTAAATGTTTATTTTTAATTATAATTAGCTTGGTGGAGATTATTCCCTATGAGATTGATCTTGGCACTGCACACTACGTGAAGACGATAAAACACGAGTGTGAAAATAAAAAACAAAAAAAAACAAGGTTCAGCTGCTCCTCCACCCTAATGAGTTTTGTATCCGGCCCGATATATGTATTTTCACCATTCTTTAATCTGTGAGAAAGTTACTTCGAGTTCTTTGTTCCCCCAGCAACTGACGTATCGCTTTTTCTTATATCTGATACATTCCACTGTCCGACTATATTATCTTGTCGCAAGATAACGTCAATTTCGTGACCAGTTACGCTTCTCAATCAACTTGCATAATTTTGTAGTTAATTGATTCAATCCGTTTAACGATATGTTGTATGTGAATATATTGGTGGATAATGGATAGCAGTTAACAATGAACTTTTCTCATTATAAAATTGGAAAAGACCATTATATTCTTTGTACTTGTTATGGGAGAGAAAGTTTTGTTGGTGTATTGAATGTGTGTGAATTGGCTATAAAAAGTTAATTAAATTGGTCAAGTGTACGACTGATTCATACACTTAAGCATTGCTAAAAATTCCTCCATAATTGAGTATCGACACCCTTATTCAAAACATTAATTTTAAACTTATATAACTTGGTCAATTTTTAAAGTTCTTCATAATATCTTCACTCCCCGTCAGCTTATGTGTGTCATTATGATTTGTGTAAGAAAAAAAATTTGTCAAATATCCCATTGGGGATTGCAGGTATAGGACATTTGTATGTGAAGGCAGCTAAGGAAACAAAATGTTCACTCTCACCTTAACGCAACAGTTGGGACCAAAAAATCTAGTTAAAATGTGTAGTAATTTTTTATGTCCTTTACTAAAATTAGCCATACAAAACACATAGAATCACGCGACTCACTGTCTGTCTATTTATCGATCCACAAAAGAATTGCTTTCAGAATATTTTGCATAGAAATTTGAAATGACTTGTATAATAAAAATCACTAGAATATTGTGTTATCAATATAAATTTTAAATCATAAGTAATATTTTCAGAATTCTGTAGGTATCTAATATCTATAATGTGACTGAGAAAAAAGGAATGTTATTTTCTTTCACATTTCTGTTGCATATTAAACACTCACAAAGGGGCGGGTACATTATAATTCAGTACCCCTGAGTAGAGGTGACTTGCTTGTAATACTAGCTATTGTGCTTATACTTAGCAAAGCATACATTTTAAATACATTTTATACTGGTTTTTATATCCGCCTTAGCTTGCATAAATATTAATTGCCTATTCTACTAGGAAATAATAGTATAATAGGCAATTTTAGTTGCCTATATTAATCCTAGTAGAATAGGCAATATTAATTGCCTGTATTAATCGTAGTAGAATAGGCAATATTAATTGCCTATATTAATCGTAGTAGAATAGGCAATATTAATTGCCTGTATTAATCCTAGTAGAATAGGCAATATTAATTGCCTATATTAATCCTAATAGAGTAGACAATATTAATTGCCTGTATTAATCGTAGTAGAATAGGCAATATTAATTGCCTATATTAATCGTAGTAGAATAGGCAATATTAATTGCCTATATTAATCGTAGTAGAATAGGCAATATTAATTGCCTATATTAATCCTAGTGGAATAGGCAATATTAATTGCAATAAAATTAATAAGATGAGGTATAATAATAGATAATTTAAAATTATATTAATAGACAATATTAATATTAATTGCCTATTCTACTAGGAAATAATACTGTGTTGAAGTAAATAACGTTATTGTGGTTGATTTAAAATGTTTGCCAGATATAATCAAAAAATTGGAGGGAGTGGGGATTGAAGTTGAGGAATATTTCGAGACATTTTCTATCTCATTTTAAAAGATCTCCGTAATGACATTCCACTTAATGATACTCCATTGTCGCCATTAGATAAAAATGTTTCATCCCAAAGTTCAATGTATAAAACAAAAATTGTGCGTGTACTTATCTACGCGCATTAGAAGCTATACTTATTTGACATAATATATAACTTTATTTTGCACGTAAATAATTAATGGAAATAAAATAATGTAAATTCAATAAAATAATTGAATTTTAAATAAATTATAATTTATAATTCAAATAATACATACATACCGAAACATAATCTCACTTGATTTATAATAAATAATTTTTGTTTATATGAACCATTATTAAATTTAAATTACTAAAAAATATAATTTAAAAGCACATATATAACTTATATTCATATGAATATAAAACACGTGTTACATATTTACAAATACCTCAATAACTATCATGAATATAGTATCAGTCACTACCACGTGGATGTTTAGTGAGCAACTTCATCCTGTCGGTTTTTGTTGCATCGTGCACGCATGTTGTAAAATTTTATTTTCATAATTTTTCATAACGCGCCTAAAGAAAAATTTCAACAAATTTAAAAATATTTTTTTTTCAAATTCTACGTGTTTATTTAATACTGTAAACTTCATCACATCTAGTTCAAACTAAAAAAGCTATGATGCTGTGATATACGGACGGCCAGCCGGATATGGTGAAATTTTAAGTTTCGTATTTGCCATTTGGCCACGGAAACCTAAAAATCAATTTTCATGTCATGTCATTATGTCAATAAAATTTTGCACAGAACTTGAATTTATTAATTGTTAAATTCTAATTTCAAGCAAATGAAGCCATGAGTAACAGCTACACAAGTGTACCTACACTATTATAATGGAGCTCCGTCTGCGTATTGAAGACATTTTTGAAAAAAAAATTGAGTTAGGAGGCTACTTATAGGTATCAGAATTCAAAAAATACTTTTTTACAATTTTTATATATCGTCTGTGTTATTACGTCACAACTACGTATAGAATTTTTGTCAAACGTAAAACTTAAAGCCCAATTTAAGAATTAAAATATTTATTATAATTATACTATGTCGTTTGAAAACAAATCAGCAACAATAAAATCGATTAAACCATAAACATTTTACTTACGTAACAAACGGATTTTTTCCTTTTCGAATAGTTCAACTTAAAACATGAAGTTTGTAAAATTACACAGTCGAAGTCGCAAAAGGGGAAAACATGTCAATAATGTAGAAAAAACTAAATATCCATACAAAGTCAAAATTGTAAATAAAATAGTTATCATTAGAAATACATTGTTTAAATATTTTTTTATGTTTTGTGTAAATATTTTTATATAGATGCGTTATAATACAATTAATTTGTCTAATTTCTTTACACACTTTATATTAGCTTCACTTATATATATGCATGTATGTATGTATGTATAAATATGAAACGGAATTTTTCAATTAAATCTTCACCCAATTCCAGACGTCCGAATTATTTGAAATTTTGCACATGTATCAAGAACCGATGGCAATCCAATAATTTTATAAAAACAACTTTAGAATATTACAATATAAAAAAACACTAAAAAAAACCAATATGTACTAAAAAATTAAAAAATATCTTTAAATATAAAGGTTTGAATCGAAAGAAAGGCTATCTCATAACTCGGAACAACTCAATTTTTTTACTAAGCTTAAAATAATAAAAAATTGATTGGCAAAAAATTAATTTTAATGTAAAAAAATGATGACTTATATTTACGAATATCTAGCGCTAAATAAAAATTAACGACAACTGATATCAAGCGCCATTATTGTTAACAAACGTACTTTGTCCATTTAATCGAATTACAAAAAAAAACCTAAAAATAATCGTTATTATTAAATCAGTTATATTTAATCAGTCTTTCTCTACAATACAGAACGCATGCCTTAAAAAAACAATAAATTTATCTTGTATTATTTTTTATTTTCTTAATATATTTTTATTTTTCGAATTAAGTACAAACTATATAATATCTAAGTAAATTTAAATTATATCTTCAGGTTTAATAACACGCATCATCTTTGTCTTTATTTATTTTAATTTTTTTTATTTTGGCGTCATTCATGTTTTTCGAAAAGCAATATTTTTATAAGAAATTTCTTATTTTTTGCGTTATGTCTTACTGGAGTTGTTGGCGCCAGGGAAAGGGACGCTTGTCATCTTAAAGTCTTAAATGAATAGACTAGACCGCCCGGTCTTGCAGATTATATCTGAATTTCTGTCCAAAGCTGGAAAAAATCAGAGTTTAAAATTTAAAAAACAACTAAATGATGTGTACATATACATTAACATCTACTCACATTACTCTGATTACTGATACAAACTCTGATTTGATCTGATACAAACTCTGATTTTTTTCCAGCTCCGGAAAGAAATCTAGACATAATCTACAAGACCGGGCGGTCCAGGCGAAGTCCGGAAGTTTGCCCCCTCCCCGTCAGATGGAATTTAAGCTTATATAAGGGAAATTGCGTAATATGTCAATTAAACAATTAACTGGTATTTTTAAAATATCTATCTTGCAAACACAAACTGTCAATTGATCAATCAATGTAAACTTTAAAAAAAAAAAAGAAATATATATATATATATATATATATATATATATATACATATATATATTTATATATATATAAACGTTTTTAAATAACTACGCGAGTAGACGTTCGTAAAACTCTATTCCTCCGTTAGGTACGAATATTTTAGTTAGGTACGTTTATTTTTAGATTATCACATTCATTTGGGTAAACCAGATCACAGGCCGTAATGTTAAACAGTATCACGATTGACAAAAACAACAAGACGATAGTTAATAAACTATTATCAAAATGAACTTTGCGCACGCCTCCAATTTACCAACATTAATCTCTCTGTAAATTCTGAATTCCCAAATCCATCACAGAAGGAAAATATAATTAAAACAATTATTATGCCGCTTACGTCATGTCGCCATGTTGCGACATTGAAAGCTCAATCTTTTTTTATGTACAGATCGTCGCACATAAGTAGACAGTGCCTTTATAAATGTGTGTTTCATTCATTACGTGTCATTAGTTGTCAAACCGAGATAAGGATGTGAATTGTGGATAAAACATCGAATATCGATATCTATAAGTGCATGTGCTAAATAGTTGGGGTAAGAAGTTTTGTATACATTGTCGAAAAAATGGATTCTCGTAGTCCTTACATATTATAAAACAAAGTCGCTGCCCGCGTCTGTCTGTCCCTCTGTACGCTTAGATCTTTTCAACTACGCAACGAATTTTGATATAGTTTTCACTATCATTCAGATAATTTCTTCCGGATGGTTTATAGGTATAATACATGCATGTTATATTTACAGGTAATATAAAAAAGAGTCAATATTTCGTAAGAAATTGAATTTTGCGCGTTTTCATTGCTAACGCTGACTAAACTTCACGAGATATATCAAAATGTTGTACTGCCATATATCTATATCCTACGGATAACCCAGGGTGACCATTTTTATGCGATTGATATTTATTTTTTTTGTGGGTTGTAGTTTCGAATCATTCGAGAAAGCAGCAAAAAGTATTGGTCTGAAAATTAATGAAGAAAATACTAAGTACATCGTAGTGACAAACCAGACTCAAGATCTTTAACCACTAAAAATAAATGATAAAGTTTTTGAGAAAGTGGAGCAATTTAAATATTTGGGTACAATAGTGAATAACAACAATGATATTACAAGTGAAAATAAAAATTGTATCAACATGGCTAGCAGATGGTAGGTACCATGGATTGCGAAATCAGATCAGATCAATATATTTAAGCAGTGCAACAAAAATACTGTTACACAGGACATTAGTAAGACCAATAGTCCTATATTGAAATGAAACTTGGACAGTGAAGATATCAGATGACGATAAATCGAATGAAAAATCTTGAGAAAAAGTTTTGGAGCAGTGATAGAGAATGGAGTTTGACGATTAAGATATAATAATGAATTGACGTATAAACTCAGAGAACCAAATATAGTTAAGGTAATCAAAGTCCCTCAACTAAGATGGCTGGACCAAATCTACAGGTATGAGGATGAGAACCCGATGAAAAAAATAACTTTTCAAAAACCCGAGGGGAAGAGGAGAGACATACCACGTACGAGATGGCTAGATAACGTGGAAAAATGGCTAAAAGATATGGGTGTCTACATATGGAGATCGGTGGCATTGGTTAGGTCAAAATGGTGGAAACTGACAGAGATAGCCTTAAATCGGCTATAGAACTTAAGGAGAAGAAGATAAAGAAAAACATGCAAAAAAGTTATGTTTCCAACTCCTTATTTTCGAAATTATATAAACCAGGATTATGGAAAAAATGTTTAGATCCCAGTGAACAGGCAACCTAAAACTTATGTCACACGTAAATGACATAAATAGGATATAAACTGACATTTCTTATAATCTGTTATAATATTGTTATGATGTCTGATATAAACTGACATTTCTTATAATCTGTTATAATATAATATTATGATATAAACTGACATTTCTTATAATCTGTTATAATATTGTTATGATATAAAACTGACATTTCTTATAATATTATGATATAAACTGACATTTCTTATAATCTGTTATAATATTGTTATGATGATATAATCTGTTATAATATTGTTATGATGTCCCTGTATTTTGATATAAATGTGACATCATATTGACAAAAAATTTGACTTTAAATTTATATAATTTACGATTATGTCATATGGACGTCATACTTATGTCATATTCATTACGTCAGAGTCTGACGTAAAATGTGTGAAATAATAATTCTCCTATAATTTAGATCTTAAATAAATCATGAGCTGGCATGACGTCATTCTGATGTCAATCTTATATTGATTTGTTCACTGAAAAGCCGAGACAAAGGTTATGGAAAATTAATAATTTTTCAAATATTTTTACGCCTACAAAAGATATAGTAGGCAATACATTTACAGTTTTCTATTTCAAAAGCCGATTTTCCATTCTTAACCCATTCGATTCTAATATTTCTTACATTCTGTATGTACAACAAATACTAAAGATAGTAAAATAGTTATATGTGATAAAACCTAAGTATTTACTAGAAATTTCCGATGTTTCCAGGCCCGTGAAAGACGTGGTAAGTAATATATTTTATTTAATATAAAAAAAATTATAACGCGACTGTTACGTACGTCTTATAACATACACGTTCGATATTTATAAATGCACGACAAATACTAAAGATAGTAAAATAGTTATATGTGATAAAACCTAAGTATTTTTGAGAAATTTCTGATATTTCCAGGCCTGTGAAAAACGTGCTAAGTTACTGAATTCCAGAGAAAACTTCAATACTATTTTAGTCTTTGATTTCTCGAGTAAACTTCAATACAGTTCAGTATCATTAAATTCTTATAACACGACTGATTATAACACGACTGTCACGTACGTCTTATAACATATATGTTCGATATTTAGAAATGCACAACAAATACTAAAGATAGTAAAATCGTTATTCGTGATAAAACCAAAGTATTTTTGAGAAATTTTTGATATTTTCACGCCCGTGAAAGACGTGCTAAGTTATATATTTTCCTAGCAAAAAAATTATAAGACGACTGTCACGTACGTCTTATAACATATATGTTCGATATTTAGAAATGCACAACAAATACTAAAGATAGTAAAATCGTTATTCGTGATAAAACCAAAGTATTTTTGAGAAATTTCTGATATTTCCAGGCCCGTGAAAAACGTGGTAAGTAATATATTTTCATAGCAAAAAAAATTATAACACGACCGTCACGTACGTCTTATAACATATACGTTCGATATTTATTACTACATATACGTTCGATATTTTATAAATGCACAAAAAAAATAGAAAAATTAAAAACCAAACAAATTTAATTTGTTACGTAATAGTTTGACGACGAATTGTATATTAATGGTTTTTGGAGTTCCGTCATTCAAAATTAAAAATATAGGACCCATATAGGATCACTTGGTTTTTTGTCCGTCCGTCTGTTAAAGCACTTTTTTCTCAGAAAAGGCTTGAAATATCAACCTGATATTAATATCCTATATAGAGGCCTACAGTCTTACAATGCTATTTGAAATGTCTCTTTTTGGTTTACACACCAAAAATATTTGACCCTTTTTTAGAGTTCCGGGCTCGAAAGGAAAAAAGGAACTCTTATAGAATCACTTCGTAGTCCGTCTGTCGATCTGTGAAAACCCTTCGTCTCAGGAACGCGTGGAGTTAGTAACAAGTTGAAATTAATATCAAATACATAGGTTGACGGTCCCTTGGAGCTGTAAACAAATCAAACTTCTAAGTTAACGCAAACAAGAAGAACCCTTAAATATGGCGATTTATGCCCCATATTTTGACACTCGCAAATAAGTCTAAACTTGTAGGATACTTCAAGTTGACCTAGAATCATAAAATTTGGCAAGAAGCAAGGAGAAAATCCGAAAATCGTTAATTTGTTTTTCGATCACAAGAAAAAATAGTTTTTTTAAATGTACACCTATGAAATTTATAGTAAGCAATATATTTTCGTTCTAAAGAATTAAAATGTTGTATGTAGTTTGATAGGAATGTTATGTACCATTATGTGTTTATAAATGTCTAAATGTGTACGGCACCCTCGTAGTGCAAGTTCCACTCATGTTTGACAGGTTTTTTCATTCATACAATAGTCTTACTCACAAATCTTCATAATCTATAGGGTACTCCTAATCAATCCATAATCTAGAAAGTCAGAACAATGAGAGGTATTATAGAACAAGCAAAGGAAAAAAAATAAAAAATGAATGCTTCGTTATTCTAAGTGGAACTATGTATTTCTATAATTAGTTTTATGTAGGACTGTGAAAAATATAGTAGGCAATACATTTATGCATGTTTATTTGTAAATACTTTTATTATAAGTTTAAAAGTGCCTAAACGTGTACGGAAACCCCATAGCGCAGGTTCTGCTTCCACTTGACAGGTTTTTTCTTAAATTTTGAATAAGGCATTCCTTTATATCAAATTTCTTAATTCAAAATCAATACAAAGCTCTCTTAGTCGTTTTGGTGAGCTAATCAGTATCAAAGCATTACATTTGAAAGTATTTAGCTATTGATTGCATCGAACAAAACACTTGAATTTACAGGAATTTGTGACTTAGTGTTTGATATTAATTTTAAATTTATACCTCTGGCATTTCCTGAGAAAAAGAACCGGGGGGAATACAGATAACCAAGCGATTACGTTTGTTTTTAATTCGGAAACACTATGCATCCATAAATGTCAAAATTTTGGTATGTCTCAAGTGGCTTCTGACTTCTCATAGTGCGAATTCTACTTGTTTAATTCTTAAGTACGGTATCCTATAAATTTTTAAATCATTTAACGGAAACACTATGCATCCTTAGGCTGGCCGCATATACTTGTTTTCCGTATTCCATTTCCGAATTCGTATTCCGTATTCCATTTCCGAATTCGATTTCCGAATTCGTTTTCCGTATTCGATTTCCGAATTCGTTTTCCGTACCGAATGCATGAAGTCAATATAAAATACACTAACTGCCGTACACGTCCGCTTTTTTTCTATTAATGTATTTTATATTGATTTCATGCATTCGGGTGTCCGAATACGGAAAACAAATTCGGAAATCGAATACGGAAAACGAATTCGGAAATCGAATACGGAAAACGAATTCGGAAATGGAATACGGAAAACGAGTATATGCGGCCAGCCTTAAATGTCAAAATGATGATGTTTCAAGTGGCTACCGACTTTTCGTAGTGCGAATTCTACTTGTTTCTGACAGATTTAGTTCACATTTTTGTCTGTTTTAATTATATTGACGTGAAACGTATATCGTTTCGTTCAGAGGGGGGTCACTTGTAAAAACCATATGTAACGAAATATGTTATGGCAAGATCGCTTATAACTTTGGAAGTATAGCACCTACCGGCATTGCTTTAGTACCATAATTTAGAGGATAGAAACCATTACTCGGTAATGCATATGTCGCTGGCGTAAATGGCGCTGCAATCGCGTGCAACACGACCCATTTGGAACTAAATTTACCATCGCGCGCTGTGTTTAATTAGTGATTACTCAGCAGCATGTTGATCGTTTTGAGCGAGAGTGGTCGCGTTTGACAGAGCTGCGACGTTATAATAGGTGTAATGCATAAAACTCGTACTTGTGACCATTAGAAAATGTAGAATTTAAAAAAAAAATGTTTTTCTACAAAAATTTGACAACTGCTCTACTATAATGCCAACGCGTGCGGTATGTAACATACAAAATTTGCGTGCAATAGCTCGGGTAGCAAGAGAGAGATTACGGCCCTCGACGACCCGCTTTGATATCGGCGGAACGTGTTGGTCTCCACAGGGAACGTGTTAGACTTACTATATCACACACTCTCTGGTACGCTCAAGACGTTTAACATACTCCACTGCGGCTGCGTTCCTGATAGAGCGTACCCGTTTTTTTAATATTAAATGGTTTTAGTGCGAAATGAAGGGCGCTTTGTTCTAAATAACATCAACTAATCAGTCCATTTATATAATTTTTCATATGTCGTTTTACCTGGAGCCTTGCCAAGAAACTAAAGTGTATATTTTATTTATTATAATATAAACGCAATATTAAAAAGTAGAAAAATAAAAAAACGGTTTGATAACTTGTTTTACCCCCTCACCTTGTTTACCTCTGCCACTAGTAACTGCGTAAACAAAAATGAAAAAAAGTCAGAAAAATTAGCTGGTAGTTGTTTAGTTAAATTGGGTATTTGACTAAATTTTTTTTATTTCATTAATCATAATTTCAAGGTACAAGCTGATGAAAAGTGAATTTTTTTTTAATAATCTTAAAAATTGACCGAGTTATAAAAGTTTAAATTTAACCTTTAGAGAAGGACTGCAATACTGTGTTGTGAGGTCATTTTTAATATTGCACATTATATTCTACGAGAGGAAAAGAGACAGGGATATATTCAACTCTATCCGTTTCTTCAAATTTAGAAGCCTACAACTGGTTTATTTTTCAATTAATTTTTGAACTTTTTTCAAGACTGGTTTTTAATTAACTTATATTTCGCAATATTGTACGAAAAATATCATAATTTAGAATGAGTCAACTACCGTATTGCGAATTTATTAAGTTATGTCATAATTATTACATAAAAACATAAAAATTAAGAGAAAGCACTTTTATAAAGTAACCATAACATTGACAAATAAATTTTGTGTCCCGGATTTATAATTAATATATATTTTTTTAAGTCGATGCTAGGGGCTGAGATCATCTTTTAGGGGATTATCTTTTATAATGCGAAATTATCTTTTATAATCCTATAGGGATTATCTTTTATAATGCGAGAGTACATTGATAAGATTAATACAAGGCAATCGTTGTTAAAATAAATATCGAACAATTATTGTTATTATTCAAGATAAACTACTTCGCAAAATTAAAAACTATGGTTTTATTAAAAAATATTTATATATACTGAATTACAGTTTTTCTGACTATATATTAGAAATGTTTTGAAGTCGGCCAAAATTCTACAACCCATTTGATTAGCTCCTCAACAATGCCCCAGCCTATCGCTGTATGATAAGAGTTACTGGTACCAGAGAACGGTTTCGAGTTTCGAGATAAAGCAAACGGCAACCGCGTATCATTCGCACGAGTGTCTCGACGCTGTGCCGTACTGGAGGTACGGCTTGCAAGTTGCAAAAGAAATGTGGTCCGTTCTTTATAAATACTTTGGGTTTTTTCTTATTAGTACCATTGTTTCGTCTGTTGGATTGACGTCGATGACCTTGTAATGTTGAAAGTCACGACGTGTAATTGATACCCTGCTTGAGCCTTCGTTTCCGATACTTAGTCTACTGTGACGTCATGTAGTTGACAGTCGAAGTAACCGATTTAAAAAAATGTTAATTTTTTCCGGAAATTATGATCTTTGTAAATCCATGTAATGAATTTCAAAATTTGATAATAACAATATTTAAAAAAAACATTATTAATTTTTTTTTAAAACGGGGCCTATGAAGAATATTTGGACACATAATTACAAGAAATGACGCATATTAGAAATAACAGGTTACAATAAGTCACCATTTGATTCTACCATCATCGACCAAGCATCGTTAGAACCAGAGTTATTTATAGAAGAGCGTGAAAGTTACCAGAACCAAACTAAAATACAATGAGAAATCCGATTTAGAAATCCGATCTACAATTTCTCATTCGGCATAAAACTGGCGACTGAATCGGCGACTGAAAGCCAAAAGCTTAGCCTCTCGTAGCTCACTTTTCTTTCTAAGAAAAACCTTTGCCCCTTTGCTTGTGGAAAACGATTGTCAAATGTTTTTATAAAAAGGCGAAAAGATCAAACTACAGAAGAATATCATTCATCAATTTGCTCCTTTCGTCTTCTGTTTTATTTCTAATGAAATGTTTCTTGAGAAAACTCTTTTTATGTTCCAATGAATTTTGTTAAATGAGAGGGGGCGATCACCATATCATTTGAAACCATCCACTGGTAAAAAAAATATGTTAGGCTGCTGACTTATTCTGAACCACGGTGTCAGCATTCCTATTAAATTTTAGAACTTCTTTCGTTAGTGTCTCTTAAATAAAGAAAAATAGTTTAATTATGTTGGGAATAATTAGGGCGAAGAAATAGATGAACGAAAATTTTAAAAACATTTTTTTATACTTAAATATTATTCGGATACCATTAATAGCACAACCTATACGTAAGTGTGTATCTTGAAATTACAGACAGATAAAAAAATAAAAATTAATTGAGTAAAAACATTTTTTTATACCTAAATATAATTCGAATACCATTAATAGCACAAGCTATACGTAAGTGTGTATCTTGAAATTACAGACAGATAAAAAATTAAAAAATAATTGAGTAAAAATTTTTTTTTTGTCCAAATGCTGAAGTGATCTTAGTGATTAAATCAATCTTAATCATTCATGATAATGACTGAGAAATTATCATCATATTTGGCACGACAGCCCAGGGTGGGCCAAGGCCTTCTGTTGGAAATTCTTCCAGGAGGTTCTACTCTTCGCCTGAGTTTTCCAGTTCTTTATCCTGAGAATGTTAAAGTCTTCTTCCACTGAATCGATCCGTCGTAATTTTGGTCTACCTCTTCTACGAGTTAGAGGTTTTGCTATGAAAACTTTCTTTACTGGGTTTTCATCTTTCATTCTAGATACGCGGGCAGCCCAGTTCATTCTTTTGATTTTGATGGTTTTTATGATATCAGGCTCATCAAACAACCTATAGATTTCTGAGTTAAGACGTCTTCGCCAAATACCATTTTCCTTGACACCCCCAAAAATTCTCCTCAGAACCCTTCTTTCAAAGGCTGCTATTTTAATCTCTCCAGTTCTAGTCAAAGGCCAGGTTTCTGAACCATATGCTAGAACTGGCCTAATAAGAGTTTTATATACTAATAATTTTGTTTTTCTTGTAATAAAAGAAGATTTAAGGATGGAGCTTAATCCAAAAAATGCTTTATTGGCCGATGATATGCAATTCTGAATTTCAGAGATAGTGCCATTCTTATTGTTAACACAAGATCCAAGGTAAGTAAAGCAGTCAACCGTTTCAAATGTATGTGAGCCAATATCCAGACGATTATGTGCATTATTTGGTGGAGATTTTTGTATAGCCATATACTTAGTCTTGGAGTCATTTGTTGCCAGACCCATTTTATTTGCAGCTATCTCCAAAGACAGAAAGGCCTTCTCAAGGCTGGTAGGTTTCTAGCAATTATATCAATATCATCAGCATACGCTAGGATCTGATTGATTTGAAAAGGTGGTACCCCTAGGGTTAATATCTGAATCCCGAATAGCTTTTTCTAGTACAATATTAAAAAGCAGACACGAGAGTGAGTCGCCTTATCGAACACCATTATCTTGATTAAATTTGCTCTTGATTAAAATTTTCTCGAGAATTCAATGACTTCAACTGTATTGAAATTTTCTCGAGAATTTAATGACTTAAACCGTATTCAAAAAAATAATTGGAAAGAGTTACATGATTTTGTTTTAAAATTTGACATTTGACATAGCGATAATGCATATCAAGCCATATATACCGCAATGGTTAAGGCTGAATAATATTTGTATGGAAATTTTAAAGGAAGTAAATTATGTAATTTATTTTTTTTCATTTTGTGCATCCTGTAGGTAACAAATGAAAATAATGGGTATGAGATATTTCTAGAATCATCTATTAAGCCCAACTTTAATTTTTAAGAACTTTCTCTCCCATCTCCGTATCTCCGAAATTAAAATTATGGGAAAAAAGGTTACTAGAAATTGTCTAAAGTAATCAGAAAAAAATATGACTCTTAAACATAGTTTTTAGAGTTCCCTAACTAAAACTCAAAAATGTAACCAACGCAGCCGATTTTCTCGGAAACTGTGCGACGTAAAAACTTAAAATTTGACCCAGTAATACATGTTATAAATCCGTTTATTTTGCATTGAATTACTTTTTTTTAATATTTATATAAGACAAATAAATATGGCGTAAATAAAGCATACAATTTTTTTTTAAATTTTATACATTTTATGGAGTTTGACAGGAGTTGTCACGAGTAATATAAAAATATTTCATAATTATAAATTATATATTTAAAAAGATATTCTAAAAAACATGTCAAAATACAGCACCACACCCACTCTTATTTCCGAAACTACTAAATTAAAAATCATAGAAAAAAACAGATTAAAAGATTATAGAAAAACCAAAGTGATTATCTTAGATCTTAAAATTGTTTAACTAAGAACCATGTTTTACGCTTGTGAAAGATACAGTAGGCAACATATTTATTTTGCGAAAAATTAAATCGTTCACAAATACGAAGCAAATCAAGAGCAAATTTAATCAAGATAATGGTGTTCGACAAGGTGACTCACTCTCGTGTGTGCTTTTTAATATTGCTCAAGAAAAAGCTATTCGGGATTCAGATATTAACCCTAGGGGTACCATATTTTACAAATCAGTTCAGATCTTAGCGTA
This sequence comes from Druceiella hillmani, assembly GCA_039881145.1. NCBI lineage: Eukaryota > Metazoa > Arthropoda > Insecta > Lepidoptera > Hepialidae > Druceiella > Druceiella hillmani. The sequence continues at coordinate 6,032,202 of JAYKKI010000092.1, forward strand.
TGCTGATGATATTGATATAATTGCTAGAAACCTACCAGCCTTGAGAAGGCCTTTCTGTCTTTGGAGATAGCTGCAAATCAAATGGGCTTCGTGTTCGTGTTAGAGCAAATTTTATCAAATGAGCTTTCTTACATTCAAAGACTAAAATAGAGTGGCATTTTTTTAACAAGGTCAGTTAAACGATATGGTTTTTAAAAACAGTTTACTTTAAAGTAGTTTTCGAATAATAATTATGTTAATAATAATTTCCTGAAACTTTAATACCCTTTCAATACCTCTTTTTCCTGTTTCCCCAATTTAAGAGTAAAATTTATTGTGACAAGAATGTCATGTAACAAGAGACAATAAACGATCATCTAAATATTTCTTTTCCCAAAAATTCACATTCGTGCGCCTAAAGAAGTAGTTTACTTGGCCGATGCCGAAGGGAGCCGAATTAACCCGATTCAGCGTCCCCGACCCGAGCGTGACGGCTCAGTTTCGTTCACTGATCAGGAAAGGTGTGTATGGTGCGCCTAAAGAAGTTCTCACTTCAATTAATGCATTCTAACAAATACTTACGGTACCAAAAATAAAAAGTAAAAAGAAAAAAATTATTAAGACAAAAATGGTGGTTGTCATTAATCCTAAAAATATTAGAACTTATTCATGTACTATAATTTATAAATACAAAAAATATTTATTAAGAAAATAATACATTTTTTTCAGTTTATCATATAGGCATGGGACTCATCCCAACACAGCTCTAAAAATGATAAGAACTGTATTTTGGATAATTCGACTGAATGTATAAACCGTTCGTTAACAATAAAATTTGAAGAATGTCTGTATTCTGTGCCAAGCACATCTACTTGGAAATGTTTACACAGAACATAAAAAAAATGTTTATACATCATTTCTCTATAAAACTAAAACCATATGTTGAATATATTTGGCGTTAATTTTGTAGAAATTCATTATTCACAATTAAATGAAACTACGTGATTTAGTATTATTTCTACTTTCTTCAAGTTCTTTACCACGACCTAGGTTTCGATGTATTACATCTTCAGGTGGGCTATTAATCTTTCCTAATAGCCCACCTGAAGATGTTGTCATACAACGAAACCTAGGTCATGGTAAAGAACTTAAAAAAACTAGAAATAATATTACATCACGTAGTTTCATTTAATTGGGAAAACCATATGTAATAATTTTTAAGCTGTGACATCAGTAGTGAACATAACAATGTTTCAACTTCCACAAAAATTTAATTCCAAGATATCTAATTATTTCTATGATCGCAAGCGTATATCGACACGTGCACGCGGAATATAAAATATCGAGTGACTTTGTACTCGCACTTAAAATTATATACCAATTCAATACAGGAGAGTTGTCAGTGTAACTTTTTAACATTTTTAATAAATTCAGGGCTAGATGTAAATCCAGGGCTGCCATATGTAAAATCACTTTTTCAGGGACATTTCTACTACAACAATCTGCACCAGTGATTTAAGAAAAAAAATAATTTGATCCAACAAAAGGTTTTTTTGAACCCAAAAATACATTTAGATTATTAAAAATAAATAAAAAGTTGTTTTCTTTTGCCAAAATACAAAGTGAACTTTTTAATAAAGTTTATTGGCTTATTAAATAATTATAATTAATTTAATATAAAAACAGTCGTTATGTTAATCACATTTATCCAAATTACTAAAAGCTGATACTAATATTTGGCAAAACAAATTTGTCCTGCAATAATTAATCTTATCTAATTTCAACTCGAAGCTTAAATTTCGTAGATCGACAATGACAATAATATTTAGTTTATTATGTTCATGTTTTGATTTAGTTATTTTAATAAATTGAAGTTTAATTCTAACTCTTCGCAATTTATTTGAATTTAAATTTATGCCTTGATTTGATCCGTAATCTTGCGATTCCGGTCTTTCCATTGATCAATCTGGCAAAATGTAATGCAGCCATGGCATGTATAGGTTCACGAAAAATGGCAATAAAGACAATTTTAAAGAATTACCATAATTTTTTACATTTCCGGGACAAATTTACTATATTCTTCGATACAGGACAATATCACAAATTCCGGGACAATTCCGTAAATCCCGGATATCTGGCAACCCTATGTAAATCTCTTCTTATTTGCAGAGAATAACATCCAACCTGGCCCAAAATAGAAACCCACGTGAGGGTGGTACCGTAAGATTTAAAAGTAAATCAATTGAATGAATCTTTTCGATATTTTCTCCAACATAAGGATGACTGTTACCTCATGTATAGACAATATCCTGGTATGCGTTTCCATTTTTTTTTCAATATAGTTTAAGTAATCAAATTCTCGAGAAAACTTCAATACAATTTATGTCATTGAATTCTCTAGAAAAACTCATTATAAGTTATGTCATTAAATTGTCTAGAAAACTTTAATATTATGTTGTTATTAATATAATTTTGGTAAAAACTTTAATACCTACGGTTTATGTCATTGATTTCTGGAGAAAATTTCATAACCGTTTACGTCATTGTATTTCGAAAAAACTTCAATACAGTTTAAAACATTGAATTCTCGAAAAAACTTCAATATAGTTTAAGTTACTGAATTCCAGAGAAAACTTCAATACTATTTTAGTCTTTGATTTCTCGAGTAAACTTCAATACAGTTCAGTATCATTAAATTCTCGAGAAAACTTCAATGCAATTTATGTCATTGAATTTTGGAAAGCGCCGCACGGTAAATTCGACTATCCTAAATGCAAATTTAATATCAATAATGTCATTGTGACATTCATAACTACATCGGGGTCCCGAAAGTTAGAGATAAGCTCGGGTCAAAAGTTCAATAACGCATGATATAAAACATATTTTTAAATATTTATTTCAATTTTACGAACTCGTGGCTGAAATAAAAAAAAATAAAAGCATTTACATCGTAGATACATGACAGAAGTTAAAATCTGCAATAGTGCAATTTTGCTCCATTAAAATAAATTAAAAAACATTACATCTAATAAAATATTACACATACAGTTATAATGGTTTCATTTTTATATGAGCTTCACTACAATTTAATACTTACAACCGATTCATAGCGTTTATTAATTCAATAATTACGCCGTAATGACAATAGACTATAACTTTATCAGCTACTTTCTATTACTTGGTTATTGCTGTTTATTAATTGTAGATATTTTATTTCTGCTTGATGTTTCAAAAAATGACAAAAATTATAGTGCCGTTTAATGTGTTTACATTCGAAACTATAACATTGAAATATCGCCGTGCACAATAATGTTAGCTATTGGAAAATATAACCATCAACACACATAAATTGAACGATAGATGGCGTTAAAACAGTAATGTAATAAAATTATCCATCAGATCTTCATCTGTCAATACAAAATCATTTCTAATTCAAACGGGTTAATTTATTAATTACCTACTTGAAATTTGTAAAAGAAACGGTCCTGATATTAACAGAAGTTCGGATAAGCGAGAGCACAACCCTAAAAATGTGCTCATACATATCGATATTTTCGCACATCACTGTGGTGGCCGTGCTAAAAAGAACGAGTTTCGCATGTGACGTTCGGTGTTCAGCGTCAACGGTCGCTCAGTAAAAACCTGTTGTCGAAATAAAACTGGTTTGATTCAAGAGTTGTAAAGTTAATATCGCTGACAAGTTCGTGTGAACCCGTTTTTTCACATTTTGACAACTAATTGGTAAGTGCAAAATTTCTGTTGTTTTTTTCTTTAAATACATACCATTTTTAATAACATACCATTTATTTCTTACTCCCGTGTGATTAAATATTAAGATGTTATATTAAGAGTGACTTATTATATACTTTACGCTTTATAATACTTTTGCGTCTTTGTGTTTAGTCGCATTTTGAATAAAGTGAATCTTTTTCCTGTCTGTCGAAAATATATACAATGTATCGACTGTTTAAGAACTTCTTAAAGATAATTAAGTTTTGAGTTTGGTTTAAAAGAATTGTGGATGCAAAACTACATCACTAAGGCAATCTTCTACGCTATTTTATAAACTAATATTTTTTCGAAACATTATGTTGATGAAGAACGTATTTTTTACAGCTGATCTCGAAATAAATCGCTGTTTCGATTTAATATGCAAATAAAATCTATTAAGTAAGAGTAATCAACTTGAAATCTATGTTATTTTTTATAAAGTTAACATTGAAAAGTATTTCTATACAATATTAATATCATTTTCCACCATGTAAATATATCGCCCAATACATTTTTCAAAAGCGTAAAATTATCATGATTATCTAAGTAAAACCTACCAAATACCAGTAGAACTTGCAATGCAAAGATTTCGTCCACATTTTATAAATGTTTATAAACATTTATAAAATATAATTTATGTTTATAAACATTTAAAAGTACATAATATTTCTAGCGAACGATTTAATTTTTCGCAAAATAAATATATTGCCTACTGTATCTTTCACAGGCGTAAAACATGGTGCTTATTTAAACAATTTTAAGATCTAAGATAATCACTTTGGTTTATCTTTTAATCTGTTTTTTCCATGATTTTTAATTTAGTAGTTTCGGAAATAAGAGTGGGTGTGGTGCTGTATTTTGACATGTTTTTTAGAATATCTTTTTAAATATATAATTTATAATTATGAAATATTTTTATATTACTCGTGACAACTCCTGTCAAACTCCATAAAATGTATAAAATTTAAAAAAAAATTGTATGCTTTATTTACGCCATCTTTATTTCTTATATAATTATTTTTAAAAAAATCATTTATTGCAAAATAAATGGATTTATAACATGTATTACTAGGTCAAATTTTAAGTTTCTACGTCGCACAGTTTCCGAAAAAGATCGGCTGTGTGGGTTACATTTTTGAGATTGAGTTACGGAACTCTAAAACTTTAGTCCTGAAAATTTATTTTTTTACAATCCCTGTAACTCATTCTTTTCATTTGCGACCCACACGATACACGAAATTTAAAAAAAAAATACTTAATTCACATCTTTTAAAATTTCTGTACAAATATTTTTCAGTCTTAACCATTGAATTAAAAATGGGTTAGTATATATTAGCGATATGTCAAATGTCAAATTTTAAAACAAAATCATGTAACTCTAATCTAACTAATTATTTTTTTTTAATACGGTTTAAGTCATTAAATTCTCGAGAAAATTTCAATACAGTGCATGTCATTGAATTCTCGAGAAAATTTTAATATAATTTACGTCATTAAATTCTCGAGGAAACTTTAAGACGGTTTATGTCATTGAATTCACGAGAAAACTTCAATATAGTTTGTCATTGAATTCTCCAGAAAAACTTATAATATTTAAACTGTGTGACAGAGAGACGGACGAACGCGCCAGTGATATTTAAAGAGTCTATCTTCTTTCCCTTTTGAGACCATACATTGTTATACAATCGCTCTTGCTTAAGCGTATATTTTAAGTTTAATTTAGCTAAAATTAAACTTAAAATAATAAATTAAACATAACTTAAATTCAGTATATAAATTAAAATTCTGATTTATTTTAAATTACCTTTTCAGCGCCTGCTTATTTTATATTTCTTAGGGAATGGCTTTTCGAACTACTAATTTTTCAATTTCGTGTTTTAGGTAAGCTATACTTAAAATATTAAAACGAAACTGATTACTCCAATAAAGCTACGATTATATTTTAAGACATTAATATGTATCACGTCAAAAATAACTGGTGAAGAAAAAAAAATAGGGGTTCAATTTTATTGGGGTCACTTTAGATAAAAATATAATTAATTAATGGGTATATTCGTTACATTTTCTTTTAAGATTAAAATCTATGAAATTTCCCAGAGTGGACTTTCCGGATCTTTATTTTTAAATCAAAGAATATACATAAAGAACAACGTATTCAAAAAAATAGAGATATTCTAGATATTCTTACAAATATTATATATAATATATATATATATATATATATATATATATATATATATATATATATATATATATATATATATATACATATACATATATATACATATATATATATATACATATATATAATATATATATATATATACATATATATACATATACATATACTGCGATAATGATAAAAAACAGCAACATAAAAGCAAAACTTCTTCTTTCCATAACGAGTCCGCCATGCGCTTGTGTTAATAGTCATCGTGTCACCGTTGGCACATTGCAACAATATTTTTTTTTTTTTTTTTCTGTTTGTATCCTGCGATCAGTCATTAGAACTATAAGCAGGTAGGTTGTGGTATGTATCTTGTTTGGGCGAATATAGGGCCAGTGCCCTTAATCGCTCTAATTATGAAGCACGTCAGCTCTCTTGAGTCTCTTTATCGAGTTGGGCTGCAACAGCATGTGCGAAAGTGGGTTAGGATGGAATGTCAGACGATCTTTGTATGTGGCTGTGTAGCGTTTTGCTTCGTCTACGATGGTTGAAATTTGTAGGTATTCGTGGATTTCCGAATTGCGGGAGTACCATGGTGCACCTGATATGACCCTAAGTATATTGTTTTGGGCTCTTTGTAGGCAGAGTATGTTCGAATTACTGGCCAATGACCACAGTTGAATCCCATATGTCCAAATGGGTTTTATTACGGAGCAGTACACTCTTAGTTTGTTGCTTAGGGATAGTGCTGACTGTCTTCCTAGAAGCCATAGCAAATTTCTAAATCGAAAATTAATTTCGTTACGCTTATTTTTGATGTGGTCTTTCTATGTCATCCTTCGGTCCAGATGAAACCCCAGGTATTTGACGCAGGACGATTGCGGTAAGGTGTTGGTACCTAAGTTGACTGCAGGACAAGTTGCACGTCTCAGAGTGAACGTGATGTGGTGAGATTTTTGGGCACTAGCTCTTATACGCCATTTGTTCAACCATTTATTTGTGTCATCGAGTTGTGCCTGCAGCAATTTACTTGCCTCTTCTGGACTGCTATTACATGCGAGAAATGCAGCATCGTCAGCATAGGTTGCTACTGTAATATTAGGTGTCTGGGGTAAGTCATTCGTGAAGATGTTATAAAGCACCGGACCGAGTACCGATCCCTGGGGTACTCCTGCGTGGCAACTATACAAGGAAGACCTGGCGTCACGGTGTTTTACTCGAAACATTCTGTCTCTAAGGTAAGAATCCATCAAGGGGTGGAAAGAGTGTGGAAGTGCTTGCTTTATTTTGCATAGTAACCCTTTGTGCCAGACCCGATCGAATGCCTGTTGGATGTCCAGGAAAGCAGCAGAACAATATTCTTTCCTTTCCAAACAGTCTCGTATAGTACGATAGACTCTGTGTACTTGTTCTAGGGTCGAATGTTGCTTGCGAAACCCGAACTGATGATCTGGTATGACGTGATTGATATCTAGGTATGCATGTATCCTAGTAAGGATTATTTTTTCCCACAATTTGCTTAGAACTGGAGTTAAGCTGACAGGACGGTGTGAGGATGCATCGTTGACTGGTTTACCGGGATTATGGATCATAACTACCTCGGATATTTTCCAAATGCAACAATATGAAAAATTATATTTAATATAAAATTTTGGTTTTGATCATAAAATTGTTTCAGTAACAAAATACAGATCTATTGTCATGCAAAAAACGTAACGTTCATGATCGGGCTTTAAACGTCATTGTTACATCATTAGGCCCGGCAGAGTGTACTTTAAGATTATTGTATTTGAATCCAGCATCAGCAAAACAGCTATGTGCTATGAATACCAAAAAATTGTATTAAAAATAGATATAATAATTTATATAGAAATAATTTATATTTGTAAATCTAAACATATAATAAAATTGTAACTGAGTGAATTCGGTACATTGAAAATATTTAAAAAAGGTTATTGATTTAGCATATAGAAGCCATACAATAGAAGCCAAAAAACCATTTTTAGAATTTTTGTCTGCCTGTATGTCCCTTCATTTGTACGAGTATCATGCAAAATCTGCTGGATGGATTTTTGTTATATTTGGTATGGTAATAGTATATACAAAAAAACAAAATACAAGAGGAAAAAGAAACAAAAATTGTTTACCTAGTTACAAGCGAACGAAGTTGTAGACACAGCTAGTACATCATATAATGAAAATAAAGAAAAAAACATACAATTATAATAAACATATAACTATATCTTAACGGTTTTAGTGCCATGGTTTTTTACTCACATATACTAAAAAATGCCAAAGAAATCTTTTGTTTTTGATGTCATTTACCCTTGTCTCGAAAAAAAAAACTGTATCTCTTCCAAAATTTATCCAATTTTAATAATTTTTTTGGTGTTTTCTTAATAAAAACTTGTACAAGGACAATAAGATATAAAGAAAATTATGGAAATATATGTTGTGAAAAAAAATTATAACAAAAACTGAAATCAAGATCACATCGTCATTTTCGCAGTCCGGTACATCCTCCGTATCAGCAAAATAATTGTTATCGTCACTATTATCACTATCATTCAAAATTTATTTAAATTAATAAATTACGCCAAATTGTGAGCGCACCACAATGTCACTCCCACTATCACTTTCTTCACAACTTGAAAAACGATCATTTTCACTCGAATTATTTTCGTATTCCGACATTATGGGTTATAAAATGTTCTTTTCCTGGATCCTTTTTATATTGTAATTACTAATAATATTATAATTTGAACTTTATGGAAGACCGTGCTAGGCAAAAGAATCTTGATCGTATATGTAAACGTTAAAGTCTTATAATAATTTTTTTTAAAAACCAAAGATAAACATTGAACCATGTTTTTCTATGTAATTTCCATCCAAATGACAGAAGATGCTTAAGTAATTTTTTATTTTATTCTGGTCCATATATTTCTACTGCGTCATTTGTTGGAAAAATTTACATTTTCTGTTGTTCTATCGTTGATTATACAAATAATCAAACATATTTGCATAGATATCGCTCATCGGTGATTCAATTTTTCAAAGCATTTGGAAAATAAACGCAATCTATAAAACATGAAAAACAAAAAATTATTTATTTAAGTAGAACCCCGAAATGCCATCTTAAAAATTAGCTTACACGTATTGTAGTTGTTAATCTGTATGCAATAATTGCCCTCAAGTCTCATTGACCCGAAGATAATGAAATAAACGTGCATAAAATATTTAGCACGATAATAACTCGTCTGCGTGGAGAAGACGTAAAAATAAAATAATAAAATTTAACAGTAATACATTTTGTTTAATATCGGATATTCAAATTGAATTTAATAAGAATAATAAGATTCAATAATTGCTATATTTGTTTTATTTTATGATATATAATAAATTATCACAAAATATAGATCAAAGCTGAATTTATTGATACATTAATTTTTACGTGGACACATGAGCAGACCTACGAGTTGATATGTAATATTATACATGGCGTATAAGGTCTCTAAAATTAGTTTATAACTATTGGTGATGATCTGAGTATCGACAAATTCTATACGTTTCTTACAAAAGTTAAATCTAAATATATATTTCAAAAGTATGTTTGATCAAGATTTTACATGTTCCGTTAACACTATCGGTCCGACGAGCTTTGCTAAGCTTGTCAGACCGAAGGTGTTGATAGTGTCGCTTTCTAATAAAGAATTTATTAGCGTTGTTATACATAAAGATACTGACAAAGCATAGATACTGACATAAGAAACAATTAGTTACGTATTTAATTTCTGATACTACCTAATTAAGGCGTAAACTTTTTAATGACTTAATTTTATGACTCTGTACTTCAAATGGAAAAAAGGGAACCCTTGAAGGATCACTTCGTTGTCCATCTGTCGGTCTATCCAGACCATTTGTTTCAGGAACACGTGGAGGTATCAAGTTGAAATTAATGTCAAATATTTACGTCTACGGTCCCTTGGAGCTGTAAAAAAATCAAGCTTCTAAGTCAACACAATAAAAAATATAGCCATTTACGCTCCATATTTGAAATAAATCAAAACCTACAGGTACTTCCCGTTGACTTAGAATCATAAATTTTGGTGAAAAGCAAGGTCTCAAAGCACATGTAAAAAAAAATCCGAAAATCGATAACATATCACATAAAATATTTTTTTTATGTGGACATATCACATAAAAAATTATTATATTAAAAAATGAGCCTGCGAAAGATATTAAAATTTAATTTAAGAAAAAATTTAAATTTAAAAATGTGTCAAGCACGAGTGGAACTTGCACTACGATGGTTCCATAGATTTTTATAAACATTTAATGTTACATAATATTCCCATTAAATTTATAGTTTAATGGAAATATTATGTAACATTAAATATTTATAAATGTCTAAATATGTATGGAACCCTCGTAGTGCGAGTTCCACTCGTGCTTGACAGGTTTTTTTAATACCATGTTTTACCAAATGTATTTGATCTTATGACCTGAATATTCAAACTTAATGCTTTTTTACCATATTGCATCAAGTGAATCTGCTCCAGAAAAATATATGTTGCAGGACATTGCAAAGTGGATGTCGCATCTTAAAAAGTGTGAGAAAAAATAATTTTCCTAAATATAGGATTTTCTTTTCCCAATAATTCGTCCTATTTCCTACATTAATCCATGGAAATATCATGAGACTTTAGACTTTATTTAGAATTTTTATTTAATTTTTTTTCTCGAAATCTATAAGTTGTTTAAAGTTGAAACATTGTATATTAGCAGCGAAATTCAAGAAGAATGGAACATGAAAATGAAGGTAACTTGGGTCGAAGACGTTTTAACCATAAGCACAGTAATGATCAAAAATATCCAAAAATGTGAAATAAAAATAATTTTAATTGAGGAAAAAGTTCTGTGCTGTTGAATGTTGATAAATTACAAAGTAAGGTTAAAAGGTTATATCAATATGACTGCCAACTGTTGATGAGAAACTATAATGGGAATTTTTTATTTATTATTAATATATGCAAAATACTTTATCAGTTACAAGTCGGTGACAGGTGGATTTGGATAGCGGTAGGTCAAAATTGTTTACTGAAGTAGATAGCCATTTAACGAAATGCTGGCTAGCAACTGAGCTCGGGTGCTCCCCTGGAATTATAGCGAATCGTTTACACCGCTTGGAAAAAGCTTGAAATACGGTGCATGGGTACCACATGGACCAGCCGTAGCTTAAAATACAGACCCGTCTTAAAATTTTGAATTTTAGTTGGACACAAATCCCCAACCCGCCATATTCCCCAGACCTTGCATCCACTGATTATTGTTTGTTTAGATCAATCAGGTACACCTTAGGCGAAAAAACTTTGATAATGAAGACCACCTATAACAGTTCATAGACCAATGTTTTTATTCCAAGCCACCTGAATATTACGCAGACGCTATCCACTCCATGCCCGTGCGTTGGAGACATGTAGTACAAATGATGGTGATTATTTTATTGACGATTGATTAATTTTAAATTGTGAAAATGAGACCCCGTTACTTATTAGCCAACACACAGTCACATTAATTGTAACGTTAGAAATATAAACATCACATTAAAGAAAGATACAATGCCCAACGTCGAAGATCATGAGTGAACAGTTGCGTACAGTCAGATACCTATCCAAGAATATCACTGTACTGCTTTTCTTTTGATTGAGTGTATTATTTTTATTTACTCGGTTAACAAAGAAAATGCCTTGAACTATTCAAAGAATTTTATTCTATGAAATATTGTAGTTGTATTACTTGAAAGTGAAAAAAAGATTATCGAAATAATTGTTGATCAGACTACGTCTATTGTTGTTTTAAATATATATCTCAGACTTTATATCAATTCGTCAATGAGAGTGAGCAACATGGGACCTAGTAGGACGTACTCCTAGACGATCGTAACACTCTAAACGTTGAATGCATCGTTCCATCTGATGACTGTGATCGTTATCAAAACGTCATTGATAACTTCATTGTCCACAGCCGCTTCGAACCAATATCGAAGTGAGTCTTTACAGTCGTTCATCTGTCAATTTGACTTCGACACGTTGATGTATGAAGTTTATGTGAGTAAATTATAACATCTTTCAAGATTAAACATGGTGATTGAAAGAATCGCTCTATGCAGCTCCGCGAATATGAAAGTCGGCATAATGGGAGGCCTGACAGCATAAGTAAAAAGAAAAACCCAAAAACTAATGATTTCTAATTCTATGTGGAATTATATTTTTTTTAAATATACGCTTGTGAAATATACAGTAGTGTGAAAAATATAACAGACAATATATTTATGGTCTAAAAAATCAAAATTTTTTAAATAACTTTATAGGAATACTATATACCGTTAAATGTTTATAAATGCATGAATGTGTACGGAATCCTTATAGTGCGAGTTCTACTCGTGCTTGACAGGTTTATATCTTTTTATTATAAAATCACTTCAATATGTTTATTACGTCATACCCTACTGTTCGCAGAAACTTTAAGAACTATTAGAACACCTTTTTTCTTAATGAAATATCTCCAAAACTTTTTTCTCCATAATTATATATATATATATATATATATATATATATATATCTGCGAAGTACCTAATAGAAGTAAAATTGTACAAATAGTCATCAAATCCTTATAGTACCATTATAAGTACCGTAAGTGCAGATTATTATCTAATGATTAATACGTAATAAAAGAATACAATGCTATAGTCTCTTTATTTTTCTTGAATACCCGCTATTTTCTCATAATTACGAATATGCATTGTTCATAACCCGTTCCACTAAGACCGACAGTTGCAATGCTGACGAAGTTAGCGGAATGGGTATGATTGCAGTCGCGGGTGCGAGCGTCCCGAGCGGCTAGTAGAACGTAGCAATAGTGTCACAAAACCAGAAACTTTTTGAATAAAAATATTTGAAATTTCTCAAATAGTTTTTTTCCAAAAAATCATTAATTCACGTGGCTTTTTTATAATGTACAATTATGTATATACTTTCGAAAATAAATACAAGTGTTACATGTATGTATTTTCAAAATAAACAAAATGAACGAAACGAAAAAATTATGAATAAAATCAAAATAAGGTAACGTTGCGAAAGTGGTATAATCTTAAAAATATATAATCGACAAATATTTTCTTAATGTTAATGCTTAACGAATAGGCCACATTGACTTACGTTTTCCCATTTCTGTCTTCTAAATCTAAATCTCTTCTAAATCTGCTTTTCGGTAATTTAATAATCAGGAGAATAGCGAGTACAAACAGGTTTTATCCGGAAAATAACAAAAAATTGTGAGAAGTAAATTATGATGCCGAAAATAGCATTTTAATTGGTAACACTGGCATTATTGCACCCAAGCTTGCTGTCTTCAAAACATATCTTACATTAATATATACGCATTGTATTATCCGGAAAATAACAAAAAATTGTGAGAAGTAAATTATGATGCCGAAAATAGCATTTTAATTGGTAACACTGGCATTATTGCACCCAAGCTTGCTGTCTTCAAAACATATCTTACATTAATATATACGCATTGTATTATTACTTACGACATGCTTTTGTAGAGCTAATACCCACATCATGCTTAACATGAAATATTTCTGGTGAACATGAAAAAATTTAACTGTTTCGAGAGGATCGCCTTCAAAGTTCAAAAAATGAACAAAATTCAATTTTTAATGTTCTATTGTTCAAAATTAAAAAATGGAACTCTTATAGAATAATTTTGTTGTCCATCAGTCTGTCCTTCTGTCTGTCAGAACCCTTTTTCTCAGAAACAGCTCGAGAAATTCAGTTCAACTTAATATCATCTATTGAGTCTGACGGCCTTACATTGTTTAGAAAATATAAAGATTTTTGATTGACGTAACTAAAAGATATGGCCCTTTAAAGCGTAAGTTTTTCTTTATTTATACATCGTCAAAGCCAGATAGCGTACTTCCAGTCGACCTACAATCTTGAAATTCGGCATAATGGGAGGCCTTATAGCACAACTAAAGAAAAAAAACCAATGATTTCTAATTCTATGTGGAATTACATTTTTTTTAAATATACGCTTGTGAAATATATAGTAGTGTGAAAAATATAACGACAATATATTTACGGTCTAAAAAACCAAAATGTTATAAATAGTTTTATAGGAATAACACCTTTTTTCATAATTAAATATATCCATAATTAAATGTCTCCAATATGATCGGCTGATGATACACCAAGTGTTGCAGAAGAAGAATGTTTTTTTATATTATTTTTGTTGTTGGTATAAATTAGTCCTCAAAATGGTCGATAGCACCACCCTGAGAGCGCTAGAGACTTTCAGAGGGGCGGTAACAAACCCAGGGAGGATTTTTGGGATGTTGATGTGATCTAGAGGGGCGAGGACTGACACAAAAAATGCCGAAAAATGATGTCAGTTGTGAAGTTAAAAATTCTGGGACTCTAGAAAATGATTGGGTTCTCAAAGGGGGCGGTAGGTGAAATAAGTTTGAGAAATATAAACAATATCTTCAAAAACCTTATAAAGTTTGGAGCCCCAAAAAAACTGAACCGAGATATATAACTCAATTCTATGAGGTCTCACTTTACTAGAGTGAGTGTTTAACAAAATATCACCCTCGTAACAAATACTGGACATGTAAACAAATAACTTTTATATATGTTAATTTAATGAAACAGCAATGCATACATGCATGTTCATGTAATTTCTCTCAAGAATGCCCGGAGACCGAGAGAAATAGGGAAACAACCCGTCCGTTAAGTGTTAAGTCAAAATTGCCAAAATATATGTAATTAATTAGCTTCGGCCTGCTTGGCATTACGTAAATATAAAAAAAACGATTTTTTTAAGAAATAGATATAAACCTGATTTTAAACAGGTGTTGTGGGGCAATACAGCATTAAATGTTCTTGTTTGTAAAAAAGATTGGTGTGCCGAAATATTTCAAAGTGTCATATTCTCTACTAGACTATGTCCCAGGACCCCTCTTGGGACCCGTAACGACTCACGTCATACAAAAAAGGGGACCTTCGAAAGTCCCCTAATAGTGTCCCGTATCTACAGTCTCAGCGCTTCCACCTAACAGAGTTAGAGTCTGTCCTTTCGCAAGAGCACATTTTGCAAACCCTTTAAATGACTCAAAGATTGGTCCATTCACAACCAAGTCTCGGTGACTAAAGATAACACGTTCTAAGATTCCGTGTGATTCTACGTTACTGTTTAAATGCATGCTCTCTAACAAAACTCTACGTGCATCGTCATGCTCACAGTAGTGGAGCAAAACAAGATTCATGCCCTGCGTCTCAAATTCGCAGGTACACACCGGACTGTCTCTAAGTGCAAAACTATACAAGTTGGCATGAAATGCGCCATGTCCCGTTAAAAATTTAAAAATTGTGAAACATAATAGTTGGGAACGAGCAGTTCCCATTTAACCACTCGGACACATTGGGGAAGAACAACCTGGTCGTTTCCCCCTTGGAATCAGGGGAAGATCATCATACTATATTGATAACTAACAATATTTTAAATTATTAATTACACATGATGTTACGAGTCCTTAAATTAGGAATGTGTAGTTTCCCGAAATTCCCCATAAGTTCAATAAAAACACTATATACCATTAAAAGTTTATACATATCTAGGTGTGTACGGAACCCTCGTAGTGTGAGTTCTACTCATACTCGACAGCTTTTACTTAGAGTAGTAAATACAAATTCTTATGCGTTTTGATATGAGGAACCTCATGGTGCATTTAGGTTTTACCGAGGAGACTTACTTTACTTTATACTTTTCCGTAGACAGTCAAAAATCAGTAACAGGGTTCAAAAGCAGCCTATTTTTTTTTAAACAGTCATTAAATAAATATAAATCAACATTTATATTGCAGATTATTTATATTTTAATGTGTAAACACCGTAATATTATCACTTTTTCATATAGATTATATGCCAACACACAGTGTGCGAAGCTTTTTCACGCTCAATCAACTTTCCAATTTCTTTTTTACCCTTCATTCATTCAATCCCATTTTTATTATTTATTACAGGTCCAATCTGCGAAGGTTTTCTGGAGAAGCATTAAGACATCTTCGATGCGCTACAGAATTATGCAGGGATCAAGATATGTCATTCTAATAGGCCTGCTCCAATGTGTTTACACTGCTATGACACAGGATATACCTGGTAAATGATTATTACTTTAACATTATTTCACCAATTCTCAGCTACAGAATAATTCGCAGAGAGCAGACTCACAATAAAATGATTTTCTTTTCACCCAATTGCGAGCTCGAGGGACCGATATCAGCTCCGATACGAATTTACGTTATGGGCTTTTGGGGTCGACATCGGTTCCCGATGTATTGCGGCATCTAGACTAGTCGTTCAATATTTGGCATCAAATTAGTGAAATATTGCCTTAAATCTCCAGGATCAGTAATCTATTTCTTTTGGTGATAAATTCCTTTTATTCATAAAAAGATGTCACAAACGACCGTGCTAAAACCCCTTTCCGCAAGATATGAAGATGGAAATGCTATCAAAAACTTTCTTGCGATAAATCCATAATGCAAAATAAGCAGCAGTTTTTCTAAAGCCAGAAATGCTGATACCGCTGATATGAAAACTTGTAAAAACCCCGCATGAACATAGCACACCACGAAGCAAATGCTTAAACAATTTTAAGAAATTTCAAATAAGTAATAATTTAATGAAATTTCAAATAAGTAATAATTTAATTACACCTTTATGCACACACTCTGTGTTAGATGTATTGTGTCATTTACAGAACGCCTGAATATCGATGATGGCTTTCCTAAAAGCGATCCACTCATATGGACTTTTCCTAACTGGAATCTCTACTTAAATCCCTTGACAGCCATATCTTTTCCTAACTAATGTAACTTGCCATATCTTTTTCTCACTGATGTCATTTTTTATAGGAAAAATTGTCTATTTGCCACTCTATTATAGGCGGTCGGGGGTTTCCATTTTCCTAATAATCCCTTCGTGCACTTTCCTTTATATTCAACTACATTGAACGTCTGACATTCATGAACAAAATGCGTGTCTCACGTTAATTTCTGTGCGTTTTTACACATGTTTTCGAAGTATATTGTCTTTAAAATTCTGTAACTATGCTCTTCATATTCCTATAAAAAAATTAAATTATGCTGCCATTGCCGAAAAGATTCGAAGTCTATGTAACTGTAAAATTAAAAAAAAAAACCAGTGTGCTTTAGACCACACGATTGAAGTAAAACTTCTTTAGCTCCATCTATATATATATATATATATATATATATATATATATATATAAATATATATATATATATATATATGTATATATATATATATATATATATATATATATACATGTATATACATAAACATATATTAATTTTCTACAAATATTTAAATTTATTATCGGTTTTCATTGATAAATTAATATTTTTGAATAGATTTTTTATTTTTATTCATTATTTTCATTATCGGATACATCAGTAATTACTGTGGTTGATTGCAAGACTGAGACAATAGGCTTATGGTATGAGAAATAAGATACACAGGTTTTCGAATGAAAATCAGAAAGAAATCACCATTCGGTTAACGCTAGCAAAGTCGCAAACGAACTACTGACTCAGAAATATATATATATATATATATATATATATATATATATATATATATATATATATATATTATATATAGTGGAAGAGAGAAAGAAAATGTGCACGCTCACTGCTCTCTCTTGCTCCTACAGTGTGATACAGACAATAGGCTTGCACTGTGTCTTAGATATACGAAACGTAACTCTCTCTCTTTCTATCTTCACTAACTTATATCTCCCTCTCAACTTCCGTTCGTCTCGCCCGATCACACTTTTCGTAACGCTCTCGTCACGCACTCACCAGCTTACTCCCCAAGTCAAGCGTACGTAAAGAAGTTTTACTTCAAAAATTAACAAACTGTAAACAGCACCGAACTGTATATAAAATTATAATACTAATTGAATCTTTCAAAAATATGTGTAAAAGTATAATTTGCATAATTTGTTATAATTTATATAAGGTTTAATTTGCATAATTTGGTATAATTTATGTAAGGTTTAATTTGCATAATTTGTTATAATTTATGTAAGGTTTAATTTGCATAATTTGTTATAATTTATGTAAGGTTTAATTTGCATAATTTGTTATAATTTATGTAAGGTTTAATTTGCATAATTTGGTATAATTTATGTAAGGTTTAATTTGCATAATTTGTTATAATTTATGTAAGGTTTAATTTGCATAATTTGTTATAATTTATGTAAGGTTTAATTTGCATAATTTGTTATAATTTATGTAAGGTTTAATTTGCATAATTTGGTATAATTTATGTAAGGTTTAATTTGCATAATTTGTTATAATTTATGTAAGGTTTAATTTGCATAATTTGTTATAATTTATGTAAGGTTTAATTTGCATAATTTGTTATAATTTATGTAAGGTTTAATTTGCACTTCACCGCTTTCTTCCACTTTAACAGGTGTTCCACTATGCACATTGGACGACAACAGTAATGGCTATTGTGTGAGTTATTACCAATGTAAAAATCTAATTATTTTCACAACAGGAGAGGGTCTCTTGACGGAGAAGTAAGTTAATGATTTGTGTGTTATCTAACAAAAAAATTAGACGTCTAAAGTAAATCTTAAATTTACATTGTATATCTCTAGACAAAGCAATCCATAAAATTTGCTTTAAAAGTAAATAATTTTTTTTACCAAATTAAATCCTTCCAACGGAAAAAAAGGCTCAACTATAAAAGGTGAAAATATAAAGAAGATTAAAAATAATAAAGATTATAAGAAGGATATAACACATGTCATATGAGTGAAATAGGTTTGGATTTGGTCAAATTATTGAAATCTATATTATAGCACCTTTATAACACATGTCATATGAGTGAAATAGGTTTGGATTTGGTCAAATTATTGAAATCTATATTATAGCACCTTTATAACACATGTCATATGAGTGAAATAGGTTTGGATTTGGTCAAATTATTGAAATCTATATTATAGCACCTTTATAACACATGTCATATGAGTGAAATAGGTTTGGATTTGGTCAAATTATTGAAATCTATATTATAGCACCTTTATAACACATGTCATATGAGTGAAATAGGTTTGGATTTGGTCAAATTATTGAAATCTATATTATAGCACCTTTATAACACATGTCATATGAGTGAAATAGGTTTGGATTTGGTCAAATTATTGAAATCTATATTATAGCACCTTTATAACACATGTCATATGAGTGAAATAGGTTTGGATTTGGTCAAATTATTGAAATCTATATTATAGCACCTTTATAACACATGTCATATGAGTGAAATAGGTTTGGATTTGGTCAAATTATTGAAATCTATATTATAGCACCTTTATATGAGTTTATAGTAGTGCCCATTAGTTGAGTTTATAGTAGCGCAATATATTATATACTTTTAAAAATGAAATCTAAATTTTAATATCGGCAGATAGGCTACAGTGACGTAGTGAACGTTTCATCTCGTGGTAGGGATGATACTTACTTAATAGGAAAAATTAGAGATAAATACAAGTGCTTTTTGAATTAAACTAGTCAAACTTTACTGAACGTTTAAGTACAAGATCTTCCATAATATTCTTCTTTTTCCGTGCCTCTCCCCTTTATTTGGGGTTGGCCCTCCTCATATTGCGGCGCCGAGTCAGACTATCTTGGGTTGTCCTTACATTTATAGATCTTTGGCAAAGATTGTCCACCACGTGGCCTGTGGTCTTCCTCTACCCGTTTTTGTGTCCGGGTTAACCAGGGCAGTTTTACGGCATTACATTCGTCCCATCTCATCACATGCCCGTACCATCGCAAACGACTTTCCACCATCTTATCTACTATGGGTGCGACCTTGAAAGATCTTCTAATGTACTCGTTCCGTACTTTACCAAGTCTTGTGACTTCCGCTGCCCATTATAGCATTTTCATTTCGTTTCTATGCATTTTTTGTTCATGCTGTTTTTTGACGGCCTAACATTCTGCACCATACATCATAGTTGGTCTTACTGGTCTTTTGTATATGTTACCTTTTAGTTATATTGGCATCGTTGGGTTGCAGAGTACACCGGAGAGCATTCTCCATTTTTGCCAGGCAGCATTTACCCTATGGATAACGTCCGCGTCGACACTGGCATCCACACTCAGCATTGACCCCAGATATTTAAATCTGTTTCCCTTCGGTAATGGTTCTTCGTCGATGTTTATGGAAGCGTTAGACAGTGGTTGGTGAGAAAATTTCCAATGTAGATATTCGATTTTGGTTCTGCTAATGCGTAGGCCATTTTCCTCTAGTGCTTGCTTCCAGCCACGTAGGGTGTTTTGAATCGTTTCTGCATATTTGTGGACCAACATGATGTCGTCGGTATACAGCATACACCAGGGAAGAGCAGCTTGGGCATGTTTGGTAAGATAGTCCATGGACAGATTAAACAGGAGCGGGCTTAGTGCCGAGCCTTGATGTACTCCAACTTTGACTTCAAATGGTTCACTGGTTCCAACTAGACTTCTTACTTGTGTGCTGATGCGCTCATATGTGTCTCTTACCAGATTGATGTAGTATTCTGGTATTCCTTCGGCCCTCATAGCTTCCCAGACTAACCTGCGCAGTATTCTATCAAATGCCTTCTCAAGATCTATGAAAACCATGTGAAGATCTTCTTCGCTGGCCCTGTGCTTCTCCATGAGGACTCTTAGAGCTTGTATTGCATCTGTGGTGGCTCTACCTGGTGTGAAACCATATTGATTTTCTGATACGGATATAAGATGACTGAGACGGTTATTTAAGATGCGCTCCCAAATTTTTAGTGCGTGAGATGTCAACTTGATACTGCTATAATTTTCACTGTCGCTAACTTCTCCCTTGTTCAAGATCATCCATAATAATAATTAAGTATTTGTAATAGGGCTTTGCGATTTGTTATTCATTATTTACAATATGTGTGTTTGCCTTTCTTCTTATTATGTAAAAAAAGTTCATTTGTTGCCCTTGTTGACTACACAAACTTGTTAATGATGTCATCATTAGACAATGCTATGACGGTGCACGGCGACATCAATGCCAATGCAGTGAGCATCTTGTCATCCATCTTGTTCCTCGAGTAGTTTTTTAAATGTTTCATCTTGGAGAAGCTTCTTTAGACATAGGCAATCGATATATTCATGACAGTCATCATCCATGTATCGAGTCGTCTGTCCATCACAGACTCACAGTTTCTACCGTTTTGAACCTACATCATATACATGAAATGTTGGATATAGTGACTTCGTATAGAAATGTCAATTAATATGTAATAAAATATTAATATAAATATTCCCCGTCCATGTAAAAATGGAAACATTTTGATGTGACAACGTCTTACTCTGCAGGGCGGCATATTCAAAAGTTTGCGTTATGACCTTTCCTTCATCAGCTGCTTCTCGGAAACTGTACGTGATACGTGCAATATATACTGTCAAACTAGATGGAGTGGCAGTACATTGTCATAGAGCGTTGTAAACTCTGTCAGCGGCAGATAATTGAGGGGATGCCTTTGTGCATATGACATGACACTAGAACGCAGGGTTAATTCAGGTCATTGCATTTAATAAATAAATGCATTCACCATTTTAAGACTGTCTTTTTAAAACTTTTTATTTAAAAAAATATAGTCTTTGAATGATTGATGGAATAACAGAGTACAGAAATCAAGTTTCCAAATAAGTGTTAGCAAACTTGGAAAGTTTAAGAGAACATATATTGATCAATCTATAAAAATAATTTCTAGAAACATGGACAGCTACAGAACTCCGTTAATTTTTTATTGGCTATAAGTTTTTCTGGCGGCGCCGGCTCTAAATGCTCATCTTTGACCATTCATATTTATGTTACTTGCCTGGTTACAGGGATGATGCTTCTGATTGCTTCGATTACATAATGGCTTTCAGCAGCAGCATCAGGTGTCTGAATAGAGAAGATCGGGCAAAGCTTTTTCAAACATTTCTAATGCCAACAACGTCGAGAATATTAAAGGTTTACCAAACATTTCTAACAGACAAGACAGCTTGGGTTATAGCTTCGTTTAAACGGACATATGACTGTCGAGTATATAATCCATAGGTTAACAAAACAGGTGGTATTTGGTGACAAAGAAACCACTTTGACACAAAGATCGAAATCTCTGAGGGTAGCTGACATGGGTTCTTCGAAATTGTCAAGAATTTACATCATTTTGAATGGAAAATTTTTGAATGAGACTTGCCATAGCGCTCAGTCTCTGGAATAAAATTGTTAACGAATAAATTATCCAACAAAGAAACAGTTAACTAAACTTTAAAGTTAGGCTTTCAAATTTATGGCAAGTCTGATTTAGAATTAATCTTCAAAGCTCTAGGATTTTTAGATCAATACTGCAAAAGAGGTTTTAATTTACAACCTCAGAAGAATTTATACTGAACATAACAAAAAAACTGACTAAGCTAAGGATCTTTCGCAGTCTTACATCCAGGTAAAGACTTCTTTACACATACAAAAAATCTAGGCATTTCTTCCAAAAGAGGTCTATCTCTTCACGTTAAACACCGCCTGAACATAGTAACCATCTTCCTATATTAAGCATTTCAACTTACTTCTGAAAAAGAAGATGCAGCATCATTATCAGCACTTGCTGACCACTCTCGGCAATGTTACGCCAATCGCAATGTTTTTTTAGAACAGCAAAACCAGCTGCTGCTGGCTACTAATTCTCAATTTTATTAAATCGTCGCAAACTTCTTCCTTTAGTTTGTCAAAAATTTATATAGTTATATCACTTAGTGTGTCCACGTCCGTCCAGTGGATTTTTTTTAAATTCATCTGATTTTCGCACCACGCTTTCAGCAAAGGCTTCAAACCAGCAATAATTGAGTGTCATTTTCCAATCAAACTTGAACTCGTATAAGACTCAGAAGCGAGAAGATAAATAGGTTAAAATATGTATGATATTTTACGTAACTGATACAACTGCAGCGTGTGCGCATGACGCATGTCCATATGAGCTCACGCAAGCTCGAAACTGATCTATACATCGTGTACCGCCAGCTGTTGCGCGGGAGAAGGGAAATACTGTACCGTGAAGTCGGCAAGTGAAAAATTACATGGCTTTGAATTTACATAAGTCGGAATAACATGAGTCGTGATATTATTATATTTACAATTAATGCCATTTCACTATGTGAATATATGTTTAGAATATTTTTCACAGGTATTGGAAAGCACGAGATTTAGAATCATTCTATAGTTTTCTAGCAAATTTTAGATAAAATTTTTTCATGATTTTCACTAACAGTTTTGGGGAGTGAACATGTTTTTGCGGACATTTTCAGCAAAATTTATAGAAATAAAAAATAATTTTGTGACCTTTATACATCACTCCGAGCTGAGCAGAAACAAAACGCAAACACCTATATAAAACGCGAACACCAATACGAAGATCGTCAAGCTAATGTAAGAGTGTTGTGAAACCAGGCACGTTCAACTTTCTAACTAACGAGAGACCTAATAATGCAGCTAATAACAAAAAAACAAAATCACAAACAAATAGTAACTGGCGCCCCCTCTCACACTGAAAATACACACAATATTCAAACAAGTTATATAACTCGTTTTTCACGCCGACCAAAACCGAAAGAAAGAGTGTGTACAAAACCCTCCAAAGGAAAAAATCGACACAAAGAATATATTATCTGCTACATGCTCTAGCACTAAAATGGAAATGGGCCGGCCGTGTAGCACATCTACAAGACCAGCAATGGACCAAAAAGATAACAGAGTGGAATGGATCGAAAGGGAAACGTGAAAAGGGGAGCCCATAATCAAAGATGGGAAGACGAAGTTATTAAGACAGCGGGTCCTGACTGGTTTCAAACAGCCCAATGAAGAGAAGATTGGCTAGCTTTGGAGAAGGCCTTCACCTGTAGGGGGGTTCTTGTAGAAAATTAACAACTGATTATTTTTTTCTTTTAACTAAACAAAATAAAATTCAATATTATATAAACGTAACAACTAACACTATTCACATAACATAGAATAAGACAAAATGTAAATAATTTTAATATTGCAAGAAATAAAAGGCTTTTTTGTTTTCATATATTTATATGTCACTCTTTCAGTTGAAATTCGACATGATACATAAAAAACCTTCCGTGACCCAAGGTTTTTAGAATAAGCGACTAAATCAACTCTATCCAAACATTTAAATAAATTACTTATTCTAGGAGTGATATGTGTAAATCTGAAGACAGTGTACCGAAGAGATGCTGTTCCCGAGGGGAGATTGACATGTCTGCCCAAAAATGTGGAGCCAAATATACCGGAGGAACCGATTCTAGAAAATTGAGTCCATCGATGTCAGGGCCAACTATATTTGGGGAATTACCCTGGTCTGTGGCCTTATTCAGGTAAATGAAAAGTTTATATCTAAAATAAAAAGTGAAGCAGCTCGTAACTAGCCTTCGAAGTAATCGATGACTGGCTTTACTATTACAAAAAAAATTAAGTAGTACTTAAAATTGCTGTTGGTAAGTGGTATGTAAAATGATTGTTAAAGTGGTAAGTGAAATAGTTGGTAAAATGGTATATAATGCTGTGACAAAGAAGCAGGAGTAGAAAAACTTAAAGAACATTATATAATTCAAAAGGGTTAATAAAATTATGTTAAATGATTTGAAAGAGACATTAAATCAATTAAAAAGGTCAGTAAAATTACGTTAAATGACTTGAAAGAGACATTAAATAATTCAAGAGTCTATAAATTTATGTTAAATGATTTAAAAAAGATATTAAATAATTCAAAAGGGTAGGTAAAATTATGTTAAGTGATTTGAAAGAGACATTAAATAATTCAAAAGGGTAGGTAAAATTATGTTAAGTGATTTGAAAGAGACATTAAATAATTCGAAAGGGTAGGTAAAATTATGTTAAGTGATTTGAAAGAGACATTAAATAATTCAAAAGGGTAGGTAAAATTATGTTAAGTGATTTGAAAGAGACATTAAATAATTCAAAAGGGTAGGTAAAATTATGTTAAGTGATTTGAAAGAGACATTAAATAATTCAAAAGGGTAGGTAAAATTATGTTAAGTGATTTGAAAGAGACATTAAATAATTCAAAAGGGTAGGTAAAATTATGTTAAGTGATTTGAAAGAGACATTAAATAATTCAAAAGGATCGGTAAAATTACAGTAAATGATTGTAAAGAGAATTAGACCACTATTTAAACTCTTCAATTGAAAAATAATATTCTCTCGTTATACATTTTAAAGGCCAATATAAAGATTAATGCGTAACATACTGCTGTAATCGACAATTTGTGAAACAAGATGTCATACAGCAAAAAGGGGTCAATTTACAATGTCACTAGTGTATCACATCTCTTTCGACGTTCATCTATTTGTAATTTACGAAGTTGAATAGGTCGCATACAAATATTTTTTAAAGTGAAAACTTCTTTTGAATAATTTTTTGATGGAAAATATTTGCGATTTTGCTTCACTTCAGAAATATTATTGGCAGTAGGCTGAATGTAGCTGATATATTCGACTTCAGATATACTCTCTCCCACGCTCAGTGTATGCGCAGTATGCATTTATAACGAAGATGCATATTTTCTCTTTTGACAAATATATTTATTTATTATGCGGTGCTGTTTGTACGTAAATCCAAAAATTTAAAAATTAATTGATCATATATATATACATTAATATATCATATATATTTTACTATATTATTTGGTGTCAAAATAGATAAAATATGATCGTTTGAATGTGCACAGTATTGTTTTGATTTGTTCATGTGTCTCCATGAGTGTATAGGTAATGGACGACTATTATTGTCGTCGTGGTGTGTTGGGTCGATCACAAGGCATACGGCCTTTGACTATGCGACGCACCGCGGCGACCCGGGTTCGATTACCGGCCGTTCGTCGAACGGGGCTGGACTGGTGTTGTGGTTGGCTGCAAGAGATTGCTCTTGTAGCAATAAGTCCGCCATATGTATCAATTAGATACATTAAAGTAGATAAATAAATTATTATTTATACTTTTTTAATTTTCATATTAAAAATTCCCAACAAATATGGTACAATTATATTGGTTGCCAAAGTTTTCACTTTTGCAGTGTGGTCCTAAGCGCAACAACTTATTTTATGTATTTACATGTAATACAGTTTGTGAATAATTACAATTTTCTACTTACGACAACATTTCAACAAGTTCACTTTCGATCATTGAGTTCAACAACTTTTGCTCAGTTAATATAATCAAAACGCAGCACGTCATCATTATGAATGTGATCAGTCCTGTGAATTGATGATATGTATGAGTTATTAAAAATGTGCATGGTGGAGAGTACTTAATTGAATATCTGCTCATTTTATTCTTTCTAATCAAAATACAGTACGTCATTATCATGAATGTGATCAATCCTGTGTATTATGAGATGTTAAATACGTGCGTACTGTAGAGTAGTTAATTGAATATCATTATCTAAATGTATTCAATTTTGCTCAGTTTATTCTTTCTAATCAGGTAACAAGAAAGCATTCCTACTTGTATTGTCCCATTTAATCAAATGCGTTTTACATTGTCGTTTTAAAAAAAATAAAACATTACGAATTCAAAACAAATGTCATAATTAACCGTTTTAGTGCCATGGTTTTTTACTCATATACTCATATTTTTACGCATACATAAAAATGCCAAGGAAATCTTTTGTTTTTGATGTCATTTACCCTTGTCTCGAAAAAAAACTGTATCTCTTCCAAAAATTATCCAACTTTAATAATTTTTTCTGTGTTTTCTTAATAAAAACTTGTACAAGGATAATAAAATACAAAGAAAATTATGGAAATATAAAATTATAACAAAAACTGAAATCAAGGTCGCATCGTCATTTTCACAGTCCGGTACATCCTCCGTATCAGCAAAATAATTGTTATCGTCACTATTATCACTATCACTCAAAATTTGCATTACGCCAAATTGTGAGCGCACCACAATGTCACTCCCACTATTACCTTCTTCACAATTTGAAAACGATCATTTTCACTCGAATTATTTTCGTATTTCGACATTATGGGTTAAACATTTTCTTTTCCTGGATCCTTTTTATATTGTAATTACTAATAATATTATAATTTGAACTTTATGTAACACGTAGAAAGATAAAAAATTAGGTATGCGTGCGAGTGACCTCCCCTACCGCGCTGAACACCTACTGATTTCTCGAGCGCCATCGAACTCGTGGAAAATTTAGTAAGTACGCGCACGAGCGCGATGGCGCTCGTCAGCACTCTAACGGTTAAGTTCTACGACACTTCTAACCATACCTTAATGTTAACATTTATAGAGTGGCTGTCCCATTCATACCGATTTAGTTTATTATCATTTCTTGAGAGCAATCATGGTTTCAGTATTAATCTTGAGATGTGTTTAATTTTACATCAATAATATCCAACTTTGATACTGTACCCTGATCATGACTCTTTTTCTTTGAATTGAAATTCATTTTACATAAATTGGATAATTTTTGAAAGAGATTGAGGTAAATGACGTCAAAAACAAAATATTTCTTTGGCATACTTAAGTATATAAAACAATGGCACTAAAATGGTTAAATTAAGCCACATTAATTCACACAATATAGGAATTTACAAATATATTTCTTCCAGCACCGATAAAGAGCAAGATCTCCAAGATGAGAACGGCTATTTCTGTGGCGGCACTCTCATCCACCCCAGCGTTGTTCTCACTGCAGCGCACTGCTTCAACAACAGGGTACCGAGTGAGTTGCTCGTGAGAACGGGTGATTGGAAAATCCACGACACATCCGAAAATAGAAAACATCAAGAGTCTAAGGTCAATAAAATCATCACGCATGAGGACTACTACGACGGTGTGTATATAGAGAAGTCCTTTTAAAACGAAGATAGGCTATGAGATTTAAAGAATTTTGAATAAATTTGTGCACCACAGAAAATAAAGACGGAATCCTTTTATTTGACGCGTTGTTAGTTTCAGCTACTATCGACGAGATTGTTACTAACCCAAAAATTTTTAAAATTTCCATGAATTTAATTTTAAAACACAAATCTCATCCCATCAAATACAGTTCACTTGTCACGATGGTAGTATCGATAGGACTATAAGCTCTGACTTGCGAAGGCCAGCTTGACACGTTGACTGCCATGGTACTTCTTCATTTTCTGGTCATGTAACCCAACCTGGACTTGTTATCCTCTTCTCTGAGGCCATCTACTCATATTTACATCAATATACCACGAGTTACCACGTAGTTAGCTTTCTAGGCAATAACGCTAACTATGAGATGAGTCAAGTGTTAATTTGTTAGAAAGAATGGGTATAACATTTTTCTCTCTTACATACCCTTGATCACTGGGTATCAATAAAAACATTAGCCATGAAGTTGTCTTGTCCTCTTGAGATTTGATTTAAAATTTACAGAGACTCCCATTAGACGTGGATGAAAACTCAAAAACCAACACAAACCACACTTAATACCTGCATTTTTTCTTAAATGATTTTTCTCATCTGTCTATGAATAATTTAAAATTTAATTGATCCAATCAGTTATATGTTATGTTCTATAAAGTAAATAAGCTGCCTGTCCTGGCTTTGCCTGGAGAAAAGGTGCTTTGATTGGAATTTTGACGTGAATACGTCTTTAAATTTGCTACCGTACGGGGGCAATCCAAAAAACCTTATAATAACAAAATCGGGGGATACAGTTTGGCGTTGCAGTTTCGAATCTATCCTCTACATCAAAAATAAAATTATACCACTGGATAGCTAAAGGATCAAAGAATTCATTACGATAAGCGAGAACAGTGACGCATCGCGCACGGTGAAAGGGGAAGCACCACCAATTTGAGGTTATTTTGCTACGTATCGAGATTTCCAATTAGTATAACTTTTGAATCGTCAGATGTATAAAAAATAAAATCACTCTAGTTCAAAATATAATGTTTAATAAAGAAAATACTAATTAAGGATTCAATTAATTAATGTGACAATTGCGCCTGTTTCTTGTTGACCAATTTTGCCCATCGCTTGACCAATGTTGCCAAGCTGTTCTCGATATGCAGAGTATTAGATCACATCGACAGCATCGCACTTATTCCCCCGTTCGCCTCGCCTCCCCCGCTGAGCTTACTCCTTGCCTACCCGCTTATGCCACAGGCGTATCGTTCACAACATTGACTATCGACAATTAGAAATAGCAGGGATAGGTGTCACGAGATATTGTTTCATGCTAAGGTCCATGCACCATGAAAAAAGTAGAAAAACAGCGCTCTAAACTATACGACTGTGTAAGTTAATGTCAATCGGATAAGTCGTTTTTGTGCCAAACCCTAAAAAAAACAAACAAATTTTTGTTCTTTACAAAATAAAAACGAATTAAAGCGTAGGAAAACGGAAAGTACAGCATGGGACAAGATGGAGATACATCTTTATCAGAACTTTAAATTTCTAAATGACGAACTTTCATCGTATCGAATTCGACATATTACACATTTTGTTATCCACTAAGGAACGCAGGAGGTATATACGTTTAGGGTGAGAAGTTGTTTGTCTGCTTGTGTGTGCAATCCAATGTTCTTATTTATCTCCAAATGGTATGACCGATTTAGATAGGTTTTCAGTAAAATGTTTGTGATTCATTGGCAATGGTTATTTAATAGTTGTTAAGGTGATTACTCACCAGGGGGCTTCACAATAAATATTTTGTTGCAAACGAATGTTCCCATTTATCTCCCAAACGGTTTGACCGATTTAGATACAGTTTTCTGCAAAATATTCGGAACCAATCGGTGATGTTTCTTAGATAGGTGTTATGGTGTTAGCTGGCCAAGGGAGCTGCGACATTTTGTTGCAAACGAATGTTCCCATTATCTACAAAATGATTTGACCGATTTCAACACGGTTTTCTGCATAAACATTGTAATAGAAAAAGTATAAAATGAAAAGCAAAATTACAAATTTTGAAAAAACTCACAGTGAATGTAGTCAATGTAATCAAAAAAGATTAAATAATTTTTTTGGAAACCCCCGACTAAAATAATTACTTTATTTTGCATTATGAACCTGCTAATATAATTACAAACCCAAGAAAATCCATCGGGGCTGCCATAACCTGCCTATGCCTAAAACTTTGCAGTTTTATCAGTTTGTGACTAATTGAAATTCCGTTAGGTGTGCAAATAGATTTTCTGTGCTGCTACAATGTAATTGATATTGGTTATGGAAATGACAATCACAGCCCCGAGGGATTTTCTTGGATTTGTAATTATATTAGTATAGCTGGGCGAAACTACACTCAAAAGGGATCTATGCGGGATCTCGATGTAATTATGGATAATCATCCCACATTTCATGGTCAAATCGTGGAAACCTTTCATAAAGCTTGCAAGGTACCAAGATTCGTCGTACGAAATGCCCACGATTTTCAAGATACCGAATGTTAAC
Source organism: Druceiella hillmani (assembly GCA_039881145.1). Taxonomy (NCBI): domain Eukaryota; kingdom Metazoa; phylum Arthropoda; class Insecta; order Lepidoptera; family Hepialidae; genus Druceiella; species Druceiella hillmani. The sequence goes on from JAYKKI010000092.1 coordinate 6,062,745, forward strand.
ACTATTCAACTCTTTAGTCCATAGTATATGTCAAACAAATGTAGTCATCTGGTCTCCGTATGAAGCTACTTATATCCTTATACCGCAGTAAGTATTACAAAAGTTTAATAGGTTTTTGTATTATAAAATGTATGGGTTGGATGTAATTCCCTTCAACTCCGACGGGAATTGCTTTTGATCATGCAATTTTTTTTTAAATATTAAGTCATTACGTTGATAGCCCCTCGATCCTGAGTTTAGTGGCCCTTTGTGCTTCTGACCGCTACATGAGGGAACAATGTCATTGTTTATTTTACTGCCTTGAGCGCACAGAAATATTCCACAGTGTTCATCTCTTTTTGTACGCTCACATTGCTCAATGTAGTATCGCTAGATTCACCTGGCCTAAATATTTTTTTCACCTCATTGACAGCTTCAGAAATGGGGTCATGGAGTTGCCAGTAGTTCACGGCTGAATGCTGGATGACATTTATCTAAATTACTGTGTATTTGTATTTAAATTGTATTGAATTGCTCTGTGATGTATTGTCTTATTTATTATTGTTTTATAACTATTTGTCATATGTTCTTCCACACGCCCAGCGCTTTGGGTAGATCTGTAAGTTGGGCATAGGGTTTTCAGGAAATAAATAAATAAACGTCTAATGCCAGAGAAGACATAAATCTCCATAACGGCTACAAATAGCGAAATTTATAATTATAGAGAAAGCTGTGTTGAGATAGTTTGGCTGTGCTAGGTACTGAAACCAGCAAATTTAATCATTTTATTCAATATTGAAACTAAATACTTCTGAAATGTGTTTCCAAGTTTTCCTTAGTTTTTGCTGAACCTGTATTCATTCCTGAAAAAATTTATAATGAGGCATTTTCGTAATTGGATATTTAAAATAGTATAAAACTGCAAATGATACCAACCAAACAAGATAAATTAACATGTCGACTTCCAACAACGAGTTATCTCATAGTTGGCATTCTTGTCTAGGACACCAAAACTATGAATCATCTCATACTTGGCGTTCTTGCCTGGTACGAGACAACTTGTAGTATATCAGTGTAAATATGAGTAGATGGCCTCAGGGAAGAGAACAAAAAATCAAGGTTGGCTCACATGAACAGAAAATTAAGGTGCCGCGACAGTCAACTTGTCAACTGCCCCGTTACGCCCTCTTCTCCCAATAACCTGCTTGAAACTAATCATCTTATAACTTCAATTGAAGGCAACAAGGCGAACAACGTTGCTTTGCTGATTCTGAGTAAACCTGCCGTTCTGGATGTGCACATTTCTCCGATTTGTCTACCAAATGAGGAGACACTTCCCAGTGCCGGTTCTGTATGCTTCACTGCCGGTTGGGGGAGAGACATCAATGACACTTACCCGAACGTCCTTGGCCAGGTTATACAATTTTAATGTTTATTCTATCATGTATTTAAATATTAACTTATATTATAGTAATAACAATTTTAACAATCACACAGTGGCTATATTCATATTATAATTTACATAGCATTTAAACAAGGGGAAAACTTATGTTTTACATCGAAAACATATCTTAACGATTTGAAAACGCATCATCTAATCTGCGATTATGTTACATTTTCAAATGAAACTTGTTTAATTACATTTTCAAATTACATTACTTCTTTAGGTACATTTTAAAATTACATTACTTGTTTAGTTACATTTTCAAATTACATTACTTAGTTAGTTACATTTTCAAATGAAACTTGTTTAGTTACATTTTCAAATGAAACTTGTTTAGTTACATTTTCAAATGAAACTTGTTTAGTTACATTTTCAAATGAAACTTGTTTAGTTACATTTTAAAATTACACGCTTACGTTACATTTTGAAATGAAACTTGTTTAGTTACATTTTCAAATTACATTACTTGTTTAGTTACATTTTCAAATTACATTACTTAGTTAGTTACATTTTCAAATGAAACTTGTTTAGTTACATTTTCAAATTCATTACTTGTTTAGTTACATTTTCAAATGAAACTTGTTTAGTTACATTTTCAAATGAAACTTGTTTAGTTACATTTTCAAATGAAACTTGTTTAGTTACATTTTCAAATTACATTACTTGTTTAGTTATATTTTCAAATTACATGATTATGTTACATTTTCAAATGAAACTTGTTTAATTACATTTTCAAATTACATTACTTGTTTAGTTACATTTTCAAATGAAACTTGTTTAGTTACATTTTCAAATTACATTACTTGTTTAGTTACATTTTAAAATTACATTACTTGTTTAGTTACATTTTCAAATTACACGATTATGTTACATTTTCAAATGAAACTTGTTTAGTTACATTTTCAAATGAAACTTGTTTAATTACATTTTCAAATTACATTACTTGTTTAGTTACATTTTCAAATGAAACTTGTTTAGTTACATTTTCAAATGAAACTTGTTTAGTTACATTTTCAAATGAAACTTGTTTAGTTACATTTTCAAATGAAACTTGTTTAGTTACATTTTCAAATTACATCACTTGTATAGTTACATTTTAAAATTACATTACGTGTTTAGTTACATTTTCAAATTACACAATTATGTTACATTTTCAAATGAAACTTGTTTAATTACATTTTCAAATTACATTACTTGTTTAGTTACATTTTCAAATGAAACTTGTTTAGTTACATTTTCAAATGAAACTTGTTTAGTTACATTTTCAAATTACATCACTTGTTTAGTTACATTTTCAAATTACATTACTTGTTTAGTTACATTTTCAAATTACACGATTATGTTACATTTTCAAATGAAACTTGTTTAGTTACATTTTCAAACTACATTACTTGTTTAGTTACATTTTCAAATTACATTACTTGTTTAGTTACATTTTCAAATGAAACTTGTTTAGTTACATTTTCAAATCACATTATTTGTTTAGTTACATTTTCAAAAGAAACTTGTTTAGTTACATTTTCAAATTACATTACTTGTTTAGTTACATTTTCAAATTACATGATTATGTTACATTTTCAAAAGAAACTTCTTTAGTTACATTTTCAAATTACATTACTTGTTTAGTTATATTTTCAAATTACATGATTATCTTACATTTTCAAATGAAATCAGCGATTATGTTACATTTTCAAATGAAATTTACAAATTACATTACTTGTTTAGTTACATTTTCAAATGAAACTTGTCACATTTTCAAATGAAAGTTGTTTGAAAACACATCATCTAATCTGCGATTATGTTACATTTTCAAATGAAACTTGTTTTGCATTTCCATATACTTTGGTATAGAAAATATACTAATCAATCTCATTTTTACATTTTTCTAAACTGAAAACTTATAAAGTATGACTACAACTCGGACTACAATTGTTCCGTACACATTTTGGCATTTTACGGGTACATGGTGTTTCTATTGAACTATAAATATTAATTTTTCACAACATAAATACGTATATTGTCTACTACACATTTCAGAGGTATAAAAACATGGTGCGTATTCCAGAAATTATTTTTTCATAATTTTAGTTTCAGTAATCTCAGAAATAAGGGGTGGGGATGCACATTTTTGTATATTTGTCCATATATCTCCAGAGATATACTGCCTAAAATTGTGAAAACATATTTTTGTAATCCATATAAAAATGATACTCCACACTATATATGGAATTTTAAAATAATTTTTTTGTGTACTTCATTTTTCTATATATGAAATTTTAAAATTAGCTTTTCGAGTACTTGATTTTTCTCTCTTAAAATTTTCATATAAATATTTTTTTAGTTATAGCTACTGACGTATGTGTGGAATAACATGGTATATTAACATGCCAGATTTCAAGTTTTTGTATTAAGCGGCTTCTGAGAAAAACGCCTGCCACGGACAAACACGCAAGTGATCTGACAATGGTTCTGATTTTGCTTTTTTTTTTAAAATAAAACAGCTATATATAAATTATGAATAAGTTGTGCTGCAAAAAATTGCTTCTAAAATAAGTAAACTCATACAAAAGACATATAAACAATATTTTTTCATCATCGACATTTGTATGATAATTATCACGTAACACAAAAGTGGTATCGCTGGACAGCATAGTGTTAACCTATCTTCCTGCACAATCATGGAATGCCTAACAGCTTCTATTCTAGAAAATTTCTCCTTCGCAAATTGGAAAAATTTGGTTGACAAATTGGTTGTATTGACTTTTTACTTATATAAAAACAGAAACACCTAATTCTGTTTAACAGACGTATTAGATAAAAAACGCGTGTTTGTTTGGTAGTACACATGTTAGAAATGAAATTGTTTCGTAAATTAATGAAAAGTTTTTAAAATAATTATGTACACTTGTTGTTTTGCTGCATATAAACATGTCACTTTTGACATCGGTCTCAAATTGTCAATTATGAATTTTGTTATCTCTTCAGATAGTCCAAAATATTCTATGAAAATATTATTTGATAACGTATATGAATTAAGTACTAGCGTTTCTGCAAATGCAATTGAAATTCAATTTTAATATAGTATAACAATGTTTATTGGTATCTAATTTAATATGTAACATATTTTTGATAAAGTAACTATAAAGTTTGCCCAATTAATTCTACTTGTAAGGCGAAATCTACTAAATTTTTGAAAAAAATATTTAAATTAGCTATAAAGTCAATTGTAACGTCAAATGTTTCAGTTATCTTTTTACATAAAGGAAAAGAAGCTGCCATTTTAACGAACGAACTGTCAAAACAAAGGTTTCATGATGATACAACATGCAGACGTCTGCTTAAAGTTTAATAACTCCATAACGTTTACGTTATCCATAAAGTAACATAAGACTGATTAGTTACTTACCTTGTTTCAGAGTCTTTCCAACGAATAACAATAAAATGGAAAAAAAAGCATTTATTTAAACAAAAATATATTTATCGGGTAATAAATGAAAATATCAAGCGTTACATTTACATTGAAAATATCAAGCGTTACATTTACATTGAAAATATCAAGCGTTACATTAACATTGAAAATATCAAGTGTTACATTTACACTGAAAATATCAAGCGTTACGTTTACATTGAAAATATCAAGTGTTACATTTACACTGAAGATATCAAGCGTTACATTTACATTGAAAATATCAAGCGTTACATTAACATTGAAAATATCAAGTGTTACATTTACACTGAAAATATCAAGCGTTACATTTACATTGAAAATATCAAGCGTTACATTAACATTGAAAATATCAAGTGTTACATTTACACTGAAAATATCAAGCGTTACATTAACATTGAAAATATCAAGCGTTACATTTACACTGAAAATATCAAGCGTTATATTTACATTGAAAATATCAAGTGTTATATTTACACTGAAGATATCAAGCGTTACATTTACATTGAAAATATCAAGCGTTACATTAACATTGAAAATATCAAGTGTTACATTTACATTGAAAATATCAAGCGTTACATTAACATTGAAAATATCAAGTGTTACATTTACACTGAAAATATCAAGCGTTACATTTACATTGAAAATATCAAGTGTTACATTTACACTGAAGATATCAAGCGTTACATTTACATTGAAAATATCAAGCGTTACATTAACATTGAAAATATCAAGTGTTACATTTACACTGAAAATATCAAGCGTTACATTTACATTGAAAATATCAAGCGTTACATTAACATTGAAAATATCAAGTGTTACATTTACACTGAAAATATCAAGCGTTACATTAACATTGAAAATATCAAGTGTTACATTTACACTGAAGATATCAAGCGTTACATTTACATTGAAAATATCAAGCGTTACATTAACATTGAAAATATCAAGTGTTACATTTACACTGAAAATATCAAGCGTTACATTTACATTGAAAATATCAAGTGTTACATTTACACTGAAGATATCAAGCGTTACATTTACATTGAAAATATCAAGCGTTACATTTACATTGAAAATATCAAGTGTTACATTTACACTGAAGATATCAAGCGTTACATTTACATTGAAAATATCAAGCGTTACATTTACATTGAAAATAGCAAGCGTTTACCTCATCTGTATTTCTCATGTAAGAGCACACTAAAAGACAGTGTCATTCACTAAACTTATAGTCGTACTAAGGAAATTGCCGCTTCCTTAAAAATAATGAGAAATATTTAGTTAAACTGAATTCTACTATGGCTAGAGAAATTATTCTCTCGTCGTCCCAACTATAAGGTGAAATACTCAACCACTACACAGCACAATGGATGTTCACATACATCTTTATCGGGCTATAATATTCACTGTAACTTTATCTCTAACATATCTGTCTTCACTTGCTACTATCAATGAAACATGTGTGTTGCTCATTTGGTGACAGTCAGACTTAAAAGTTGACTCTCTCCGCCACAACGAACTTCAAAAACTCAACCTTTTCTTACTGCACGTAAAGTAGATTTAGTTGCTTCAGTTATTCTCTAGTTATCTTGATAATTTCAGGTAGAGATGAAAATCACAGACCGTGCTGCATGTCAGGAGGCATATAGGAAGGGAATACCAAACCCACGGTATAAACTTCACGACTCATTCATCTGCGCCAGCTCCACTGTGGACAGATGTACTGCGGACGGTGGTGCACCACTCTTCTGTAGCGTTCCTGTAAGTCTCTGCTCTCTTTAATGGAATAGGAAAAAAAAAGCTGAAAAGGCAATACAAGAAACAGAGCAACCGTAGCACTCTAATGGTTGAACAAAAATATATTTATTGGGTAACCCTACTCGTTGTACCGTGACTTGTAATTTATTTCATTTTACAAGTCATGGCACAACGAGTAGGCAATCCCCAGTACACCTGTTTTGTGCACCGATTTCTCGAAACTATTGGAACCTAAAAAAACCAAATATTGTTTATATATTTTAATTAAATTACAGTAAACTAAAGTACATTTGTTCAGATTTTATGTACGGAATATTACATTTTATTTACGAAATGTACTGCTCAAGACACAAGGGCCAATTCGCAGTGATACCCAGCAGAACGTTGAATGAGATAGCGCTCACTTGCTCACTTCAACTGCTCCAAATTCATAAGAGGGGTATCAAAAATTCTTGCTTTGAAATAACCCCATAGAAATAGTCGACTGGAGTTAAGTCAGGCAATCTGGGCCCCCAAATTGGCTTATGACTTTTCCCGGAAATAGCACTCTAATTGTGTTCATGGAGACCTTAGATGTGTGGGCAATGGCCCCATCTTGCTGTAGCCACACATCTGACTCGTCAACATCCTCCTCTCGTAGCTGCAGTACGAAGAAATTGTTAGTAATTTTGATATACCACTTTTGAATTCGGCATTGGGACAACCTTTATATATATATAAACATATATATATATATATATATATGTATATATATAAAATAAGAAAGTGCCTTAAAATATTATCTAAATCATCAGACAAACGATAAATCTTATATTTTTTTATAATAGTTTTTATTTCTAAGTCTTTGAACTAGCGAGATGAAAAAAGTTCAGATTGCATCTCGTTGTACCCTTCATGCACAGATGTACCGTATTAATCCATGAAATTCAGACTCAACAGGACCATCGAAAAAGCACTATAAAACTCAGAGATCGAAAAAGAGGTTCATTTTCAATCAAGTTTGTTGTTCATTTCAATAGTCAATTACCTGTTAACATTACGTTCCTTCTATCCATTACTAATAAAACCGTTCTAGACTTCATCATTCAATACATAAGAAAGACAACCTCAAAATCTAGGACCTTCTATATTCATGTATATTTTCAACATAAAACAGATATTTATGTTTGTTTGTATATACATTTGTATATACTTATTATTCGTCTATGTACTGTTGTATTTTCGCTTAATTTGTTCTAATACAGTAAACTTCTATTTGATATTTGTTTTACTCTTTAGTTTATTTTTTTTATCAAACACAGATATTCGGAGTGTGATCTAGTCACTCTTGCCTAACCAACAAATCTAAACTTGACACTGGCAAGATTTCTCTCTGGAGATAATAATCGCCACAGAATAAAAGAAAAAAAACATTCAGTTTGACAACAAAATAAATGTCAATGTCAGTTAAAAGTTTACTTTTAATTCATTTAGGTAATGGCTACACATTAAAAGACATTTGTTATTGTTTTTTGTAATTGATTGTACAAAGTTATTATTATTATTATTATTAGAGAAAATCTAATGAAATGTTCATTAGATTTGATTTATTATATTAATTTTTCATTAATGAATTCTTGAAGTTTTAAAAATATGATGTATGCGCATTTATGAAGATAGCTTTTTGTTTTCTATTATGCGAGATCACAAATTATATTTTTTGTTCCTTCTTAATTGTCAATCTCTGTTTTGTTTGGTTTTTTATATTCTCAAAAACACCAGAATTTTTAAAGATAAATTCTGTTTCTGTAACATCGGACACATTTTCGCTGGTTGCTTTCCGATATCAAAGTGACCTAGTAGAGTCATTTCCACATTTTTTGAAAACTGAATATAAGTGATACCAATTATATGGAAACTTTTTCCAATACTAAATTGTTAGGTATGTTCCTAGACTCAAAATTATCCTGGAACATTCCCATTGCCAGGCTAATATGAATATTCTCCACGTACTTTCTGGGATGTGATGGAGCTCACACCCTACAACATTAAATTTAACATATAACCCTTTAACATATAATACTTCAACCGAACCGCTTCCTTGAGCTCTGCTTCGATGGTAGACGGGACCCCACTTTGTTGGCACTAACTGGACCGAATGACAGTGGGTCCGTACTTGAAAAAGCTGTATCTGTAAAAGTATAAGCTGTGTCCAATTTCAATGTCATTTGGATAACCTTTGTTATGCAAGTAGGGCAATCCGAGTCCCTTGTTTCTTTAAAATATTTTAGATAATTTTAGTATTTTTTTCACAGCATTCCAATGAGATTCATTATAACTATATAAATATCAACTTACATAACCTACAAAGAACATGATATCCAGCCTATTCAGAGTTATAGCATAAATCAGTGATCCTACTTCTTCTCTATGTTTATAGTCTTTCTCAGGTCGGCATTGCTCTATTGCAGTCTTACATGGAGATCAGATTTAATTTCAATAAAACAGGACTTATTTAAAAGCTAATCAAATTTCATATTCGAGGCTCTAAGGTGCATGTTTTAGTCTGTAAAGAGATTTGCTGAATTAACGTAGCGTATATAGTTCGCATCCCAATCTCTCGAACAATGTTATGTATATATTTTAATGCTTAAAAAAATAAATAACAAATGTTTTTTGACTATATGGAGGTTTCTTAGTCTAATTTTCCTATATCACGGAATAACTTTCCTTTTGTTTTTGTTTGTATAGAGAAGGGTATAAAATACGAGTCAGATTAAAATGCATTTCAGAAAAATTACATCAAATTTGACTATGACAGTAAAATGCAGGCGTACTGACAACCACCGGATTGCACTGCTCACTGACATTGTCTAGTATCTTATTACGCTGGAAGAGTATGGTGGGTCGTTAACAGACCAAAGAGTGTGGTTTTCAGATATCCTGACCTCGTCTTTTCTGTTGTCGTTTGGTTGTTACGACAAGCAAGGACATATATCATTCTAGAAATGAAAGTATATGGAACTACTGTCACTTGTTTACACCTACAATAATTGTGTCATATGGCACGAAGCTGTAATAGAAAATAGAGAATGCAGTAAATAATCTATTCCCTAAAACTTCAGACTTATTTTCCGTTTTAGATGTTGTTTCGCGTAGACAATTGCGTTGAATATTTATGACTCACAAGTTTCTGGAGATAATGACATTGTTATATCTAAATGTGGGCCTTTAAGGGATAATATACTGATTACCAGAAAAAACATGTGCTAGTCGCCTGTAGTGTTTCAATTTTGGCAAACGAAAGTATTGATGTCCGTATTATAATGGTTTTATGTACAAATTCGATATACGTTTTATTAATAGCAATATAAATATATATTTGTTACAGGGACAGAACAACAGTTTCCTACAGTACGGTATTCTATCGTGGGCCACAGGCTGTTACTCCGCTAAACTGCCAGCTATCTACGCATCTGTTTCTAAATTCAGGAAGTGGATCGACACTCATGTGGCTAACAATAAATTTGACAGCACTTCCTACACTTACGCGCCAAAATAAAAATTAATTAACATTTAATATAAAAATTTTTTTTTATTTACTACTTTAATATTGTTTTATTTGATTGCTAGCCTTATGTTTTTGTAATAAAAATCTTTTATATCAAGTTCAGGTTTTTTTTTGCAAATTAAGTTAACTTGCCGATTGTTGGTCAAACTAAGGCGAACCTCCTTGGCACACCCCCGACACTCCACACTGACTTTTGACAGCGTAGTGCAGCACGTGGATCTGGGTTCAATTCTCAGCCACTTGTTGGGCAGGGCTGAATCAATATTCTAGACGGCTGTAAAAGATTGCTCTCGTAGCAATAAGTCCTCTGTACGTACCAATAGTTTAAAGTACGTGAATGAATAACAAACCTTAGAGCGAATAGCTAATTCGTTGAGAGTACCATTGATTATGTTAGTGAATTTATAACCATGAATAGTTATTGCATATAACAGTAATTATAAAAGTGCCTTTTTGCGCGGCCGAAATACAATTTTTACAAAGATAGACTCAAAAATGTAGTTACAACATAGTCGAAGCATTTGTGCCATACGTATGTAGTTGTAAGAGTGTAAAAAGTAATGAACAAGATGAAAAAAATTTTCCGTTTTTGTAATAAATAAACTTTTAAAGGATGTCTTTATAAAAAGCAAATTTTGTTATAAAAAAATCGCTTATCCAAATAAAAACTTGGTATCGTTAAATTTTCGATAAGCCAAAAATTTAGTAATCATATAAAACAAAATTGTACGCCATGGATAAATGTGTATCACCATTCGATTTGTTCTATCTAGGGTATTTGACTACATTTTTTTATTACTAAAACAGAATAAGTAATAACATTAAAAACGGTTAAAATAAATATATCGTACCTAGGACTTTTCATTACGAAATTATAACGACTTAAAAACTAGCGAACTACAATTCGTACGAAAACGCCCCGTAAAAAACACAACTGGCTTATGACGTCACAAGTCAGTATTTAGCATTCATTATAAGGGAGTTTATTAAATATGTTTAGTATCTCGTCAAATATTGCGTTGAAGTTATATATTGCGTATTATAATTTTCTGATTTTTTTGTGTGGAGACTAAATTCATAACTTTTTCAAAAATAACACTTCATTTTCATCTCAATTAATTGTTTGTTTTATGCATTATTTCTTTCAAGTAGGACTATTAAAGTCTCTTTTGACATGTCACGATTTTATTTCTAATTATTATGAACAAATATCCTTATTATCTACAAACAATCAATCAGTCCCTCTTAATGAGGATCAGAATGTGCATTTTACCCTATAATGGCCTCCACACATTTTTATCTTCAACATGACCCCTGATGCTACAATAAGTCTTCGAAATAAGCACGTGTTTAATATGCGTTTTAAATTTCGCTATAGGTTTATTATATCCTCAGGTATCCTGTTAAAAAAACGAACACTATTTCCCAGAAAAAACTTTTATTTGTAATCTAAATTTAATATTATTAATATTAATTTTATTTCTTGTATTAAGAGTATGGATAGCGGCCTCTTTAACGAAGAAATTTAAGTTCTTTTTTACATACAATAAGTTTTGATAGATATATAATGACGGCAAGGTTTAGAATATTTGCCTTTTTAAATATATCTTCTCAGTCTTCTCCCTCTACAGTTTTAAAACATTTTTCCAAAAAATATTGACATCAATGAAATTCCCTATAACTAACATTCAAACGACAGTCAAAATACTATCCTTTATAAATACAAATAACAAAAAAATTAGGTTATTTAAAGTTTACTGAAAAACTAGATCGGCAACTTGAAATTTCCAATGCATTCGAAAAATTCACGATACTTGGAAATGTACAGCAACACATTTACACGATAAATATTGCTAGTTATTGATACTTGGAAATATACAGCAACACATTTACACGGTAAATATTGCTAGTTATTACAGAGTGTCAATAAAGATGCATTTACTTTTGCAAAATCCCACCTGAAATAAAACGTAACTGTATCGCAGTAATACACGATAGCGACAAACGCAGCAAAGAAATCTATTAAACCTATGAAAACTATTTAACCGTTTGAGTGCCGACGAGCACCATCGCACTCGTGCGCGTACTAACTAAATTCACCACGAGCGCGATGGCTCTCGCGAAATCAGTTGCTGTTTAGCGCGCGGTAGGGGAGGTCGCTTGCACGCATCGCTAATTTTTTATCTTTCTACGTGTTACATAAAGTTCAAATTATAATATTATTAGTAATTACAATATAAAAAGGATCCAGAAAAAGAAAATTTTTAACCCATAAAGCCGGAATACGAAAATAATTTGAGTGAAAATGAGCATTTTTCAAGTTGTGATGAAAGTGATAGTGGGAGTGACATTGTGGTGCGCTCACAATTTGGCGTAATGCAAATTTTGAGTGATAGTGATAATACAGTAGTTGACATTAGTTAATTAAAAACCAGTCTTGAAAAAAATTAAAAAATTGATTGTATAAGCCAGTTATAGGCTTCTAAATCTGAAGATATGGATAGAGAATATAATGTGCAATATTAAAAATGACCTCACAACACAGTATTCCCGTCCTCGTCTAAAGGTTAAATTTCAACTTTTATAACTCGGTCAATTTTTAAGATTATTAAAAAAATGTTTCACTCTTCATCAGCTTGTACTTTGAAATTATGATTAATGAAATAAAAAAAAAATTAGTCAAATACCCAATAGTGATAACAATTATTTTGCTGATACGGAGGATGTACCGAACTGCGAAAATACGATGTGACCTTGATTTCAGTTTCTATTAAAATTTTTGTTCACAATATATATTTCCATAATTTTCTTTGTATTTTATTATCCTTGTACAAGTTTTTATTAAGAAAACACCGAAAAAAATTATTCAAATTGGATAATTTTTGGAAGAGATAGTTTTTTTTCGAGACATTACCCTAAGTGACATCAAAAACAAAAGATTCCTTTGGCATTTTTAAGTATATATGAGTAAAAAACAATGGCACTAAAACGGTTAATATAGATTGTTACAGAAGTTTACCCTCATACCTACTGTCTAAAACCACCTGGAACCTCTTTAAACAATCGGTAAATTATTTTGTTACTTTGATGGAACCTTCCTTAATTACCAAGCTAAAGTTAAGAGCGATCTGTCAATTCTATTGTGTGTTTACAGCAGCTGTCCTAACAGGTCGACCTCATAAATTGCTCTGCAAATATTATGGATTGTTTTGTGTTTGAAACAACATTTCTTATGCCGAATCATTAAAAAACCTACGGTGCTTAACTATATAGAAAACACAGGCATACGAGTGTTAAAAATCTTTCACAGGGGTGCAAAGTAGTATATTTGCCATGACTATATATATATTTGCCATGACAAAGTAGTATATTTGCCATGACACTACTACTGTACATCTCACTGAACCAGAAAATATATTTAAAATGATAATGGAAGTTTTTATTATCTGTGGAACTTAGTATACTATCGAAAGATTATTTGATAATGTAGTGGATAATTCGGTACTCAATTACAATGTAAACCTGTTAAGAAAACTACTTTTCGATTTTAGTTTCCGTATCAATGTCGGAACCAGAAAATATATTTAAAATGATAATGGAAATTTTTATTATCTGTGGAACTTAGTATACTATCGAAAGATTATTTGATAATATAGTGGATAATTCGGTACGCGATTACAATGTAAACCTGTTAAGAAAACTACTTTTCGATTTTCATATCCGTATCAATGTCGGAACCAGAAAATATATTTAAAATGATAATGGAAGTTTTTATTATCTGTGGAACTTAGTATACTATCGAAAGATTATTTGATAATGTAGTGGATAATTCGGTACTCAATTACAATGTAAACCTGTTAAGAAAACTACTTTTCGATTTTTATATCCGTATCAATGTCTGAACCAGAAAATATATTTAAAATGATAATGGAAGTTTTTATTATCTGTGGAACTTAGTATACTATCGAAAGATTATTTGATAATGTAGTGGATAATTCGGTATGCGATTACAATGTAAACCTGTTAAGAAAACTACTTTTCGATTTTAGTTTCCGTATCAATGTCTGAACCAGAAAATATATTTAAAATGATAATGGAAATTTTTATTATCTGTGGAACTTAGTATACTATCGAAAGATTATTTGATAATGTAGTGGATAATTCGGTACGCGATTACAATGTAAACCTGTTAAGAAAACTACTTTTCGATTTTAGTTTCCGTATCAATGTCTGAACCAGAAAATATATTTAAAATGATAATGGAAGTTTTTATTATCTATGGAACTTAGTATACTATCGAAAGATTATTTGATAATGTAGTGGATAATTCGGTACTCAATTACAATGTAAACCTGTTAAGAAAACTACTTTTCGATTTTTATATCCGTATCAATGTCGGAACCAGAAAATATATTTAAAATGATAATGGAAGTTTTTATTATCTATGGAACTTAGTATACTATCGAAAGATTATTTGATAATGTAGAGGATAATTCGGTACTCAATTACAATGTAAACCTGTTAAGAAAACTACTTTTCGATTTTTATATCCGTATCAATGTCTGAACCAGAAAATATATTTAAAATGATAATGGAAGTTTTTATTATCTGTGGAACTTAGTATACTATCGAAAGATTATTTGATAATGTAGTGGATAATTCGGTATGCGATTACAATGTAAACCTGTTAAGAAAACTACTTTTCGATTTTAGTTTCCGTATCAATGTCTGAACCAGAAAATATATTTAAAATGATAATGGAAGTTTTTATTATCTGTGGAACTTAGTATACTATCGAAAGATTATTTGATAATGTAGTGGATAATTCGGTACGCGATTACAATGTAAACCTGTTAAGAAAACTACTTTTCGATTTTAGTTTCCGTATCAATGTCTGAACCAGAAAATATATTTAAAATGATAATGGAAGTTTTTATTATCTATGGAACTTAGTATACTATCGAAAGATTATTTGATAATGTAGTGGATAATTCGGTACTCAATTACAATGTAAACCTGTTAAGAAAACTACTTTTCGATTTTTATATCCGTATCAATGTCTGAACCAGAAAATATATTTAAAATGATAATGGAAGTTTTTATTATCTATGGAACTTAGTATACTATCGAAAGATTATTTGATAATGTAGTGGATAATTCGGTACTCAATTACAATGTAAACCTGTTAAGAAAACTACTTTTCGATTTTTATATCCGTATCAATGTCTGAACCAGAAAATATATTTAAAATGATAATGGAAGTTTTTATTATCTGTGGAACTTAGTATACTATCGAAAGATTATTTGATAATGTAGTGGATAATTCGGTATGCGATTACAATGTAAACCTGTTAAGAAAACTACTTTTCGATTTTAGTTTCCGTATCAATGTCTGAACCAGAAAATATATTTAAAATGATAATGGAAGTTTTTATTATCTGTGGAACTTAGTATACTATCGAAAGATTATTTGATAATGTAGTGGATAATTCGGTACGCGATTACAATGTAAACCTGTTAAGAAAACTACTTTTCGATTTTAGTTTCCGTATCAATGTCTGAACCAGAAAATATATTTAAAATGATAATGGAAGTTTTTATTATCTATGGAACTTAGTATACTATCGAAAGATTATTTGATAATGTAGTGGATAATTCGGTACTCAATTACAATGTAAACCTGTTAAGAAAACTACTTTTCGATTTTTATATCCGTATCAATGTCGGAACCAGAAAATATATTTAAAATGATAATGGAAATTTTTATTATCTGTGGAACTTAGTATACTATCGAAAGATTATTTGATAATATAGTGGATAATTCGGTACGCGATTACAATGTAAACCTGTTAAGAAAACTACTTTTCGATTTTAGTTTCCGTATCAATGTCTGAACCAGAAAATATATTTAAAATGATAATGGAAGTTTTTATTATCTGTGGAACTTAGTATACTATCGAAAGATTATTTGATAATGTAGTGGATAATTCGGTACGCGATTACAATGTAAACCTGTTAAGAAAACTACTTTTCGATTTTTATTTCCGTGTACGTATTTTATAATTTGGATTAATTTAAAACTTCTCAAATTGTTATTTACTATAATTTACCCATTACTTATTTTTCAATAAAGTAAACAAATTAAAGTAATTATAAAATAATGACTAGGGATATGGATATTCCTCTTCATCATAGGAAGTCGATAAAACTAAATGATAATGGAACTAAATATACCACACTATTGCTCTATGTATATCAGTTGTATCGACAATGTACTTATTTCCAGCTCAGAAACAGTTCCTTTGAAACGATAAGAACGCTTATGGCTCTTCTGTTCTTTTAAATTTGGAGCCCACATGAAGCCAAGTACAGCTTGGCGAATGAACGTGTGCACAAGATGTTGTTTCGAGATTTGTATAGGAGACAGTATGGTTACTTTCCATTTCTTTTTCCTACCGATTTCCTCTGGGTATGCTAAGTTTCCATTCCTTGCAACTCAGAAAAGATGTGGTACTAATGACATTTATCTTCCAGCTTTTGTAGTTCTCATTTATTTTGTGTTCATGTTTAATCTAATAGTTTAACTTTTTCGTTACGAATAGTTTACCTGTAATGTAACTATAAATGTGTGTGTATAAATAAATACGGTCATTTTAATATTTCATAAAACAATACAGTGTTTAGTTTTTCAGGAATTGAACCTCATATTCGCATGTAATAAAACCTCATTATAATTAATGACGTAATTATTTTCAGTCGATATAACCCCTTTATATTTAATGACGTTTATTATTCTGTTGATAAAAATACTGTAACAATATTGACATAAATATAAACGAATGTTAATTTTTCTGTTTTCAGAAACTGAACCTCATATTCGCGCGTAATAAAATCTCATTACAATTAATGACGTAATTATTTTCAGTCGATATAACCCCTTTATATGTAATGACGTTTCCTATTCTCTGTCGATAAAAATACTGTAACAATATTGACATAAATATAAACAGATGTTAATTTTTCTGTTCTTTTCTACGCTACCTCTATGTTTTTGCACGGTCTCTGTAGTGCTTTATATTTATATGTCTAATACTCTATGTCTAATACTAAATACCGGTCGAAGCTTGGGGATATCCGTCTAAAAAATTACG
This sequence comes from Druceiella hillmani, assembly GCA_039881145.1. Taxonomy (NCBI): domain Eukaryota; kingdom Metazoa; phylum Arthropoda; class Insecta; order Lepidoptera; family Hepialidae; genus Druceiella; species Druceiella hillmani. Next base: position 6,080,075 of record JAYKKI010000092.1, read on the forward strand.
AACTAGTAATGGATACTTAGTAGTACCTTTGACTGGATGGAGGTGTGAGTTGTATTTCTAAAGAGTTGTAACTCAATTGTTGTTGACAGTGTGCGATGGAACTTGTCGGGGCCAACAGCTCTTTGCTGGAAACCTGAGGATGAAGTAAAGGATAATATCAAAGCGATCTATGGGTAGTGTTATTGAATCCGTTATGTTCGTGAGAAATTAAATGTTGCAAATGCTTTTTTGCGTACATTTTATAAATTATTTTTAACATACCATTTAATTATCTTCCAGCATTATGTAAGATGAAGACGACGTATCTATTTATCATTTATAGTTGTAAGGCGAAAGAGATGCGTATCCTGTAGTCCATGCTACGATATACTCATATATGTAGAGAGTAGACATCTATGGGTAGTGCTAATGAATCCATTATGTTTGCGAGAAATTGAATATTGCAAACGTTTTTTGGTGTACAGTTCATAAATTATTTTTAACATACCCATTTAATTGTCTTCGTCCTGTATTATGTAAGATGAAGAGGACGTATTTATTTATAATTTGTAAGGCGAAAGAGATGGATATTCTCTAATCCGTGCGACGATATACTCATATAAGTAGTGAGTAGACATCTATGGGTAGTGCTAACGGATTCACCATTATGTTCGTGAGAAGTTGACTGTTGCAAACTCTTTTCGATGTACATTTCATAAGTTATTTTTAATATATCCATTTAATTGTCTTTCAGTATTTTGTAAAATGAAGAAAATATATTTATTTAAATTTGTAAGGCAGACGAGATGCATATTCTCCAATCCATGCTAAGATAAACTCATATATGTAGAGAGTAGACAATATAACTATATTCGTTCAAATCTTGTCTAAAACTAAATAGAATTTTGTCATAAATCGTTGATTTCTGTCGACGCCCATATTATGTTAGCTTTCAATTTCTTTTTCTAGAATAAGAAATAGCTATATCCTATCCACGAACCCTTGAAGATCTTACCTTCAGTTGCATTGTATAGTGTACAGTTCAAACGTCACTTAATACGATACCTTTTGTATAAATCTTTTAAAACTGTGGAGTAGGTTTAAAAAATCTTGTGATGAAAAAAATAATGCATATAACAAACAATTAATCGAAACTTCTAAATAGGAAAAAATGTAAATTTGTTTGTTCATTAAATTGAAAAAGTTATTATTATGAATTTAGTTTCCACAGAAAAAAAATGAGAAAACTATAATATGCAAAACATGACTTAAATGCAATATTTATATATTAAAAATATTTAATAAACTCCCTTATAATGAATGCTAAATAACAGGCCAGTGACGTCATAAGCCAGTCGTGTTTTGTACCGGGCGTTCTCGCGCGAAACGTAGTTTGTTATAACTATGCAATGAAAAGTCCTGGGTATAATATATTTATTTTAACCGTCTTTTAACGTTATTACTCATTCTATTCCAGTAATAAAAACATAGTCAAATACCCTATTGATTCTGAATAAGAATCAATATTTTCTAATATAATGAATGAGATATTTTCTTAATGCTATTTCTAGAAATATTCCTAAAAATAAGTCCATTCATTCAACATGCGCAATAAGAAATTGGTTTTTGGTTATTTAAGTATTACAGTCCATTGGATACAGACAGTCCAGTATTTAATATTGGCTGATCCTTATTTGACCATACATAAAAAAGATCAACAATTAAATAATTGTTCCACTTTGGACGTAAACATTCTAAGATAAAACAAGAAAAGACACTTATATATACATGGGTTTCTAAGTACGTAATTATTTGCAGAGAAAAGCATTGGAAATAATCTGACAGCATAAACCATTGGTTGACAACTCGAGTTAGTTTCATAATCTCACCGCCATCTTGTCAAGGTATCCTGGTTCGGCGGCCTCGCGTAGCGTGAGAAGAGCGGCTGCGAACAGTCGACCGTACTCAGCCTGGCGCTCGCTCGTCCATAGCGCACCACGCACCCACGCCATCGTCAGCGAGCCTGAGCGCAGTTTCTCCTGAATGACGAGGTGCAAAAGTTGAAATAAGTGGATTTACTAACTGTTATGAAAGTCGAGATACGATTAATTTAATTCCGTTACTTCAAAAGAATAAGACATATATTTTTATATGTTTATCACGTGATCACAAACACCAATCACAAAGCATGACGTCATTTTTAAGCAACGTAATTTGACATTTCAAGTTGTGAGTTAATTTGAGTTCGTTTATTATGTTTGACTTCAATTCACTAATTAGGGCTTCATTCTTTAATGCCTACTAAACCAATTATTCTAAACTCCATATAATTTTGTATGTCAAAAGGAAACTAATATAGAATAAAAATGTGCATTAACAATCCTAACGTTTTAATCTTGGGACATACTCTTTAACAATAGGTACCAAGTACCTAGCTTATAATAGTATTACTTATTTTTATATCAAATCAATCTTTACAAAGGTAAATCGGTGAATTCGCTGATATCTCTGCTGTAACTTTTCTTTGTGCAAGTTGCAACGTTTTAACCTTAGGACATACTCTTTAACAATAGGTACCAAGTACCTAGCTTATAATAGTATTACTTATTTTTATATCAAATCAATCTTTACAAAGGTAAATCGGTGAATTCGCTGATATCTCTGCAGTAATCTTTCTTTGTGCAAGTTGCAACGTTTTAACCTTAGGACATAAACTTTAACAATAGGTACCAAGTACCTAGCTTACAATAGTATTACTTATTTTTATATCAAATCAATCTTTAGAAAGGCAAATCGGTGAATTCGCTGATATCTCTGCTGTAACTTTTCTTTGTGCAAGTTGCAACGTTTTAACCTTAGGACATAAACTTTAACAATAGGTACCAAGTACCTAGCTTATAATAGTATTACTTATTTTTATATCAAATCAATCTTTACAAAGGTAAATCGGTGAATTCGCTGATATCTCTGCAGTAATCTTTCTTTGTGCAAGTTGCAACGTTTTAACCTTAGGACATAAACTTTAACAATAGGTACCAAGTACTTAGCTTATAATAGTATTACTTATTTTTATATCAAATCAATCTTTACAAAGGTAAATCGGTGAATTCGCTGATATCTCTGCAGTAATCTTTCTTTGTGCAAGTTGCAACGTTTTAACCTTAGGACATAAACTTTAACAATAGGTACCAAGTACCTAGCTTACAATAGTATTACTTATTTTTATATCAAATCAATCTTTAGAAAGGCAAATCGGTGAATTCGCTGATATCTCTGCTGTAACTTTTCTTTGTGCAAGTTGCAACGTTTTAACCTTAGGACATAAACTTTAACAATAGGTACCAAGTACCTAGCTTATAATAGTATTACTTATTTTTATATCAAATCAATCTTTACAAAGGTAAATCGGTGAATTCGCTGATATCTCTGCAGTAATCTTTCTTTGTGCAAGTTGCAACGTTTTAACCTTAGGACATAAACTTTAACAATAGGTACCAAGTACTTAGCTTATAATAGTATTACTTATTTTTATATCAAATCAATCTTTACAAAGGTAAATCGGTGAATTCGCTGATATCTCTGCAGTAATCTTTCTTTGTGCAAGTTGCAACGTTTTAACCTTAGGACATAAACTTTAACAATAGGTACCAAGTACCTAGCTTACAATAGTATTACTTATTTTTATATCAAATCAATCTTTAGAAAGGCAAATCGGTGAATTCGCTGATATCTCTGCTGTAACTTTTCTTTGTGCAAGTTGCAACGTTTTAACCTTAGGACATAAACTTTAACAATAGGTACCAAGTACCTAGCTTATAATAGTATTACTTATTTTTATATCAAATCAATCTTTACAAAGGTAAATCGGTGAATTCGCTGATATCTCTGCAGTAATCTTTCTTTGTGCAAGTTGCAACGTTTTAACCTTAGGACATAAACTTTAACAATAGGTACCAAGTACTTAGCTTATAATAGTATTACTTATTTTTATATCAAATCAATCTTTACAAAGGTAAATCGGTGAATTCGCTGATATCTCTGCAGTAATCTTTCTTTGTGCAAGTTGCAACGTTTTAACCTTAGGACATAAACTTTAAGAATAGGTACCAAGTACCTAGCTTATAATAGTATTACTTATTTTTATATCAAATCGATCTTTACAAAGGTAAGTCGGTGAATTCGCTGATATCTCTGCAGTAATCTTTCTTTGTGCAAGTTGCAACGTTTTAACCTTCGGACATACTCTTTAACAATAGGTACCAAGTACCTAGCTTATAATAGTATTACTAATTCTTACATCAAATCGATCTTTACAAAGGTAAGTCGGTGAATTTGTTGATATCTCTGCAGTAATCTTTCTTTGTGCAAGTTGCAACGTTTTAACCTTCGGACATACTCTTTAACAATAGGTACCGAGTACCTAGCTTATAATAGTATTACTAATTCTTACATCAAATCGATCTTTACAAAGGTAAGTCGGTGAATTTGTCTATATCTTTGCTTATCTTATCTTTGTGCAAATTGCAACCACTTTCTACACATTTTCTTTTTACAAGGTTAAGAAATGAATAGTTTTTCGGGTATATTTTGTAACACCAAAAATGCTCAATTAAATCCTTACCGCCACGCATGATGTTTGTATCAATCGATGTATATAGCACATATAAGCTCCGGGCATACGAAATGTATCAAAATAAGAATGCTCTATTTATGCATCATCGGTCGCACTAAAATATATGTATGTTTGTAAACACATTTGAAACGATATTTTATTATTTGTAATTTAAATAAATGTACCCTAAGATAATTATGTTAGGCACGCATATTCGTCCCTTTCACATTTTTGACGTATGTTATTTTTTCCATCTCTTTAGTAACGCCGCCATTTTTTAATGAAGACGCCATTTTGTAAACAGTAGAGATGTGTAACTCATGAGTGAGAGATATAAAAGATACAGCTCACATGTTACGATCGTATCTATCACTCGCTCACTTGAAATCAAAATGTATCAGTACATCACTAGCTCGGGAGTGATCGGTGTCTTTTTCGTTTCACCAAATCTATCATTTCACCCACTCGTCGCGTCATGAAGATAGATATAAAAGTATATGTTTTGACGTTACATGAAAGAGAGAAAACGATCGATGTTTAGTCAAATATGCAACTGTATCCATGTAGACCAACGTAGCTACTCGCGATCAAATGTGAACGCTGTGACAAAGTATACTTTAGTTCGCTCAAAGTATTTGCGTAAAAAAACACTTTTTTTTGTTTCATTTCAAAATTATAATTTATATTTGTATATATACGCCAATCTATTGTAATTTATTTAATTTGCATTAAAGTTATTTTATGTATAATTTAGACGTACGTAGACACTATTATTTATAAGTAAACATATTTCTTATGTAAATGTCTATCTCGATATATAATTTAATGTACTTTCCAGGAAACTGCCAAATGGTCTTCGCTGGCAGTTACAAATTGGGTTCATATATTTTTTACAGATTTTTCCTCCTGCAACTGTCATGTATTTGTTATGAAGTATATAATTCAAAATGATTAGGTCTTATTTACGAATGTATTTAAATGACACTTTGCTACTAGCAATGAGTATGAATTAACATTTCCAAGAAGCTACTTGGAGTTCAGTTAGCCGAGTGAGATATTTGATATAATTCTGATTATACCACATCTAGGTTCCACCTGAATTTGCGATTTTTAGGAAACTAACATAAAATTATATTTAATCCTATAGATATAACATTTTGATTTGCTTAGACTGGATGTGAATTGTATAATTTCACATCCAGTCTAAGCAAATCAAAATGTTATATCTACTTTGAATAATTTAACACGACCTTGCATTAACTATGTCAATAAAAGTTTAACAAAATTACCTCATAAACTTCTTTGCTTCTCGTTGACTCTTTAATAATGTCTTCTAGCACATCCTTGTCATCATACTGCGTCTCGATAGACTCAGTTTCTGGAAAAGATATTCAGTTTTTAGTAATCAAACTTTCAGATGTACAGATTCAAAAGGAATGAGTTCACAAAACTTTCATTTTTTTGTATTGCGCTTTGCAACATTATCTGTGATGTTCTAAACTGGTATTTAATATATATGACAATACATGATACATTTTGTGGAAATTTTTATTGTCTTCAGCATTGAATTTAAGATACGTTTCCCGTAAACTTCATGCATTTGTTGATATCCGTACTTACATGCTTATCTACCAACTTAGTAACCGAGTTCAAACTTGTTGAGTTTACTCTTCCATCAGTGAAGAGTTTCTGGCATACCTATCCTCCTGTCGGCTCTTTTATTGTATATTCATTTTGTTACATTTAGCTTGTCTTAATCATGTCAATTCAGAGACTTTTTATTAGATTACCATCAACATTTTATCACAGTACCTCTGCTGTCCATTGTTGAGGAATTCTACAGGGTACCTTCACTTTTCATGATCAAATTCTAACCAAATTCTTACGATATCAAAATGAAAGTATGCGTACAAAAAAAAGGGGCTTCATACACTTGCATATACTTGTATATACTTATCTATTTAATTACTCTGTTACTTTTACGCTTTCTCATTTAAGGATTGCGATTACTATCATATAGATGCAAAATGTCAATCGTACTTTTTAGTTAATAAACAATTATATTATTTTGTATTTTATGTAATTTTAAAAAGGCTCGAATCCGACACATACACGTTTTCATCTTGAATAAAGACCTGCAACTAGCCTATACCAAAATGGAAGTAAATCCTATCAGATAAATATCATCTGAATTAATTGATTAGTGTCGTAGGCTTGAGTTAACAAGAAAAAAGTGACTTCATACCTTTGCATGTACCTGTATATACTTATCTATTTAATTACTTTACGGTACGTTTTAGTTAATAAACATAATCAATCGCACGTTTTAATTAATAAACAATAATATGATTTTTGTACTTATTTACGCTATATTATATATGCATTTTTAACATATTATGAGCCATTTTAATTATGGTTGCAATTCGTACACATACGTTTTCTTTTTTAATACAGTCATGCAACTAGCCTATACCAAAATGGGAGTACATCCTATCAAATAAAAAATCATCTAAGTTGATTCATTAATGTCGGATATTTGAGTTAACATATAAAAAAATGTGGCTTCATGCCTTTGCATATCCAGGTACTATATACTCACCTATCTAATTACTTTGTTGCTTTTACGGTTTCTCATTTAAGGATTGCGATTACTATCATATAGATACAAAATGTCAATCGCACTTTTTAATTAATAAACAATTATATGCTTTTTGTAATTATTTATACTATATTAAACGTATTTTTAATGTATTTGAAGCCATTTTAATTAGGGTTGTAATCGATATACACACGTTTGCTTCTAGAATTAAGTCACGCAATTAGCCTTTGAATATAGATTAAATAAATAAATGTTTTCTGATTCATGGGTTTAAAATGTCTTAACTTCTTTTTATGTTCTACATCGGCCATCCTTTAAGTTTATTATATTTTTTAGAACTGTTTTTGGTAGTTTTTTTTCATTTCCAGGGTTCGGAGTGAACGTTGTGGTATTGCGATGAACTTAAATTTTATTACGTTTGGATGCCAGTATTAATTTCTCGGTGTGAAACTTCTTTACTCGTAACAAAATTGCGTGATTGCAAATTAGTGCGACAAACATAACGAAAGCGCGTGACCGAAGTAACGTTGTGAGAGTGGGTGTAAGGTGCTGCGGTACAGTCGAGGGCACCTAGGCAAATTTGCCGGTAGTATCTAGTGTGACGTAAAACGATTAAAATGTGCCATTAAAATTTTGTTATATTTTCTGCTAAAACAAATGTCATTGGCAACACGAGCCCATAATATTATAATATGAATAATACGTAAATATTTCATTAACAATAATAAAAATAGCCGCGATGCCAGTATCGAAACATGGCTAAATGCAGCTGAAGGAGGTCGGGATGTATTGCTCCTGTTGTAAATTATATTTACGACATCTATAAGCGTGGGTTCATTGCGAATTTTTAAATAAATTAAGTACGTATGTTGTTAATCATGTAACGGACGAAGTACACACAAAATTAATAATAAATCAATCATAAAAAGATATATCGACAACATTTTGACAGTTTACTTTTGACACAAATAATGTACAAAACAGCTGACAGCAGTAGTGAGCCATTTTTGTTCATCTATCTGCCTTGGTTTTTAGCTAAATACCCATTTTCCATCTTTATTGCGATATATTCGTTACATTCAGACGTTACAACTAAATGGTGAATGAAAACGTTACATAAAATGTTGCACTAAATTCGACCTTGGTATTTTACTCTCATCGCGCCCGACAAAGTTTCATTTCATAAAAGATGGACGCACTGAAATGTAGTCTTGGAGAGATAGTAAGTTTCATACTAAAGTAATTAGGTTTCAGCCCGCATTTGTCCAATATTGTACGAATTATCATAATGATATTCTTTAGAGATGTGTCGCGACACAGTAATGGTAGTATTGAAAGTATTATGTACAGGTTAAAGTAGAAGGACTAGACCACATTGTAGAGATCGATGAGACGGATAGATCAGGTCGAGGTAAACATGGACGTTCTTCTATGCGAGTGTAGCCGGAGAACAGCTGATTGAAGATGAATGGCGACATATTCTGTGGAGCATCATTCATCTCCAACATACTTGACACGATGACTACGACCATTCTGCTAAGAGTGCCATGACTAAGAAGAAGAATGAAGATATAAGATATTTGTCAATATCGTAGATCTTTACGTATTGCTGGAAAATTAATTAAAACTTCCAATATTTTTTCTAATTTGTCCATAATATTTCTAGACATTTTTAAAAAGTTTTCTTTAGGTATAATGTTTTATCAAGCTTATTACTATCTAAAATGAAGATGTAAATACCCGGGGTTCGTTCTCGGGTGGAGGTAGAGACGTCCTTGTTAGCTAATTCGTGTTTGACGATTTCGAGGCGCTTCTCTATGTCGTGAAGACAATCGGCCAAATCCAACTGGTCGTCTCGTATTTCACATAACTGCAATTAATTTGAATTTATTTTGAATCTCTATTCTTCAGTTTCAGCTAATGACAATTACAGTAATTTCTAAATATTGACGAAAATTCTTAAATTAATCACATGTCAATATCGTTTCCAAATAAGGTGGCCTTATTTAGAACCTTCATTGTATTTACAGGGGCGCTTAAATGCAAATAAGGTGGCCTTATTTAGAACTTTCATTGTATTTACAGGGGCGCTTAAATGCAAATAAGGTGGCCTTATTTAGAACCTTCATAGTATTTACAGGGGCGCTTAAATACAAATAAGGTGGCCTTATTTAGAACCTTCATTGTATTTACAGGGGCGCTTAAATGCAAATAAGGTGGCCTTATTTAGAACTTTCATTGTATTTACAGGGGCGCTTAAATGCAAATAAGGTGGCCTTATTTAGAACCTTCATTGTATTTACAGGGGCGCTTAAATGATATAATTATTTTATTTATGATCTTGAACCAACACAGCGTATTTAGCTATTGATTAATAATTTCTCAGCATGTAAATATATATATATATATATATATATATATATATATATATATATATATATATATTATATATATATAATGCTAACAAATGTTACCATTCCGAAAGCGTTTCACATCATACATGTAGAAGCTGCATTGTAAAATAGCCTACCACAAAATATAAATTTATATTTGACTTAATCGACCTACCTTAATCGATATTTAACCTACATCACACAGCGGTAATTTTTGTTAAAAAATGGTTAAGCACACTTTCTTCACCTGTATTGTTTTTATTTAATAGTTCTTTAGAAAACGTTTTAATATCCAAGTCAATCGTCGACAGCGAGCTTTTATTTCGCTATTGGTTAATAATTTCTCAGTTCGTAAATATACATACACATTCTAAATGCTAACAAATGTCACCCCGCCGAATGCGTTCATATAATCAATGTAGAAGTTGCATTGTAAAATAGTCTACCACAAAATACAAAGTGATATTCGACTTAATCCATCTACATCGACCTACCTTAATCGATATTTCGCCTACATCCCTATTCCATATGATCATCGCATTTTTTCATCATAATCGTGATAAGTCTCATTTTCACATACACAATCATGATATTACGCTAATTCATTAGTGAAACTAGGTTGCTTAGATTTATGTTCCACAAATTCAGACTATTCATATTGTTTATATGTTTGTACATATCTAAAATTGTACAGTAATTTCCATTCAGCTACAGTTAAGTGTCCAAACACTAAAGATTTTCGTATTTGGGCCACACGACCCATAGTTTATATTTCCATTGATTTTCAAAATTACAATCACGACATTCTGTTAATTCACTAGTGGAACTGCATTGCTTAGATTTAGATTCTGCAAATCTAAACTATTCATATTGGCGTATATATTTGTACACTTATAAAATAATATAGTAATTTCCATTCAGCTACAGTTAAGTGTCCAAACCTCGAAGTTTTAGTATTTGGCCCACATGATCCATAGTTTATATTTCCATTGATTTTCAAAACTACAATCACGACATTCTCCTAATTCAATAGTGGAACTACATTGCTTTGATTTAGATTCCGTAAATCCAAATCATTCATATTGACATATATATTTGTACACATATAAAAAGGTACAGTCATTTCCATTCGGCTACATCGTATTTGGCCCACACGATCCATAGTTTATATTTCCATTGATTTTCAAAAATGCGTACAGCATTGTTATTTAAAAACATATACTGAGGCAAACAGTTATACAATAACTAAGTAAATATACGTAATTATACAGCTATTTTTCCTACGCTCTTGGCCAGTATTAAATTATACTTCAAAATAAGACGATATTTTCATACTTCTCGATAGAGTGATCAGAAAATATTCAAAAGGAATTTAGTAAAGCAGTTGCTTCTCCATTTTCTGTAAAATAACAAATGTATGAAGCGAGTACTAAGGTGAATATAAACCTAGAGGTAGGTAAAACGAAATACGGTATAAGATGTAGAATTATAGGTAACCGAATGAATTTTACCCTGCTCGACATGCTATTTGCGCAAAAAAATAAAGGTATATCACCAAAGATAGAGATGGTGGTATGATCGAGTTAAGATGGAGCGTAGTGACCGTATGAACAGCAGATAAATGAGACAAATCATAGAGCGTGAGCTCCACGTGTTTGTGTCGCGAGTCTATAATACCTGCTACCGGCGCCGAGAATGGTGGCCGTTCCTTTCCAACGCCGATCACCGATGATAATGGACGTTCTGGAGCTTTGAGCCTGCGCGCTCCGTGTGAACGGCATGTAGTTTAATCCCGTAGCTCGAAATCATCATTGTTTAGAGCGTGTTAACTCCATTATTCATGGAATTATCTTATGTTTTTTGAGGACATTTTCTTATTATTTGATGGTTGCCATTTGGGTAAGTATGTAACTACATACATATATAATATATTAGCTAAAAATTAAAACTGAACCTTTTCCATTTGCTTCGCTGCAGCGCCATGGTAAAGCGCAAAGAGGCCGTCCATGAGGCGCAGCAGTGAGGGTCCGGCCGGCATTCTACCAGCCCCTGGCATTCCGCTTTGTGCGTTCGTCAGCGAGACAGATGTTTCGCCCGATCTACGTGATCCGGAATAATCGATATGTAAACGAATGTGAAGATTGGTTATTACATATAGTAATCAACACCATTCTAGTTATTTCGAGTAGAAACCTTTGTAATGTCGAAAGCAATAACAGTTTAATATGTATGAGAAGCAGAAAAGTAACAAAATATTATGAAAAAGTAAATGATATAACGTACATTATCACTACTAACGAAGTTGTTAAAATAATTCGTATTTTGCAGTATGATTTGTAGTGCTAATTTTGTGTTAGTAAAACAAATTTAAAACTATTATTTTATGATACGTATTTCCGCAAGAGTCTAAATGTCTGTATTTATAACACGTATACTAATTTTGTGTTAGTAAAACAAATTTAAAACTATTATTTTATGATACGTATTTCCGCAAGAGTCTAAATGTCTGTATTTATAATACGTACACTAATTTTGTATTAGAAAAACAAATTTAAAACTATTACTTTATGACACGTATTTCTGCAAGAGTCTGAATGTCTGTATTTATAACAGGTACTCTAATTTTATATTAGTAAAACAAATTTAAAACTATTATTTTATGACACGTATTTGCGCAAGAGTCTAAATGTCTTTATTTATAACACGTATACTAATTTTGTATTAGTAAAACAAATTTAAAACTATTACTTTATGACACGTATTTCTGCAAGAGTCTGAATGTCTGTATTTATAACAGGTACTCTAATTTTATATTAGTAAAACAAATTTAAAACTATTATTTTATGACACGTATTTCTGCAAGAGTCTAAATATCTGTATTTAGAACACGTATACTAATTTTGTATTAGTAAAACAAATTTAAAACTATTATTTTATGACACGTATTTCCGCAAGAATCTAAATGTCTGTATTTATAACACGTATACTAATTTTGTATTAGTAAAAGAAATTTAAAACTATTATTTTATGATACGTATTTCCGCAAGAGTCTAAATGTCTGTATTTATAACACGTATAATAATTTTGTGTTAGTAAAACAAAATTAAAACTATTATTCTATGACACGTATTTCCGCAAGAGTCTAAATGTCTGTATTTATAACACGTATACTAATTTTGTATTAGTAAACATATTTAAAACTATTATTTTGTGACACGTATTTCCGCAAGAGTCTAAATGTCTGTATTTATAATACGTACACTAATTTTGTATTAGTAAAACAAATTTAAAACTATTATTTTATGACACGTATTTGCGCAAGAGTCTAAATGTCTTTATTTATAACACGTATACTAATTTTGTATTAGTAAAACAAATTTAAAACTATTACTTTATGACACGTATTTCTGCAAGAGTCTGAATGTCTGTATTTATAACAGGTACTCTAATTTTATATTAGTAAAACAAATTTAAAACTATTATTTTATGACACGTATTTCTGCAAGAGTCTAAATATCTGTATTTATAACACGTATACTAATTTTGTATTAGTAAAACAAATTTAAAACTATTATTTTATGACAGGTATTTCCGCAAGAGTCTAAATGTCTGTATTTATAACACGTATACTAATTTTGTATTAGTAAAAGAAATTTAAAACTATTATTTTATGATACGTATTTCCGCAAGAGTCTAAATGTCTGTATTTATAACACGTATAATAATTTTGTGTTAGTAAAACAAAATTAAAACTATTATTCTATGACACGTATTTCCGCAAGAGTCTAAATGTCTGTATTTATAACACGTATACTAATTTTGTATTAGTAAACATATTTAAAACTATTATTTTGTGACACGTATTTCCGCAAGAGTCTAAATGTCTGTATTTATAATACGTACACTAATTTTGTATTAGTAAAACAAATTTAAAACTATTATTTTATGACACGTATTTCCGCAAGAGTCTAAATGTCTGTATTTATAATACGTACACTAATTTTGTATTAGTAAAACAAATTTAAAACTATTATTTTATGACACGTATTTCCGCAAGAGTCTAAATGTCTGTATTTATAACACGTATACTAATTTTGTGTTAGTAAAACAAATTTAAAACTATTATTTTATGATACGTATTTCCGCAAGAGTCTAAACATCTGTATTTATAACACGTATACTAATTTTGTATTAGTAAAACAAATTTAAAACTATTATTTTATGACACGTATTTCCGCAAGAGTCTAAATGTCTGTATTTATAATACGTACACTAATTTTGTATTAGTAAAACAAATTTAAAACTATTATTTTATGACACGTATTTCCGCAAGAGTCTAAATATCTGTATTTATAACACGTATACTAATTTTGTATTAGTAAAACAAATTTAAAAATATTATTTTATGACACGTATTTCCGCAAGAGTCTAAATGTCTGTATTTATAACACGTATACTAATTTTGTGTTAGTAAAACAAATTTAAAACTATTATTTTATAACATGTATTTCCGCAAGAGTCTACATGTCTGTATTTATAACACGTATTGTCTTAATATGCTGAATTTTTACGAAAACATTTTTATAATTCCCAAATAGTTAAATCCTTAAAAGTACATTGTCTGTAAAATTAAGTTTCACAAATATAATGTTTAGACAGATTTGAGATTAAAATGGGACAAGTGGACCAAAGAGTCTGCGCCAGTTTATTAGGTGCAATTAAGCAGTAAGAGTATTTTGTGGCAAAACATCCAACAGCATTTATAACATCCAACAGCATTTATAACTTAGGAACATCCAACAGCATTTATATGTTTCAAAACAATAGCGGAAGCCGGGTTTGTGTGGATTTTCCCACTGCTTATGTTAGTGGTTTATTGTAGGGGAGCGGTGTAGGTTTTATGTTTTATAGCAAATTCTTGGATAATCTCACTAACTCAATCTATTTTCAGGTCATACGGGAATTCTTCGTGGGTTACGTAAAGGTATATATTTATTACCAGACGGATAATTAAAATAGCATGAAAGTCTCCAAAATAAATTTATTGGAATATATTGCTTATTATTAAATATTGTCTATTATGACCCGTATTCTGTTGTAAAATTCGATTATAGAAGCCTCTTTGAATTACAAAATTAAATCATTGTAGTAAAACTAAAAAAAATATATGAAGGAATTTTACATGAAAATGAAGTATACAAAAAAGTCCACAAAATATATGGCTAGTTAAAGGAGATTGTTTATTACAACGGTAATAAGCAATCTCAACGTTAACGAAATTTAACTCTGAAGTTAACATTTTTAATGACTTCAGAAATATATTTTGAATAATCCTATTCCAGTTGCAATCTTTTTTGCGCAATTTCACCTTTAGTTTTTCGTTGATGTAAATAATTCGTTACTAAATTTATTACACCAGAAATTATATTTGGTAACCCTATGATGCTCGCATATGTAGAACCTTATATTAGAAGAGATGAATGTTTTCTGAGGTATTCTTAGCTAAAGGAGATTTAGTAACTCTCGTATATATAGAACCTTATATTATAAGAGATGAACGTTTTCTGACGTATTCTTAGCTAAAGGAGATTCAGTAACTCTATGCTGCTCGCTTATGTAGAACGTTATATTAGAAGAGATGAATGTTTTCTGAGATATTCTTAGCTAAAGAAGATTTGGTAACTATGCTGCTCGCATATGTAGAACCTTATATTATAAGAGATGATTCTTAGCTAAAGGAGATTTAGTAACTCTATGCTGCTCGTCCTACATATGGACTTTATATTAGAAGAGATGAATGTTTTCCGAGATATTCTTAGCTAACGGAGTCCATATTAGAGCTTATGCACATAAATATTTTTTAGATAAAGATTTTTGCACAAATATTCTTATTATCCCTAATTTTAAAATCCTTAGGTTTTTTAGTTTTAACAATTTTTTATACACGTGTATAAATTAATTTAGAAGATATGGCCGTCCGAAATTGGCAAGGAAGAGATCATCAGTTTTTTCTCGAAAGAATATGTATATATACATACACACACACTATATATATATATATATATATATATATATATATATATATATATATATATATATATATATTCATATATCTTAGTTTTTAATGGAATATGTTTGGTAAAAATAATAAATGTTAAAATACGAAATGTGCTTCAAATAAAAAAATTATATCCGTATATATCTTGTGTTGATTACGTGAACTCAGCTGTCGCTTTCCAAAAATTTTTTTAAGAACTGAAAATGGATTTTTACATAAGATCTGGACCCTTTGTCTGGTCATGTCTCAAAAATCGTTCTTATGGTTAAAATTGTTTTGAGGTTAATGTCATATTACAAGGTGAGTTTTACACCACAGTTCAATTAAACATTTGGGCCCCAAGACCAGACGTGTAAAACCGTTTGGGTCCATAAAGAGCCAAAAGTCCTTTGTATTTTGGGTTAGTTTTTTATTTTATTACTAGTGATTAGAGCTTCAGTGTCGTTTATGTGGTAATACAAATTCAACAGAATTCCAGTTATTACCACTTAAGATCAATCAGCATATTATTAACCTCTGATAATGGCTCTAGTTGGAAAAAAACTTAGGACGAAAGTCTGCCCATTACAGCGCCTATTCGTGTGTGTGTGTGCATGTAACCAAGGGGCACTGAACTCGCAGGTAAAGTAAAGGCCGGTAACAGCGTTCGAGGATCGCACTCTAAACCGCGCTTCGCCAATTACTATTAAAAATATTTTAAGTAAATTATTTAGTAGAGAAATTTGTTGTGGGATAGACCTTGTTTGAAGTGGCAGCATCGACCCGTTGGCCTGCATGAAGCGTGCTATCGAGGATATGACCTGGGGCAATGTGGCCATACCAGGTGCCGTAAAGAAGTTGTTACCATCGTCCACGGCCGAAAAGAAAGATATTACAAAAATTATATTATTTTACATTTTGCTCAAATAATTTTTTTTATAAGTATTCATCTTAAAGAACCCAATGAACTTTCATACATACAGAATATACAGAATAATTAAGTTTGTAGATAGACCACATTAATTTTCAAAATGGCCGTGGTTTATACCACACAAAAACAATTGTAAAAACTATTTTTTGACGAAGTATAATAGTGATATCGATAAAAAAAAATTCAAAATACTGCAATGATTTTAAAGACGTCATCGGCTAAAATTTTTCGCCTAAGTTTTTAAAAATAAAATTTCGTCTATAAAAACAAAAAACGTCCATGACACCGAGAAAAAGAAAAAATGCCTATGATACTTAAGGCATCTCCATAAAACTTCTCCATTGGCGCTCTCCATTGACTCTAATCTTCTGCGGGTATCATCTTTGAAGAAATACGGGCAACGATTCCACTAATCCATAAATTACACCAAGCGGTGACTTTTTGTAGATGTAACGACGTCTCAATAATGGCACATGGGTTTTTTTACTCCAAACCTGGCGATTGTGTTCATCGGCGTAGTCATTTAATAAAAAATGAGCCTCAACGCTGAACAAATTATTGCTCGAGAAATTTGTGGAGAATTGAACTTCAAGATTACGCTTTATTCCAGTAAGCCGCGGCGCCCACAAGTCTGTAAAAGCTGTTTCAATAAAGCTGGAACCTTGACCGTCTTCATGATTTTTTATCCGTTTTTTTCATTTTAAAGTTGTATACCTCTAAAAACAACTGCTGGGTACACAAAAAGTTAACACAAACCATTGAGAAATAAATATACATGACTTTGTATGACTTTTACGTTATTTCATTCATAGCTTTTCGTCTGTACTTTTTAAAACATTATTTCCTACTCTCAAATGCATAAAGTGTTTTTTTGTCAATTACAATTCTAATTTAATTCTTATTCTCTGTCGTTTCGCTCTCGACAGAGCGGTTGTGATCGGCATATACTACTGTTATGGGAGGCAGCTGTTACTCGCTTCACGATGCCTCTCCATCTTTCCCTATTTGTCGTCGCCCTGTTGCACTCATACAGGAGATGGCCTACAGTAGACTCGATCTGGTCTGTCCACCGCATCGACGACCTCCCACGAGGCCTCTAGTGCCTTCTACTCTTCCCTGCACAACGAAACGCTCTATCGAGCTACTGTCTCCACGCCTGACGTATTTTGGTTTTGTCTCCACGCGTGATGAGTTTTGATTTTGTGTGTTTTGTTTTTGACGTGATTTAATTTAATTATATAACGTAAATACGGCACCAAAATGCCGGCATAGTTTTCGTTTTGCGGTGTGGTAAATTAAAGTGAAATCATCATTGTGGTTAAAGATCGAATTTTTGTTTATTAATGTCATGTAAGAATCTTGAAACGATCAAGCCTTATGGATGAATATTTCGTTATATTGATTTATGAATAATGAGAATATTAGGATATAAAAAGGCAGTGATATGGAGAGAGAGCTGGAGAGAATTTTATTTACCACTCGAGATAGTGAAATACGCTGATGTTCAAGGGAATATTAAATACGCTGATGTTCAAGGGAATATTAAATACGCTGATGTTCAAGGGAATATTAAATACGCAGATGTTCAAGGGAATATTAAATACGCTGATGTTCAAGGGAATATTAAATACGCTGATGTTCAAGGGAATATTAAATACGCTGATGTTCAAGGAAATATTAAATACGCTGATGTTCAAGGGAATATTAAATACGCTGATGTTCAAGGGAATATTAAATACGCTGATGTTCAAGGGAATATTAAATACGCTGATGTTCAAGGGAATATTAAATACGCTGATGTTCAAGGGAATATTAAATACGCTGATGTTCAAGGGAATATTAAATACGCTGATGTTCAAGGGAATATTAAATACGCTGATGTTCAAGGGAATATTAAATACGCTGATGTTCAAGGGAATATTAAATACGCTGATGTTCAAGGGAATATTAAACAAATGGAAAAATTCTAAACGTTAAATCTTCACAAAAATCAGATTTAGATCAATTAGAGCGAAAACTTAAAAAACTTACTTCGAAAAATAGCTCTTTTCACTTTTAAAATGACGTATTTATTGTTTTTAAGTAGGCATCACACCGTACGGAACCGTTAAAGTAAAAAATCATCCCTTCATTATTTTATGAATTTTAACGACTTTTTTTGTCCTGGAAAAAATGTTTCAATAACTTCGAAGAAAGCTTTATAAAGATATTATTTTGCCGCTTAAAAGTTATTTTTTTTAAATCCTCCTATTAGATTTTTTCAAGGAGTTACTAGCTTTTAAAAAAAGGAATATTTTTACTTTTGAAAACCTACATACTCTAAAATTACTATCGTAAACTCATTTTCGTTTATATTCGGCAGCATTATTTAAAAGCTTGAAATGTTTCTTAAAGGAAGCTGGTTTACATTATTTTAGAAATACTTGTTGTTTTTTTCATAATTATATATTCAAATTATGAAAAAACAACAAGTATTCAAATTATTTCCTATTCATTGAAAACCGATGATTTTTCGCGGACGTAAAGCTTTTCAAAATCAACAAACTTTTTCTATTTTCTTGCAATATTTTGATTTGGACGCCACTGTTTTGCTTTCTTTTTGTTAAAGTTATGTTTTTCCTTTCTTTTTGTTAGATATAGCAACGGTTTAACTTTTATTGCAAGTAGATTGCACATGTTACTTGATCGTATCGGGCATAATGAGAGTTTGCCAAGAGATTCAGTTTACTACAAAAGAAATTATTTCTTGTAAGTTGGCTTACTATTTAAAATGTAATAAGTAACATTAGCTTTAAATAAAAAATCGCCAAGCCTTTGTAAAATTGTAATAGTTTTTAGGATTTCATATTTCGATAGGATAAGATCACTGATAGGTGAGCGATCTTATAAGGGTTTCGCCCTATAAGGTCACTCAATTTTCTATCGTTTTGTCTATCAGAGTCGTTTCTCTCAGAAACCGTTTAACGTGGAAACTCGAAACGTGCTAAAGTAATAAAACAAATTAACCCGCATATATCTCAACAGCTACCACTCAAAAAAAGCTACCACCTTTGGAAATTTCAGGGGAGGGTCAATTAAGTCTTTGAATGTTTATTTCCACACATAATATGCGGTATCGTTTGAAAGGGCTAATCGTAAGTATCTTAAAAATATTATATAATTTGATTTATAATATTTTCAGAGATATACTGAAAAATACCCAACAAAATATAACCCTTCCCTTATTTCTGAAACCACCTGAAATTATGAAAAAAGTGGAGTTTTTAAAAGCCTACGTAAACTTTGTAGGAAAATTATAGCGAAGATTCTAGATACAATATACACCCCCTGAAAGAGTAGAAGGTAATATATTGACGTTATAATCAATTAATATTTGTAAATAGTTTAGTAGAAATAACTATGTACCCTTGAATAAACTTAAAACTATAGCGACGATTCTAGATGTCACAATTTCATAAATATCCACAATGTTTTTACACCTGTGAAAGAGTAGAAGGTAATATATTTACGTTGTGAGAAATTTATATTTGTAAATAGTTTAATAGAAATAACTATGTACCCTTGAATAAACTTAAACCTATAGCGACGATTCTAGATGTCACGATTTTTTAAATATGTACAATGTTTTTACCCCTGTAAAAGAGTAGAACGTAATATATTTACGTTGTGAGAAATTAATATTTGTAAAAATTTTAATAGAAATAACTATGTACCCTTGAATAAACTTAAAACTATAGCGACGATTCTAGATGTCACGATTTTTTAAATATGTACAATGTTTTTACCCCTGTAAAAGAGTAGGAGGTACGGCTCATGCTTAACAAGTTTTCTTAAATTTTTCAAATGTTGTAGATACAACGTGCATTTCTCATTATTTAATAATTCTCTCAATACTTAAGTACTCAATACTTAAATATTTAAAAAAAAACCTGTGATGTAAACATATTAAGAGTTTTAATTTTCCTCGCTTAATTATATTAAAAAAGATCTTGTTTCACTCATTTTGACGAAGTTTTCTTTGTTGATTATGATCTTAAAACATTTTTAAAAATGTTGATGCATTTAAAGAGTTATTGGAGAAATATTTAAAATTTAGAATTATTATAATATTTAGAATTATATATATATATTGCTTACTATTGATTTAAATTTTATTATTTTTGATTCAAAATAGTGATGGAAGAGAAGCAGTAAGCGGTAAGTTTTATTAGTGCACGTAAAAGAATACTTGCCACGATAGAAAATAATTTAAGTACTCGGTAGATGTGTAACTTTCACAATTACAACTAACGGTGACGAATTTGATCCAAATTTACCTGACAGTGTCCTAGACCTCGAATAAAAATTAAATCTACTTATTCAAAAATAAATCTATGACATAATAAAATTCGTAAGTTCCTCAAGCAGTAGACATTGTAAACATGTATGCACTAAAAAGATACAGATATATTTATCTCAAAACTAATTAGAATTATTTAAATCGTTTATTATTATCGAATTTATGCTTTTTAACAGTGAAGCGACTTCATTAAATAATTACACAAAAAGTTAAGCTTTATCGAAAGGACTTAAACTCACCGATATCGATTGCACCATTTAGATTGCGGCTCGGCTCAAAGCTGGCGATAAATGGATGCCCTTCGCCCGACTCTTCCACAAGTTCTGCTCTAGATTTAGTCTAAGATTAATTAATTTGTCTTAAAAGTATTTTTTGAGGCTACACAACTGCTACAAATTTTCTGTTTGCAAACATAAATTTTAAAAAGTTTAAATACCAGAATCTCTAGTTAAACCATTTGAAACATCCCTGATAAGTGGAATTAAAAGTTCACTTATCTATGGTTACATTCCATGCTTATAATTTCGTATCTATGGATATAGCCATATATAACTCGTTTCGATCTGAAGCCTCACTTCGTCGAATAGCAGTTTAATAATTTAAGTAAAATATATTTGTGAAAATTTTAACATTGGCAATGTCTAATTTGTTTGAGCTGCATGAAACTAAAAAAAATAACGAAGTTTGCAACTGAAGAAAGAAGCACGACAAGGCAAACAAGCAAACAAGCAACTTCACTTTAGCTTTTACACCATTAATTAATTTTTGCACTTAGATTTATAGAAATTGACTATATATATATATATATATATATATATATATATATATATATATATATATATATATATATATATATATATATATATATATACAATTTATTAAGTAAGATACTTAAGGTTTAGACGACTGCTGATTTTCACGATGTAAACTTTATCTACTCAGGAAATAACCTACTGTAGCATAATGAGTAGTAGGTTGAATTCAAAGAGTATTTCAGGATAAAAAAAATTTAAATATAACTAACGCTGCGTCGTATTTTTTTAAAAGTATACTTTTTAAAAATTTTTGTTTTTTTGTTAATATTAGTGATCCATTGTTTAACACTTTTCATATTACAAAAAAATCATATTACAAATTTATAAAAAAATATTACTTTTTCTAAATTTTCAAAATTTTTTCGCCAAAATGATGGTCAAAACTCTTAAAAATACCTCTCGATTGTTAATATGGCAAAGACTTAAAATTTTCCAAAATGTTACATACAGGTATTTGTGATTTATTATTTAATTCAACGAAATGACGTCCTAAGTATGGCGGCGTAAATATTATATATTTGTACATAGGTATTGTTTACAAATATATGGTATTTAATACCTTTAATTTGTTACCAGGTTCAATATTTTCAAAATAATACTTCTCCTTTCAATTTTAAAGAAATATTTTGTTAAAATGGCTGTCATAACTCATTATTTTTTTTTCTAAAATTCTCTGCATGTTCGTGATTTTCTCTCGGCCGTTTGACACCTTAAATGATTTTTTAATTTCCAGAATTTTTCGTCAATATGACTGATAAGATTCAAAATTTCCAAAAATCATATTTATATATTGGTGATCTTCTTTATAATACCTTTTATAAAGACTTTTATACGATCCACATTCAATATTTTCGAAAGATATTATTTTTCGGAATTCCCAAAATGGAGGTCCAAGACGGTGGACTTTTGAACTTAAAACCCAGAATGCCGTAAGGAATGTCTGTGATATTTCTTTAAATTATGTTGAGTTTTATGGAATTTAGTATGTTACAAACAAGTATGTATACACAGCCAATCGGCCCTGCATAATTTAAAAATAATGTTAAAAAATATTTTCGTTTACAAATATTTATGAAATATGGGCCTCGTCGTAAAACATTCAAGAGAACTCGAGTAATTTTCCATTCCAAAAATAGCAAAACTGAGAAAGAGAAAAAGATAGGAAATATACCACAACACCTTTAAAGGGTTAGGTGAGCAACAGTGAACCACAAAAATATACACTCGTACTTCATTTTCATACTACACTGTTGCCTACTCGGCCTCACTTATAAAAAATGGGTCTATTGTTGATTAATATTACATTTTTAGACTTTCCGTTATACTAGCTTTCATTTAATTCTTTACACGATGAGTTTGAAAAAATTGGTGATTCGTGTGACTTCTCCCTTAAATTTGTTCCGAAAATTGCAAGTCAAGGTTCTTGCATGCTGTCATTATTAAATATAATTATGTCAAACTCATGCTATACACGTCGTATGGTGTTTGATAAAAGACCATACGACGTGTATAGCAGAAGTTTGACATAGTTATAACAGATGGATTAATAGACGAATGGGCAAACAAAAGTTGTAGCAGATAGATAAATAAAGGAATGGACATATATTGAATTAATTCCATAAGCCTCCTGTTTTTTTAGCTTCGGTACGAGGCACTGAAATTAATACTGTGCAATTGAAGATTTGAAAACCAAATAACTAAAAATTATAAAGAACATATTCTAACACTGCTGGCGCTACTTTTAAACATAGTTTTTTTCAATATCCTATAAGTTTTAATTTCTTGTATTTGCTCGAAACATTCTGTACTTACTTTACTATAAAATTACTTATTTTAATTTAGGGATGTTAAATGGCGAATTAAAAAATTAGGAACTTCTTTCATTGAACAAGTAAATATAGTTATTGCAATTTTCTACTTACATGCAAAATGTTAGAACTATCAATAAGCAGATAAATATAATCAAAACGCCCAACAGTTTACTAACCGATGCGTTCGCACCAGAAACGGTAGAGCTCCGCCCAGCCGGTCTACGCCGTAGAAATCATGCGAACCATCGTAGAAACAGCGCGTCGGGAGCGCCATGTTCACTTGCGGCGTCTCTTCACACCGTAACCGTAGCAAAAGTGATTGTAGACGCTCGTAGGCACAGAGAGCGGTCGAAGGCCCCGCACGCGATATATTGTTGAGGCGCTGAGGGACGAAGCGACCGCGCTGGGAGAATATTACTCGCCGATTAAAGAGGAGAAGTCGCTAATGGATTTTCTCATTAGCCTTTCCCACTTAGCGACTATTTATTACAACCGTTTGTCTTCAATGGGAGTATTACTAAACAGAGAGTATATTATTTAGAATCAGGGTTATAGACAATAAAGGGATTTTTCTACTTGATTTAAATCGAGAAATTTTAAATATTTTTTCCCTGGTCTGAATTTACTAGACGAATATTAAATTGAGGGCGGGCGGGGAGTGATCATGTTAAGGTGTCGTAGGTGTAATACATAGCTTTTCAATAAGTGCACTATGTTTGCAATAAGGACTGCAGAATTCTATTAATGACCGAGTTTAACATTACCCAGCTTTCAGTTATGCTGACTGTAGGAAACACTAGTTTTTACCATATCTAAAATGCAGTCGTCCATAATGTAGCGCTGGAATTTGGTCATAAATATCTTCCCGGTGGACGGCAACCGGTCGCAGCCATCGTTATTGTCGAACATCATCCTGAGAAACTCTAGCTGTAATATTATAATTTTAAGGTGATTTTTCGTTGAAAATTGTTTTATTTTATATAATCTAAAGAAAAATAAAAAGGTTCAGTAGTAAAACAGTATGCTGACGAGAAACTTTAAGAGTTATAAAGTGAAGCCTTCCGTCGCGTGAAGCGTGGCGTTCCGGGGAAAAATTGTGAAAAAGAAAACTGAGTCATTATCGTGTCACTTCATAGCTTCTTTGATCTTTTTTCAGTTACGGTTTTGTTATGAAGCTACAAAATTGATAATTAAACTTCTGTTCTTACCTATTTATGTTAGGTGAAAATGAGGCTTTTTTTACAATGCGACTTTAAATTATTTCATTTGTTCGGTCTTAGAGAGCGACAAACGACATCTACTGCAACACATTTTCTATATGAGATATTGTTCTTTTATTTTATAGATTTCCGTGTTCTATGTTAATTCAATATATACGCGTATCTTTTCTACGTTTGTATTCTATCCTTTGAATTAAAATTGAAATGCCACGATATGGGATAGGTATACACTTTTGGGCTTTATTGTTATACATATTATTTTTCTATGGATAAACTGATGACCTATTTTTCGTACGATTTCATTTTTTCAAATGTTATTTTGTAAATTTTAGTATTACATTTTTATTCTGGCCTTTGAATTGAAATTGAAATGCCACGATATGGGATAGGTATATACTTTTGGGCTTTATTGTTATACATATTATTTTTCTATGGATAAACTGATGACCTATTTTTCGTACGATTTCATTTTTTCAAATGTTATTTTGTAAAGTTTAGTATTACATTTTTATTCTGGCCTTTGAATTAAAATTCAAATGCCACGATATGGGATAGGTATATACTTTTGGGCTTTATTGTTATACATATTATTTTTCTATGGATAAACTGATGACCTATTTTTCGTACGATTTCATTTTTTCAAATGTTATTTTGTAAATTTTAGTATTACATTTTTATTCTGGCCTTTGAATTGAAATTCAAATGCCACGATATAGGATAAGTAAGTACTTTTAGAGTTTGTTATTATACATATTATTTTTTAATGAATAATACATTTTTCATATATTTTAATTTTTTTAAATGTTATTTTGTAACCTTTAGGGTAATTGTACTTCTAACCTTTAGTGTAATTTTTAATTTAAACACAGAGTACGCATGTATTCAGGCCTTCGAATTGAAATTCAAATGCCACGATATAGGATAAGTACGTACTTTTAGAGTTTGTGGTTTTACTTATTATTTTTCTACGAATAAATTGAAGATTTATTTTTCATCCAATTTAACTTTTTTAAATGTTATTTTTAATTCAAAGACTAGGTACGTATGTATACTGGCCTTTGAATTTTAATTCAAACATTCACGATGCGAGATAGGTATATACCTATTTTAAAATTTCTTTTCATCAACATTATTTTTCTACAAATAAACTAGTCACTAATCTTTCTTTCGTTTTAAGTTTTTTTTTTCAAATTTTACCTATTAAACTACTGTGACACCTTTTGAATGCAGAGGCAGTATAGGCAGATACGCAGAAAGACGTAATGGACATTATGCGAATGTGGATATTATGCGGATGTGCAGGATACGCAGATAAGCAGAAAGATACGACGTTTTATTCCTTTTGCATTTTTCACCACGAGTTAATATTTTCACGTTATAATTTTTTTTTAGTTTCATTTCGATGTATTTTTTCATTTGTGTGTCTAACAAATATATTTAAATTTATTTTGTGTAAAATGCGTATGTTACCTGTATCTGTTCCGATGGGGCGATAGCTGCCTTTATTCTATCACATCCCTCCATATAATGTTTCTTCAACTCCTCGTTCGTGTCAGCTCCGAAAGAACCCGTGTTTAGGTGTTCTGTTAAATATCAGATGCGCTAATAAGTAATAAGATAAATAACATAATTACGCATATGGCTAGTTAACGTGGTCACTTTATAGTGACGCTCGACCGTACGTCACTTATTCAGTTAGAAGTTAGAAGTTTCACTTCAAAACATGTTATCGTTTAGGGCAGGTCTATCAGCCGTATTCAGTTTATTGAGTCTTGTACGTGATTTGTTGTATTAATTTGTAAAATATTAGGCACGAGTAAAACATAAATCACTTTTAATAAAGTAGGGAAGCAATTTACACAATACCTATTTTATACTGGGTATAATGCATGCACAAGACTTTTTCACACTGATTTTTATTCCAAAATTAGGGTTAATATTGATTTTAATAATTTCGTAATTTTTAAACATTACAAATAAATTACATTTTGTTTTAAAAATTAGATGGACTTTATCTAACGTATAGTGGTTGTGACTACAACAATAAAAGAAATTCATTAACAGCTGTATTAACTTTCTCAATTTTTTATAATAAATGTTACCCACGAGTGTAACATAATTAATTTTTGTAAAAAAATTAGCCTTACGGATTCTTATAATTTAATAATTTTCAGACGTTACAAACAAATTATATTTTGTTTTAAAAAATTAGATGGACTTTATCTAATGTATAGTGTTGTGACTACGATATTAAAATAAATTCAATATCAGCTGTATGAACTTTCTTAATCTTTTATAATAAATATTAGCCACGAGTCTAATATAATTTATTATTGTAAAAAAAATTAAATCTTGTTTTAAAATTTAGATGGATTTTGTCTAATGTAAATGTTGTGACTACAATATTAAAAGAAATTCATCATCAGCTGTATTAATTTTCTTAATCTTTTGTAATAAATGATACATTTTATTATTGTAAAAAAAATTAAATCCTTATGGATTCCAATAATTTCATAATTCTTAATCTTTTATAATAAATGTTACCCACGAGTCTAACAAAATTAATTTTTAAAAAAACATTAAATCCTTTATTAATTCCTCTTTAAATTTTATATGAATGTTTTAAAAAAAATCGACTGTGAATATGGAAAAACGTAAAAAATTAATTTAGAAAAAGGGGAAATTCCACATAGAAATGGAAATCATTGATTTTTGGATTTTTCCCTTAACTTGTGCTATAAGACTTCCTAATATACCGACTCTCAAGATTATAACTTAATCGAAAGTACCCTATAGGTTTTGATGAAGGTATAAAGGACAAAAAATATCTTTAAAGGGCCATAACTTTTCGTTGCGTGAACCAAAAAACTTGAAATATTATTGCGGCAGTCTAAGGCAGTCTAACCCTCAGTATACCATATTAATTTTACCTTGGTATTTCAAGCCCTTTCTGAGAAAAAGGATTTAGACAGACAGGTAGACCGACGAACGGATCGACAATAATGTAATTAAGGGTTTCGTTTTTTTTTTCATTTTGAGAGTCGAAACCCTAAAAACATCTCAAAAAAGAAACAAAATGCAATTACGTAAGTATTTTATCACCAAACTTTGTTAAATTGCCCACATCAAAACTTTTGTTAAATATAATTTTTGATCTGTTATTCAATAATAATTTATATTTTAAGCAGAGAAGTAACTTTGCAATCATTTGTTGGTATATATGAAAAAAAAACCAGTTAAATACAAAATTATGTTTTTCAGCGTACATGTGGGCATTAATAGTGTTTGAGAAATACATTAACGGAATATATAATTTTATGAGCCACAAAGTGCATCAAAACAATTTACGTCCCTAATAATGTAAGACCTACTGTTTTCAAAATAAAAGAAAAACATGATGACGTTTTACGAAATCTTTCAAAAGTATATAATCCGAAAACTGTGGTTCGAGGCGATATATGCCGAAACAGAATTTTAAAATGTATTTAAATTATTTCCAGGATGACGCAATCTGTAACTTGATGGCTGCGACTTTTTCTCCAGGCAAAATGAATAGCTGAAATTAATCTTCGCGACCGAATACTAATATTAAATTTCCTTGCCTTAATTCCAAAGCGTGTTGCCAAGTAGTAATACGTTTATTTTTTGCTGACTTAGAAGCGACCTTTTTTATATACGGCAATTTCAAAAGATCCTAATTAATATGCTGCGACTTTTTCTCCAGGCAAAATAAATAGCTGAAATTAATCTTCGCGACCAAATACTAATATTAAATTCCCTTGCCTTAATTCCAAAGTGTGTTGCTAAGTGGTGATACGTTTATTTTTTGCTGACTTAGAAGCGACCTTTTTTATATACGACAATTTCAAAAGATCCTATTAATATGCTGCGACCTTTTCTCCAGGCAAAATAAATAGCTGAAATTAATCTTCGCGACCAAATACTAATTTTAAATTCGCTGGCCTTAATTCCAAAGCGGTGATACGTTTATTTTTTATCCAAGTGGTGATACGTTTATTTTCTGCTGACTTTGAAGCGACATTTTTTATATACGGTAATTTCAAAAGATCCTAATTAGGATTAGAGTATTTCTTATTATTGTTGCTTAAATACTTAAAATGTAAATTAATTAAAAAAACCTATGGCCAAGACGATAGAGTTTTTACGCAATAAACGCAAACTAGGGAAGTAATTGTTTCTGTTCATTTTTAATTTCAATTTTATTTTGAGATTGGGAGTTTTTATTTACCGTTGTTTTTTTCTTTAGCTATAATTATCAAATCTTTGTCCCAGTGACGAGTAGAAATCTTAAAAAAAACCTAGTCGTTGGTTTGTTATCACAGACAAAAGCGAACGGCCTAGAGAGCAAGACGGCTAGTCAAACCCAAATGTTGCAAACGTAATAGATAGTTGAACATATATTTGTCACGGTTTATTGACAAAAAACTAAATTATGTCTCTACAAGTGGAATTGAAAACTATGGTACTCTGGCATCACTCTGCGACTTGTTTTAAACAAATAATTGCATATAAACACATTTCACTAAAATTACTCTGGTGTCACTGTGCAACTTGTTTTACACAAAGTTTTGCATATAAATACATTTTTTCCAAATTACTGAATGAAGTCTTTGCAAGTAGAATTGAAAACTACATTACTCTGGTATCACTGGTGCAACTCGTTTTGTACAAAGATTTGCATATAAATATATTTTATTAAAATTACTCTGGTGTTTTCAAAATTGCTACGGTGTCACTGCGCAACTTGTTTTACACAAATATTTGTACATAAACACATTTGTTCAAAACTATTACATTTAGCTATGTCGTCGGGTACGCTGTTCGAAAGACCCACGTTATAGGTGCAGTGACGTGCTTCAATATAGATCATTTCGCGACAAAAGCATGGAGAGTGTATGTTAAAGGTTTAGATACTGTAGCCAAGTTACTGAAACTGACCTAGTACAAGTGGATCTTGTTCTCCAGCTACGGGTGTTGGTTTCTCCCACCAAACGGCACCGATCACAGCTAGCGAGGTCGGCTCATCGGGATTCTTCAAATGGAGGAAGTTGTCGAAAATGTAAGGTATAATGGATCCAAGTTATGAAACCGAACGGCTTGACAAAACTTTTATATATAATTTCGTATATTTGAGTAGTTTCTCTCGATAATAACTTACTTGATTTACTGTACGGCTTCTGTTTAAAATGAGGCTTTGAAGATTACTGAAAATGTTGCCAGGCTCTGTAGTAGTATTTTCTAAATTATCTTTCTCTTTGCTTTATTAACTATTTTATACTAAATTTATTTACTATTATATTACGTGAAGTATGAGTACATTAGTATCAATCCACATCAAGTTTATTTTCGTTTTACTGTTAAAATGTTACTATGTATAAACTAAGCGACTGTGTAATATTTTCTAATTTATGCACGAGGAGCCTATCCAAACAATAGGGTATTTGACTATATTTTTTTATTACTAAAGTCGAATAAGTAATAATATTGTAAGCGGTTAAAAGAAATATAAATTTCCGCGAAAAGCGTCCCATATAAGACACAACTGGTTTATGACGTCACAGACCTGTAAATTAGAATTCGTTATAAGGGAGTTTATTAAATATTTTCAGTATCTATTTAAATATTGGGTTTAAGTTAAATATTGCAGATTATAATTTTCTCATTTTTTTGGGTGAGAACTGAATTCATAATAACTTTTTCAATTTAATGAACAAAAAAATTGACACTTTTTCCTATTCAGAAGTTTCGATTAATTGTTTGTTATATGCATTATTTTTTTCATCGTAAAGTTTTTTTAGACCTACTCTACAGTTTTAAATTTTTTTACAAAAGATATCGACATCAGTGCAATACCCTGTTGTGTTGAGCATGATACCGATTTCTGATTTTTCTTCATGACTGTGATAGTTTCCTTTGGATAGGTCAAAATATATAGTTTTTTTTAAAAGGAGAATTATTTTAATTTAAAAGAGACTTTTTAACAAATATTATGTGTAATGATAAAACATTTAAATTAATCATTTGATAATTACAATTCTTTCTTTAAACGAATGTAGTATTTTATCAAACAATGTTTTCTTTCTTAATTAGATTTGACTTAAAGTTAATTGACATCGTTAAATTTAAAGTATCCAAAGTAGTTATACCTGAATGAAACTGACTTCGTTTTGTTGTATTGGATATATTGCAATTAAACGTTCCTATCGCAAATCTTGGGGTGATAACTTTACTCAGTTTCACAAGTCTATAACTAATATTGACTTGTGAAACTGAGTAAAGTTATCACGTTCATACAATATTTTTGTAATTTTGTTTCAAACAAATTAATAGTTTAAAAAACTAAAAAAATACACTTTTCTAAAAACTGCACAAAAAAGGAAAAAATAATTATCGAACCTGTTTTCTCTGTCTACTCCATAAGGAGTACTATTCTTAATTACAAACATGGTTTAACAAAAAATGTGTAAGCTTTGTTTGTAATTAAGAATAATATTTGTGTAAAAGCGTGGAGTACTTTTTCTTGAAATCTAACTAAAACGTTAATTATTTTCAATAACATTTTATTAATTAGAGAAGCAAAATAATTCATTAACATTGTATTAATTAGAGAAGCAAAATAATTCATTAACATTATATTAATTAGAGAAGCAAAATAATTCATTAACATTATATTAATTAGAGAAGCAAAATAATTCATTAACATTGTATTAATTAGAGAAGCAAAATAATTCATTAACATTATATTCATTAGAGAAGCAAAGTAATTCATCATAATTTAACTAAAAAAAACTTCTATAGAATTAAAATACGCAGGGGTTTCTCTTCTCGATCCTGTGCCTGGTTGACTAAACGTGCAACCTCTCCATATCTGCCAGTTCATTAGTGTTGCTGGGTGTCGTTCCGGTAAATTTGGAAGAACCCAATTATTTGGTTTGACTTCCACTTCTATTTCACAGAATCAGTTTAATGGTACCATTTTGTTTTGTTGTCAAGAGAACTACATACAACCGGCAAGTTTCAAGATGATACAACAATTAAAAGCCCAAATACGGTCAGAATACGTTCCGCTATCGAGTTCAACATCTAACTTCCAGTTCTATCTCATCGAATCAGTTGCATGGTACCATTTTATTGTGTTGTTATCGGAACTAAATACAGTTGCCCAATTTCAAGTTGAAAAAACAATTGGAAATGTATGAAATTTAGTGTCGTGTATTCCATTATATAGTTAGTCGTTGGTTGACCTAATAGAATCGAATCCGGGTTCCCTGCGGTGCGATGCGCCGTCAAAGGCCGTATGTATTGTAATTAACCCAGCACACCACGGCGACGATATTTGTAGGCCGCAAATTATTTAATCTCGAGAAAAGTTCCCAATATATTATAAAAATATCAGGTTTGCTAACAAAAAGCCATTTTTCATAAATGTCCTTTTTTGATTTCAAATATTCTGGACAATTTTTATTTTTAGCAGTAGCTGGACGATTTTAAAATTTTCCATAATTGTGGTATAAAAGATAACATGCGAGTTCGGTACCACAATCTGATCGATGTGGATGAAACCGCTACTTAAATTATAATCCTTGACGAGCCATGACGCGTCAGCAGAATCCCTCGTAGAGGAACATGAGCAGCATAACTCTGCACTCAGAGAGGGAACCATCAGTTAATAGACCCGTTCCGTTATTTTGTTTGCGAAGATACGAGGAAGATGAGGAGTGCGCCAGGTGACCGATCGAGTTGATTGACGATAATCTGCTTGCTGAATTGAAGCTACAATTGGATGCCACGATGCACGGTTAAGCGCAGGTACTTAGATACTTTCATTGTGTGTTAGAGAATTTGCTTCACGTGTTTGGTTACTGGTGATTGTGGCCAAGATGGATACTTTGTCAACCAAGTTATTCTGATCGGGTAGGTTACGTATTTATCAGCCAGAAACCATTGTGTCACGCTAAATTCAAAGAGTTTCTAAAACCATCTTTTGACCAGCTAGGAGAACTAGATTTTGTTCAAAAATGGGATACACTGACTACTTTTCGCTGCAAATAAAGGGACTGCCATAGATTAACCTAAAAGAGAAGAATCGCGTATAGAAGATTTTCTAAGGCGACTGGTGGGATGATATATATATATATATATATATATATATATATATATATATATATATACATATTATGAATTTCTAAATATAGAAGAAACTGTTGTCGTTAATATATACGTCAACCACTTTCGGAAGTAGGCTGTTGCTATTGGAAAAAGAAAAAAAATGTACGATGAATTCGACCCCGTATCATTAATTAACCATTAGTTAACATTAAGTTTTTAATGGTAATTTATTAGATTATACGGGCGGACCTTATTTTGGACCAAATGCATCTCGGATATGATATTACTCTTTTTTTCAGTAGCGGTAGGTACCTTGAAACAACGATTGATACAATTTTGTAATGATAATTTAGTGTTTAATTAACGATATGGGTTGGATGTTATCATGTAACAAATGTGCTTCATCATATTTCCATTAATGTAACCATTTAATTTTTTTAAATTTTCAATTCAACAATAATTAAAAAAAATTAAAGCATTCATCATGAGTTATTGCTTACGAACTCAATAAAAGAAGAACAGTTCCCAAAACAATACATACCAAAGTAAAAAAAATTGTTATGTGCTCCTAGTAGGTATGTGGTATTTTCACTAAAGTTTATTAACTCACGAAATTTTTCCGAAGTAAACATTTTTCACCAAATAGTGTCTCGTCATCCTGTGCTGCATTATGCTGCATAGAGTATAGACGCTCTCGATCTGACGTTTGTAAGAAACATCCTGAAAAAAGACGAATTCAGAAATGATATCATTCAGTTACATGTAAATAATTGACTTTTATGTAGCAGACTATTATTAGTTTGCACTACGGGAGTTCCGTAAACATTTTGGCATTTGTAAACATTTAAGGTTACGTAGTGTTTCTATTGAACTTTTACTATTAATTTTTTGCAAAGTAGATATATTGGCTACTGTATGTTTCACAGTATAGGTGTTTGTAAACACTTAAGAATATCTAATGTTTCTATTGGTCTGTTTACACATAGTAATTTTTTACAACATAAAAATAATTTGTAAACATTTAAGGATACCTCCTAGTGTTTCTATTGAACTATTTACAATTATTTTTTTTTATAACGTAATTATATTGCCTGCTGTATGTTTCACAATATAGGCGTTTGTAAACATTTACGAATACCTAGTGTTCCTATTAACCTATTTACAAATATTATTTTTTCAGAACGTAAATATATTGGAGGCGAAATTTGTTTTTTTTTATATTTTATCAGCAAACCTCTGAAGATGTATTGCTTAAAATGTAAAAAAAAACGTTTTCGAGATCGTTAGATTTAGCTTCTTTAAAGTGTGTTGAGTGGTTACATATATAGTTAAGTGTTTTCTAAGAAAAATGGATGTGACAGGCACACGGGCAAATGAGTGATCTTATAAGGGCTGTGTTTTTCATTTTGATCTTGGAATGTGAAAAACTAGAAAACTGTTGGTATATTTCACCAAAACTTTTTAATTCCGATGTTTTTGAAAAATATATAATAATTTACTAACTCGCAAATTAAAACTGAAACCAATCAGACATGTGTGTCTTAAAGATTCTTTATGTGCTTATGAGGGCAGAAACAATATTATATATAGATATCGATATTACATAATGCAATCACGAGAATTTAAAGCAATTGCTTTTTTAGCACAAACTTTCGTTAAATGTTCAGAAGGATGTGCTCGTTGAAAAGCAAGCAGATAAATATTTACATCAACTATAAGGTCGAAGAGGAGACATTCTCTGACTGCGCACTGCTCCAAGATTTCACCTGCTCGTACCTCATCCAGAAATGTCCAAAACCAGTCTAAGAATTGATGCAGCTCCTCGTTAGGATTATCGCGAGTCCTTTTCACCATGGAGACCTGAGAGGGTCGTTGAGAAATCAGTTTATAAAGACTTTGAAAAATAAGTTTACAACAAGGAAAAGCGGGTTGAAAAAATCAGGAAAATTTCTTGCAACGACTTCAAAACGGCAAGCTTCTTGTCATCGTACTTTTCAGCAATTTCCGTCCATTTTTATCCCTGCCAAATTTTATCTTTAATTCAAATTGCAAATCTTTCTTTCTTATCTTTAAAGATACTGTAACTATTCACAAAAAAAAACCATTGTAACAAAGTTAATCCCTGGGTTAGTTTTGTTACACTATTCCTGGATTAAGTTTGTTATTTATACTGAAATGTTCATAATTTTTTTTCCTTTTCAAAATTACATAAATTGCTTTTGAAAATGGACCATCTCTAACGCAATAAAATGGTAAAATTGTCATAAACATAAACAGTTGTAATCAAATCAAAATCGAAAATATCACGCAATTGCGTTGACTGTGATCAATACCCTTCTAAATTGCGTTATGAGATGAAACCATGTTCTATATTGCTAGCAAATAGAGGATGTTAGTTAAGCTACTTGTAACATAAATATTGTTAATTATTTTCATGGGCGCTCATTATCCTTTTCAAAATTAAATAAATTGCTTCTAAAAATGGACAATCTATAACGCAATAAAATGGTAAAATGGTCATAAACAAACAGTTGTAATCAAATCAAAATCGAAAATATCACGCAATTGCGTTGACTGTGATCAATACCCTTCTAAATTGCGTTATGAGATGAAACCATGTTCAATATTGCTAGCAAATAGAGGAAGTTAGTTAAGCTACTTGTAACATAAATATTGTTAATTATTTTCATGGGCGCTCATTATCCTTTTCAAAATTAAATAAATTGCTTCTAAAAATGGACAATCTATAACGCAATAAAATGGTCAAATGGTGGTAAACATAAACATTGGTAATCAAATCAAAATCGAAAATATCACGCAATTGCGTTGACTGTGATCAATACCCTTCTAAATTGCGTTATGAGATGAAACCATGTTCAATATTGCTAGCAAAAAGATAATGTTAGTTAAGCTACTTGTAACATAAATATTGTTAGTTATTTTCATGGGCGCTTATTATCGTCGTAACATAAATATTGTTAGTTATTTTAATGGGCGCTCATTATCCTTTTCAAAATTAAATAAATTGCTTCTAAAAATGGACAATCTATAACGCAATAAAATGGTAAAATGGTCATAAACAAACAGTTGTAATCAAATCAAAATCGAAAATATCACGCAATTGCGTTGACTGTGATCAATACCCTTCTAAATTGCGTTATGAGATGAAACCATGTTCAATATTGCTAGCAAAAAGATAATGTTAGTTAAGCTACTTGTAACATAAATATTGTTAGTTATTTTCATGGGCGCTTATTATCGTCGTAACATAAATATTGTTAGTTATTTTAATGGGCGCTCATTATCCTTTTCAAAATTAAATAAATTGCTTTTAAAAATGGACAATCTATAACGCAATAAAATGGTAGAATGGTCATAAACATAAACAGTTGTAATCAAATAAAAATTAAAAATATCACGCCATTGTGTTGACTGTGATCAATACAAGGGGTCATGAGATGAAACCATGTTCTAATATTGCTAGCAAATAGAGGAATATAAATATTGTTAGATATTTTAGTGGGCGCTCATTATCGTTGAAACACTGTGGTAGATTATCTGATGTTAAATAAATTTATAATTTAAATATTACAACAATTTTATTGAGGAGATTAAAACAACTTACGAAGTTGTTTTTCTTGAAGACCTCATAGGTGGTTTTAGCCTGTACACTCGTATCCACAGCATTGGATGAGGCGAGACCTGCCAGTGAGCGCAAGGCAGGTAGCAGCTCAGTTACCACCACGTAGGAAATACGTAGCAGCGGCGCCAGCTCTGAGAATATCACGCGTGCTAATGACCAAATGAATGCCTGAGGGCAGAAAGAGAAGTTGAGGTGACCAAACGTTTTGATGTTTTTTAAGTTTTATGCTGTTTTTGTATTAACATTTTCTTGTCCGTATAAAAATTGCTCACAAGTGGCTGATGGAAAGCTTCTTCATAATACAAAAACGAAATGTAATCGCGATTATGAAATTTTTTTTCTGAAATGTAAAATAGAATTAACATAAGAAAAAATAGAAACCGTGCTAATAAATATATTTATTTAAGTTAATTTTTAAACGAGTACAATTAACATATTTTTTTCTGGAAAATGATGGCTAGTTTGACATATACAGTTTTGTTGTAAGCATTTAGCAATATACAGACTTTATTTTTACGTGTTAGTTTAAAAGCTGCACGTTTTTTTTTTGTTTAGTTAATCAGAATTTTGAATGAACAAAAAAAATCCGAAAAAAGGATGCAAGATTAATAGATTTTCAATATTTTTTTTGTCTCTTAGTCTTCTAATATTAAATCTTGAAAATTTTCCATTTTTTAGCTGAATTTTGCAGAAGTAAATATACAATGAGGATCTCGATATATATGCGTTATAGGAATTTCAAGCAGATTTCACTGTATCTTGTTGATCATGGTATCCAAATCAAATCCAAATTCACCTTGAAAGACTTTACATAATATTTGTTCTAGGTTAAGTTTGTAAGTGAAAAATGCTTTGAACTGTATTGCAACTTGTATATTATAACGTTTGTTAAAAACAACCCTTTTCTATCACTTGTTAGAAAAAAGAAAAGCTCTCTGAATTGTATTGCAACCTGATGTTACGAAGCCACTTTATTTTGATAAATATTTCTTTGTGAAATGTTACAATTGATGCTATATTTTAGTGCGAATGCTAACGAAAATCTCGCTAATTAATTAATATCTATTTTTTCTTATATAGCTGCGTACGTCATTTAAACTAGATATAAGTTTTGTGGATAATGTCAAACAACAAATGGACCGCCATCACGTTTCCATTAGAAAATGGTGCTGTATTATCTATATAACAAAATAATAGACATTTTATTAAAAAAACGGCCAAGTGTAGGGCGGCCTCGTGCACGATTGATTCCGTGGCACCGAACAATATTAAACTTATAAACGTATTTCTCAAAGACACTGTTACAAGACGAGACGAGTTATGCTATGGCCGGTACCGAAAATGTCCCATATCTCAAAAAGTAGATAACATTTCTTATTGAAATTAATTTTCTTTGGAACTTTATTTTAACTTCTACCTTATTTCAGAATCTTACAAACGTTAGTTGAAAAGTACAAAGGGGGAGAGGAGGGCAGGGGGCGTGTTACACACTTTCGAAGTGCATATCTCAACAAATATCGACTTAAATAAAAGAAGTTGGTTTGGAATCTCTATATAATTTTTTGAGACCTATCTAATGATACCTATGTGCACTGAATATTTTTTCATTCCTCAGGTATATATATATATATATATATATATATATATATATATATATATATATATATAAATATATATATATATATATGTATGTATGGTGTGCATCTTTGATATTATTTTTTTATAATTCCAATTTATTTCAAAAATTTTATTGTACAGCAGTTTATAAAAGATACTTACCATCCAAATGTCATCTACATAGTGCCAATAGTATCCGACTAAAATTCTTGTCACATACGGACAGACAGACGAAGAAGACAAAATTATAAGTGTACGGTTTTGCCATTTAGCTACAGAAACCTAAAAAATTATTAATTTTCTATTAAAAGTCAACTAGATGGCACAATTTTTTTTTTAAATCAAAAAGCCAATTCAAAGGTGGGTTTTTGTATTACCCAAGTGCAAAATATTTGTCTGGTTCTGGTTCCTTTATTGTTCTTGTGGCGGAATCTCTTCTTGTACATTTAAGATATGTACCTGTTGGGATTTATGTTTCGAATGTAAATCGGATTATAGGTGTTCCGACGAGAACATGAGTAAAGAGATTAACATGTCAGAAAGCTTCTCAAACGAGATCGCAGCAACTGAAGATGTTGTAATACAACGAAACCTAGGTCGTGGTAAAGAACTTAAAGAAAGTAGATATAATATTACATCACGTAGTTTCATTTAATTGTGAATAATGAATTTCTACAAAATTAACGTCAAATATATTAAATGGCGTGTAGTATATTTACTCCACCAGAAATAATTTTCTAAGAGAATTAAATTTGAAATCATTAGAATGGAGTAAATAAATATTTCATTATCGCAAATTTTTGCTTCAGTCAATCGATATCTTTATATTTGGGTCTAGATTATTTAGTTATATAATTAGTTACGAATATTTAAAATTTATTATATATTGGGTCTAGATTATATATTTGGGTCTAGATTATATATTTGGGTCTAGATTATTTAGTTATATAATTAGTTACGAATATTTAAAAATATGTAAGGTTTTTACACGAAATATTGTTTTTTTTCTATGCCTAAGTAGAGTTCGATCATGATGTTTGTTTATGTATTTTTTTTAATAAATTGTTTCATTTCAGAACATAGTTCGAGAGTCAATACATATTTAAATTATTAAACACCCGCTTAAATATGAAATAAAACAGATACGCGCATTTATTATCAGACTAAAAGAAAAAATAAAATAAAATATTTTCATTTATTGAAACATCTGTCGGTTGATACGGTTAACCGCTTTCAATTAATGCTTTCAATCTATGAAAATGTATATTAAAATAAATATTTTTTTAAATGAATAAATAAATAAACAGAAAAACTACTTTCCGTGAGATTCTCTTATGTATAGAGCTACGAGTAATTTAAAAAATATTATTAGGAGTGCTTCGGTTAAACGAATATGTAGCATTAGTTGCCCATTTTTAACAATTTCGTGCTCTTTATTCCCCGTCTCCTTCACCATAGACCTCTGTACGACTAATTTTCAAATTTTATTAGGAGTGCTTCGGTTAAATGAATATGTAGAATTAGTTGCTCATGTTTAACAATTTCGTGCTCTTTATTCCTCGTCTCTTTCACCATAGACCTCTGTACGAGTAATTTTAAAATTTTATTAGGAGTACTTCGGTTAAATTAATATGTAGAATTAGTTGCTCATGTTTAACAATTTCGTGCTCTTTATTCCTCGTCTCTTTCACCATAGACCTCTGTACGAGTAATTTTCAAATTTTATTAGGAGTGCTTCGGTTAAATGAATATGTAGAATTAGTTGCTCATTTTTAAAGTACAAGTGACACTTAAACTTACTTGAAGAGGGGAGGGGTCTGGGAACTTAATGCAACTTCGCATCTGTATATTGTCGGAGCGAAATAGTTGAAAAGTTGTTGATTAAATTCAAAAACTTTCATGAAATGTTTGACATTGTGGTCTCCATTTAATATGTTGCATTCAGGACATTATAATAGTTTTTATGATCGTACTGAGTGACATTTAAGTGTGTTTGTATTTCCTTATCAATGATAATAAGAAAAGTATATATATTTTATCTTTTCTGCTACTATTGAGGATTAAAGCGTATTTATGAGGGAATATTTTTGGAAAACCTTCCTTAATATTGTTTTCCACTAATAATTTATACATTTAAGTGAACAGAGTATTTATATTAAATTATTTTAAAATATTAGTATTTTTCATCAATTTACCAGTACATTTTTCACAATCGTCGCAGTATATCTGTTACTGCAGTAAATTTATTGTGCATCAGGATTATTGCTAAAATTTTTTGATTGACTTTAGGTACAAAAACGCTCCTTTTTTCTTAATTTCGTCTACAACCGTTTCGAATATAGCAGCAAGGTACATATTTTTGTAGAAACTTGCTCTTTCAGTCGCAACTTAAAACTAGCTGTTACAATAATTACCTAAATAATTTCTCTATACAAATACGACATAGGAAATTAAAAAAAAAAGAATTCGGTCATTTCATTTGTCATCTTTAAAATTTATACATCCGTAAATAAAAAAACTATTTAATATAAATTGAAAGTTTCCACGTCAGATGGTTTCAAGAAAATCAACCGGAAGAAATAAATAACCGGAAGAATAAATAAGTTAGGGTGATCTTACAGGTTTGTTTTTTTTTCTTTTAAGCCATGGCTTGACAAGGCTGGTCTGTACATAAACCTGAAAATACAACATTGCCCTTTAATGAAGGCCCTTTTTCAATTAGACTTTAATCTTCTATTAATCTTATTCATAGATTCGATGACCTACCGATGGCTAGTAATCATAATTAATATCGCATAATCGTCGAGTAATCATAATTTAGGCATTTTAGCGAATTTCAATTTAATTTTTGTCAAACGCTGCATAATTTTAGACTCGTTTTGACGACGCTAGTTTTAACCGGCAGGAATTTTTGGTGAATTTTATAACTAAAATGGTTAATTGTGTCTTTAAAAATAGATATAAAGTATCGGGAAATAAAAATTGCGGAAGACAATCCATAGAGAATGATGAAATAGGCAATCGTGCTAGTGCTGGGTATGGGTAGGTAATCGGTGCTGAGTATGGGGAGGCGATCGTGCCCAAATGAGTAATAGTTTATGTCGAGATAATTTCAGATTTCAATAACTCCGCTAAAAATAGGCATAGCGCCGCCATTTTGATGTTTTTATAAACATCATTTTGGTGTCATTCTAAAGAAGTTGGATGAAATTTGTGCTGACACACTCTGAAATTATTTCGCTTGGATATTGTGAATTGTGCTTGTATAAAATGAATTCGAACTTCGCGCTTTCGAATTTGCGGATTTGATACGTGTCGCTAAACAGGATCACATCTCAGAGATCAATTATCTCATATGAGTAAACCAATTTGTACTCAACAGCAGTGTAAGTGTGACAGCTTATCCAGGTCTTAGAGTGTATCCCTTAAACCCTCTGAAGTAGTGAAACAATTTTATAATTTTCTGATTTTCCTAAAATGTCGGGATATATGACAAAAAAGCACAACTGGAAATACAAAAATCGGACACGAATGCATAGACTATAAAATTCCTAAGAGGATGACGTTAAAAACACTGTATTTGGATCCAAACCAACACGCAGTACGAAGTTCGAGTTCGAGATTTTAAAGCTGACTTATTCTTTCCATTTCAGACTTTTCATTTTGTAAAGGTGATAAATAAACCTATAAGTGCTAATGGTAACTGCTCATTTTTGTAAAGCTGATAAATAAACCTATAAGTGCTAATGGTAACTGCTCATTTTTGGCCATGTTATAATTACATAATACTGTATTCCCCGTCACATAATTACATATCGTATAATTACATAGCACGTCATATTTCATATCATATATTACATATCGTATAATTATATGTCACTGTATATTCCATGTCATATAATTACACGTCTCTTAAATCGTATAGCATTGCATAATACGGGGAAATAAACAGCATATAGCTACACTACAGATAGTCGGTACATATCGTATAATTACATAGCACTGCATGTTTCATTTCATATATTACATATCGTAAAATTATATGGCATTGCATATTCCATGTCATATAATTACGCGTCTCTTAAATCATATAGCATTGCAAAATACGGGGAAATAAACAATATAGCTACGCTGAAGATAGTCAGTTTCTTGCAAAATGTAATATTGTATATACGTTCTTTATAACATCACATTAAAATTTTATTATTTTATTATATATATATATATATATATATACAAATACATATATATATATATATATATATATATATATATATATATATATATATATATATATATATATATATATATATATATATAGGTACAATGCCTAGAGACTGGAAAGCATTATCGATACATTGTTATCGATAATTAGGAACATATTTATCCGGAAGTTTACGATATTTCTACTCGTGGAAACTGAACATATGAAGAATGTTCAACAGACGTAAATAGGCTAAGCATATGCTGTTTATATTTAAAGATACCAATTAATAACTTTAAAGTCATGAGCGGTACTTAATTATCTAAGTTTCGTCGGTAAGATGATTCAATTAATAGTTTCATTTTTGGTTAGAAAATTGTGTATGTGACAAAATTTAGTTATACGATTTTTTTTTTTGCGAATCAATATTTTGAACAAAGTTGATACGAGATTAAATTTGAGATAAACATCATGTACAAACGTACAACCTATAATGAAACGTCTAAAATTTTATTAATTTTAGATATTTTTTCAATAATTTCTCTTGGTAGTTTCGAGACGCCTTTTCTGTAATTAAAAATAAAAAAAATTTGAGTTTTTATCAAACTTTATTTTTGTGTCTATTAATTTCCTTAACTTGGTTTTTCTGAAAGTATCAGTATTGAATGAGAATGTAGTTAGTTCATTGTAAAATAAAAACAAAAGTTATGAGTATGCAGCACAGAAATCAGTATTAAATTTTTTCTTTCGGTTGTTTTTTTATTTAAGAGCTGTAATTAGACAGTACCAAAATAGACTTATATAGTTTATGAATAAAGAAAAGTACTTAGTTTATAGACATAAATAATGAACTTATCACATTTAAGTAAGTTATTTATGGTATTATGAACAGTTGAAATTTTGGGTTTAAAAGTCAAATTTACTTCTTGAAAGCAACCTTGAAGGTTGCCTTCAAGAAGTTGTGGTATAATTAGTGGCAATAATTATTTGAAATAATGCACTCAAAAAGAATTGAAGTCAAAAATTAATATACTATGATTATGAAGAAAACAGTGTCTAGTCTTTGATGATGCACTACGAAATAACGTAAAATAAAAAAAAAAATTACTCGAAATAAATATTACGAAACCCCAATTTTGTTAAAATGTTCAATTATACTATTATATTACAAAAAATAAAATACATATTAATTTTTGAAATACATATGTAATGATAAAATTGATAAATATCAAAGTGCTATTAAACTTATGGGATCAAATATTATATGAACATATAGCAGAGTTCAGCCTAAGAAGAAAGTCGATTTTTTCGTAAGCCGGAAACACTTCTTCAAAATTAATTATAAAAATTGAATATATCTTGTTTGACAAGAAACCATTTTTTTCTCTCTTGCAAGTATTCCTTAATTTGGCATAATTTGAAAATAATAATTTCAACTCTCACAAAACATCGATATGACATACAAATGAAGATATATTTCAAATGATAATATCGATATTAGTCTATGCATCGTGCCGTCCTAAACGGCACTAGCTTTGCCATATTGTAAACAAAACGAGATCGGTTGACAAAAAGTTAAAAGAAATGTTTAAAAATTGTCACTTGTTTTAACGTTTTTGGTTGGGTTATTGTTTCTACATACAGGTATTGAATATATCGACATTTTGACAAAGTTTCGGAACGATATTGACGTGTTGCGATCAAAACCCGACTGGAAGCAGTGTTCTGAGCGCGTACCCGTGTAGGCTTGATTTAGGTATACCAAGGAGACATGTGCTACGCCGCCTTGGCATACCTCTCTTGATTTGTGGGAAAAATG
Organism: Druceiella hillmani; assembly: GCA_039881145.1. Lineage (NCBI taxonomy): Eukaryota > Metazoa > Arthropoda > Insecta > Lepidoptera > Hepialidae > Druceiella > Druceiella hillmani. Next base: position 6,124,224 of record JAYKKI010000092.1, read on the forward strand.
GAACCCTTTTAAAATTACTTACGTATCCATCTGCCCGTCTGTCACATTCGGATTTCCTGAAAACCACTTGATGTAGAAACTTTAATTTTGGCACATTAATAAAATATATTAACACACGCATATACCTTAATAGGTAATACTTAAGAATATTTGTATGGAAATTTTAGCGGGAACACATTAAATATTCGAAAAAAATTAATATTTCTTTATAGTATAGATTCGTTTAAAAGGGACAGTCATAAAGATTTGAAAAATATTTATAACTCGTGGCGATACCAATCATAGTACTTTAATAAATTTAGCAGATTCATTTCACTGAAAAAAATTTAAAAAAAGCGGTCGTATTCAGTTCATTCATCATCATTTTTTTAAATTGTTGTTTCATTTTTAAACTATCATATTAAAGAAAAAGTAAACAGAAAAGGTTTCGATGTTTATATGATTATTGAATAGGGGCTTATCATATCTAAGTTCTAAAATATGGAAGATGCCAGTTGAAGTTTATTTTTAATGCGCGTTCTCGTTTTGAAAACTAACTTCAACTCATTTGGTTAAAAGAGAAAACATGTAACAATGAAAATAATAATAGATTTATAACAAATCCTCCCCATAATTAAACGTGATTTTCATTTGTATATATGCATATTGAGGTTTTTACTGCTTACCAGACCTACTAAGGCGAGCGTCACAGAATAAAATTTATTATTTCAAAATGTTTAATTTTCCCATATCAACCGAGATACAGACTTTGCAAACGTAACAATGTAAAGCCCTGACGGTCAAAGCCACAAAAACCGGAAAAGAGCCAAAAAATTTATTTACGTTTATCTAAAAGGATGCTGTCAAAGACAAAGCGGAAACGAGCGGCCGGAAGGCGCATTTGAATGCGGTTCCTTTTACCGGAAGAAGAAACGAGAATATCTGACAGCTCTTTTTGCACCTACATGAAGTGGGTACAGATGTTTACTTGTCTTGCACTGTATTCATTGTTAGTACTGTGGTATATGATATAAAAACTTGGAGTTATTGAAGTATTTTTTATAGAGACCATTTAATTTGCTGCATGTTAAACAAATAATTAAAATTGAATTCGATTAACCAAATCACACTGATATTGAATAAATCAAATTAATAATGTATTTGATTAATTTTTTTATTTCATAGATTGTAATTTTAAGGTACAAGCTGAGTAGTGAAAACTTTTTGACAAATTTTGAAAGTTGTCGTTAAATTATTTTAACCGCAACTTGAGGACGGCAATACTGAATTGTGACGTCATTTTTAATAATTCTACGAGAGCGAATGAGACATAAAGATACCTACTCTACATCTATCGTTAAATTTAGAAGCTCATAATTCAAATATTTTTAATAATTTTTTATAAATTTTTATAATATTGGTTTTCAATGAATCCATAATTTCATGATAATTTACTCGAAAATTTAGTAGTCAACTACGCTACTATTGAAAAAAAATCAGATATTTTTCTCTATAAAACGAACTACTTCATTTTTTTGAACAACATTTTTCATGTCGGTGTTTTTAATTTTAAAACTAGGTACAAAAAAAGAAACAAATACATCAAACGATTTTAACATCAGAATCAATATTAAACTGTCACTGGTCATCTATTTTGGAGGTAAATAGGTAAACAAAGAGCAATCTAAACAATATATAACGAACAATGTAAATGTTTCCTCAGTTGAATATGCAAAAATGAAACAATGAAAATAAAAAAAAACGAAACAGTTGCACATGAAATAATGAGCAGGGGAAGATCAATCTTAGATTTAGACAGTGATCCAAAACTATCAATATTCTTTTTAGGTCAGGTTGACTTAATTATTTTACTGACATAAATGTTAGAACCAAAATTGACCTTTTATTGTGAAGTCCGCAAAATGTATTTAGCCATCGCTGAAAATTTGGACTCTTAAATATAAACATAAAACAATGAGCAGTAGATGATCAATCTTAGATTCAACAGTGATTCAAAACTATCAATATTCTTTTTAGGTCAGGTTGACTTAATTATTTCACCGATACAAAATGTCAGAAACAAAATTGAGCTTCTAATGCAATGTCAGAAAAATTTATTTAGTCATCGCTGAAAATTTGAACTTTTAAATATAAACATGAACCATTGAGAAGTGGAGGATCAATTTTAGATTCAATAGTGATTCAAAACTATCAATATTCGTTTTAGGTCAGGTTCAATTAATTATTTCTCTGACACAAAATTTTAGAACAAAAATCGCTGAAAATGTCAAATTTTAAATATTAAATTGTTTTTTAAGTGTTAATGTGTAATATACACATTATAGCGATTTTTAAGGCTTTTGGTGTAGGAAATATTTTCGGAAGTTATTTTGAAATCATTTCCGGTAGTGGAAATTCCTCGCAATTATCTATGGTCTACTCTGCGAGCTAAACTATGATTTTAAACTTTGGAAAATTTAGAGGTTATAATCGTGATCCAGTACACTCACCAATTATCGCATCGAAGACAACAACTCGAGGGCCCAGTCTGCCTGGTCTATCATCCGACGCATGGATGGGCTGCAGGCCGAGGCCCTGAGAAAAAAATCTTTTTTATTTCAACTATTTATTTATGCATTTACTTCGAATTCTGGTTCAGTTTTCTACATTCCTTAAAACAGCTCACATTTCATAAAACAAACATCTAGCTGCCTGTCCCTACGTATGTACCATAATTCAATAGGCGATGCTTTAATTTCACTGTGATTTGATAAAGTGCTTGTCTTTATTTTTTTAATGGATTATAATATGGATTATAATAATATGGATTATAATTTTGAAATTAGAAAAATACACAAAATTCACATATTTTGCTAAAATTTTCAGACAGAAATGTTTCCTCAATTGTTTCGCATGATTGACAGATTAATTATAAGTGAAAGAAATTCATATTTATATATGATATATTATTTACTTTCTCATCGACTCATTGACATTACTAATGTAGTGATGGTAATGTATAAGCCGAATGCTCGTTATTCAATTTTTCACAGACACAAGCTTCAAATATGCTTAGTTTGATGCACATCGTCAGCTGATAATCACCTGTGTAAGTCCTACAGTTTTTCAAGTTTGAATTATGTGTTACTGTGAATCCTTGTAATATTTCAGAATGACAATAGATTTCGTGCAACATCGACAGCGTTTTCTAACCTTTATTATTGTTTCTTCTAAAGGCACGATGTGAATTCTCGTTTTCGTCTTGTCACATTATGTATATTCGATATTCGATACAATGAAACTTGTTTGGAACGAGCATAACTCGTACTACGAGGGTTCATTACACTTAGGCGTTATTATATATATATATATATATATATATATATATATATATATATATATATAAGTATACACTTATTTTTACAAATGATTTAAGTCACTTTTATGGAGTTTGATATTGGAATATTGAACTTTTCACACACCCAAGTACATGTCATAAATTGATATACTATTAATTATAAATTAGTAGAACTTAATTAGTTGTGATAATTTTCCTTTTAATTTCGTTATTGATATATAATATTATAATCATGAATGCTTTTCAGATAACAAATACCAGAGATATATCTGGTACGAATGGAGGCACGGAACTTCAAACAAAAATTTACAGTTCAAAACGAATCTTTGTGGTTAATTAAATGAAACTACGTGATGTAGTATTATTTCTACTTTCTTTAAGTTCTTTACCACGACCTAGATTTCGTTGTATTACAACATCTTCAGCCGGCGGGCTATTAGCAAAGATCGATCTTTCTACAAAATTAACGCCAAATATATTCAATGACGAATCTTTGTATTAAGAAGTGTCCATAGAATGCCACAATGTTTTTGAAAAACCCATTCAAACACAACGGGGTTTGCGAAGAAAAGAAAAAAATCACCTTCCTTTTCATACAGGGGAGGTACCTTAAAAATATTTTCTTGGAAAGGTTATATTTCTTAATTTTGTCGGTTTTATAAATGCCAAATTTCAGCTCAACGGTACTAATGGTTTGCAAGTAAAATGGCGATGACGTACAGACGGACAGACAAATGGACAAACAGGTGGACATGGCGAAATTAGGATGGCTTAGCTTATAATTTGGCAACTAATAAAAATTGATGAGACTAGGAAATGGCAGATTCTTCTTTCTTCGGAGTTACAAGGATTTTATTCTATCAAATGATTCATTTAGTAAAAATCGTTTATGTAAAAATCTCTGTACAGAACAGAATGCATAATCCTATATCTACTTCACTGTTAATAAACATTAATGCTGGTGGCTTTCAGTTGTAGGTCACGGAACTTAAAATATATACGTTCTTATTGTTAATAATCATAATCTTAACTTATTTTCTGGACCTACCTGTGCGTAGTATATGTGCAATGAGATGTACAGTATCAATGTTGAGAACATGACTATTTGCTCCAACGGTTTCTGGATGAGTGAAATACCTACATGCAAAAGTAAGTTACATTTTATATTAGTTTATTTGACTCATTTTTCATCAAAAATGTCACTTTTTTATCTAAAAATAGCAACATATTGTATTAAATAGTAAAAATCTGAAATTGAACTAATATAATGTTTACATAACTAATATAATGTTTGCTTAACTAATATAATGTTTGCATAACTAATATAATGTTTACATAACTAATATAATGTTTAGATAACTAATATAATGTTTACATAACTAATATAATGTTTACATGACTAATATAATGTTTACATAACTAATGTAATGTTTACATGACTAATATAATGTTTACATAACTAATATAATGTTTACGTAACTAATATAATGTTTACATAACTAATATAATGTTTGCATAGCTAATATAACGTTTACATAAAATAATTGCATTAAAACACAAAACAGCTTCATGAACGGTTACGGTATGAAGTTATTAACGCCATCAGTTTAAAAGTGTATCATATTTTAATTACCATAAACCACTTATAACTGATGAACTATTGTTTATTGTTTATGTGTACACATTTTTGAAGTGTACACATAAACACCATGACATGTTTAAATTAATATTTTACCAACCATATTTATAATCACGATCCAGTCCTTTTATTAGTTTATTTCCATTAATTATTTGCGTGATAAATAAAAATGTTCTTATATTATGCCAAAGAGTTATAAATTCTAAAATGCGTACATAAGCCTCATTTTTTTTATTTTAATTACTTTAATGTATCTTTCATAACATATCCTTCTTTCGAACCCTCAGGGAGAGTTTCGAAGACTTTTTTGGGCCAGTCAAAGTGATACCTCTTATTGTTTGATTAGGCTAAGCATAACATTGCTTAAATTTTATATAACCATAGAAACATTTTCAGAATTATAAATGGTGAATAGGAACTGCATACTTACACTTCTAATAGGTTTTGATTTTGCATCTATTTAAATATATTATATTTATAAAATTATAAATTTTAGCACCTAAAAATAAAGTTTTTATCACAAAAATTGAAATGCTTGCAATTTAACCAACTGATAAGAAAATTTTAAATGTGCAGTCTTAGACTATCCTTTGTATAAAAAAAAGAGTAAAATCTCTTAATTCATACAAATCAGTGAAGGTTTAGAGAGAAAGAGACGTTGTCATCCAAAAGAAAATAAATTATAGACAAGTAGCACTATGACTCTTTCTCTCTCGGACAATCCGTGAAGGCACAATAGAAGTGAGACAGAGAGCATTTTTTAAACACTTATTTTTCATCAACCATCGCATCTATTATTAAAATCATAAAAATCAGTGAAGGTTTAGAGAGAAAGAGACGTTGTCATCCAAAAGAAAATAAATTATAGACAAGTAGCACTATGACTCTTTCTCTCTCGGACAATCCGTGAAGGCACAATAGAAGTGAGACAGAGAGCATTTTTTAAACACTTATTTTTCATCAACCGTCGCATCTATTATTAAAATCATAAAAATCAGTGAAGGTTTAGAGAGAAACAGACGTTGTCATCCAAAAGAAAATAAATTATAGACAAGTAGCACTATGACTCTCTCTCTCCTAATACCTCTCTCTTTCTCTCTCAGACAATCCGTGAAGGCACAATAGAAGTGAGACAGGGAGCATTTTTTAAACACTTATTTTTCATCAACCGTCGCATCTATTATTAAAATCATAAAAATCAGTGAAGGTTTAGAGAGAAACAGACGTTGTCATCCAAAAGAAAATAAATTATAGACAAGTAGCACTATGACTCTCTCTCTCCTAATACCTCTCTCTTTCTCTCTCGGACAATCCGTGAAGGCACAATAGAAGTGAGACAGGGAGCATTTTTTAAACACTTATTTTTCATCAACCGTCGCATTCACTTCCCCCTTAACCCGTACCACACTTGGGAACATATAATATTGGGAACATATACTTTATAGAAATTGTTATATGTCCTACATAAGTAATACTTTATAGATATCATTATATATCCTACATAATTAATATTTTATGGATACCACTACATGTCGTTACACAAAACACCAAATGACCTTTTAAATTCAACATCATCAATCACGAAAGCTCTTGAAGCGATTTTGTGAACGTAAAGATACCATTAACGGTTTAAAAAGTTATTTTTCCATGTCTTGATTTTTAGCTACCAATCCCAACTTTTTGCAAATTAGATCTAATAACACTGTTCTCAACTTTTCCTGAACGAGTCGTAATAAACTAAAGTGGTTGTTTCTCACAGTGGTTATTTCTCACTTTTTACAAATTAGATCTGGCAACACTATTCTCAACTTTTGCTAAACGGATCGTAATAAACTAAAGTGATTATTTCTCACAGTGGTTATTTCTTACTTTTTGTCAATTAGATTTGGCAAAACTATTCCCAACTTTTGAGGAACGGATCGTAATAAACTAGTGATTATTTCTCACAGTGGTTATTTCTCACTTTTCGTAAATTAGATTTGGCAACACTATTCTCAACTTTTGCCGAGCGGATCGTAATAAACTAGTGATTATTTCTCACAGTGGTTATTTCTCACTTTTTGTAAATTAGATCTGGCAAAACTATTCCCAACTTTTGAGGAACGGATCGTAATAAACTAGTGATTATTTCTCACAGTGGTTATTTCTCACTTTTCGTAAATTAGTTTTGGCAACACTATTATCATATTTTGCTGAACGGATCGTATTGAACTAAAGTGGTTATTTCTCACTTTTTGAAATTAGATTTGACAACACTATTTTCAACTTTTGGTGAGGGGATCGTAATAAACTAAAGTGGTCATTTCTCACAGTGGTTATTTCTCATTTTTTGCAGATTAGATCTGGCAACACTATTCTCAACTTTTGCCAAACGGATCATAATAAACTAAAGTGATTATTTTTCCCAGTATCTACTTTAATCCATATTTAAGTTTCTGTTCAATTAAAGAGAAAAAGCGAAACCTTGTAAAGTTAGTCACGTGTACGTCCGTCTTCTTTTCACATCTGTTTTCATAAGGAAACTTGAAATTACCATGGTTGTTAAGCCTGTTCACCCATATATTCAGAAAAATTAAAAAAAAACCCATATCAAAACCCACATAAAAAACACCCATATGAAAAAACTAAATGCTATGACCAAACCGAGGAAGATATAAAAGAACCGCAACATCACCAAAATAATAGACTTTTTCAAACTTTCGCGATTCGAACACATATTTTATTTGATTGGAATCGGGTTTTTTCGCGGTAATTATATATTTAATGAGTAAACCTAGATATTATATACTAAGTACTCACTATGTCCCGACGTTTCTGACTGGTTGCACAGCCTGTGGTCACGGGAAGACTGACGATTTATAGGAGTCACCGCTGCGACGCGGGAGTGTTTTTTAAAACTACCCCCACTTGGTTGATTGTAGAAATCTAAGGCGCGTTCACACTAGACCTACACACTACACTGACGGTGTCATGACACTTTGATGTCGAGTCACTGTTTACCAACGTTCCGTTAAAAGACTGTCTTGATGTGGTCAGACAGATGCTGTGTGATCTCGAATTACCAGACTAATATGGGAGACTTTTGGAACATTGTTTGGACGGAAACTTCTTTTTGTACCAGGGTCAGTACTATCTTCAGATCGATGGTGTCGCTATGGGTAGTCCGGTGGCCCCAGCACTTGCCAACATCTGGATGGAATATTTCGAACAGCTGATCGACAGTGCGGCCTGTGGTATAAAACTATGGAAGAGGTACGTGGACGACATTTTCTGTATCCTGGACAGAAGGATCCGAAGTGCTAACGAGGTGAATGAATATCTCAACTCGATTCATCCTCGGATTAAGTTCACCTATGAGCTGGAGGAGAACAGGACGTTGGCATTTTTGGACGTAAAGGTAATGGCGAGACCTGATGGAACGTTGGCTCACACTGTATACCGGAAACCGACTCACACAGACAGATACTTAAACGCTGCATCACATCACCATCCTGCTCATCTTCAGTCAGTAGTCTCCACACTAACGCGCAGAGCTCATGACCTCTGTGACCCTGAACATCTACAGAATGAACTACAGCATGTCCAGGAGGTACTAAATATGAATGGCTACAGAACACGGAGATTGCATGTTAAGCACACTGGAATTAAACACGCCGAGGCGATCAGACAACCGGCTTTTCTACCTTATGTAAAAGGGGTGACGGATAAGATTGGAAACCTACTCAGACGGTTTTCAATAAAACCGATATACACCCCTCTTACAACAATGGCCAAGCAGCTGCGGACACCAAAGGACGTAATTCCATTGCAGAAGCCAGGTGTCTATAAAATCGACTGTAGCTGCGGTCTTTCCTACATAGGCCAGACAAAAAGGACAATCGCCCAACGCATCAAGGAACACATAGCAGCTGTGAAGAACCGCCAGATAAGTAAGTCTGCTATAGCAGAACACTTAGTTGATTCGGGGCCCAATCACTGGATCGAACTTCATGACCCCAAGGTTATTTCTTCTGAGCCTCATTATTTCAAGAGGATTATACGGGAAGCGATTGAAATTAAAAAACATCCAAATTTCAACCGTGAGGACGGATTCAAACTCTCGGCGGCTTGGAATCCAGTGATTGCAACTAGGTGTTCGTGATGTGTACATAAATCCAAGTGTCATGACACCGTCAGTGTAGAGTGTAGGTCTAGTGTGAACGCGCCTTAGATTTCTACAATCAACCAAGTGGGGGTAGTTTTAAAAAACACTCCCGCGTCGCAGCGGTGACTCCTATAAATCGTCAGTCTTCCCGTGACCACAGGCTGTGCAACCAGTCAGAAACGTCGGGACATAGTGAGTACTTAGTATATAATATCTAGGTTTACTCATTAAATATATAATTACCGCGAAAAAACCCGATTCAAATCAAATAAAATCACCAAAATAATGAAAAACATGACTCTTTCAAGCATTAGTATTCACCATTTTTCTCTACGTCCTAGAGATGTGGACATTAGATTATAGTGAAAGAAAAAAGATAGACAGACATATTGGAAATGTGGTGCTGTTGAAGTATCGTGAACTGAATTCCTTACTAATGCATTTTACTCCAAGAATCACGCAGCGTTTGTCCAATATTGTAGTAACTTGCATTACGAAATAGGACACTTATTGCAGCGTAGCTACGACAGCAGTGAACCGGTATTGCGGTATAGGGCAAAGTAGAAGGCACCAGACTACGTGGCACCGATGAGATAGACAGATCAGGTCAAGGAAGCCATGAATATCCCCTACACGAGTGCATCCGTAAAGACGCTGCCAGAGAGGAACGGTTACATATCCTGTGGCGCATCACTTATCTGCCACACACTTGACACGATGACCATTACCACTCTGCAAAGAGTGTAACTACTAAGCAAAAGATAAATAAAAAAAAATTTATTTGAAAACTTTAATGTGAACAAGTTTGGTATAACAGAAACCATTAGTTTTCGTGTTCGGTTGTGTTATACAGATTCCAGAACTATTTTTTTCAGACGTTTACGTATGACAATTCCAGAGGTATGGTTGATAGTTCTAGCGAAATAGGATTATTAGTAGTAAACGTAAAATATAGTAGAGAACTATAGTGCTATCCCAGATCTGATAATATTTGAGAAATTTCCTATAATTATACGCCTGTGAAAGATATACTAGGCAAAATATTTGCACAATGAATAAACAATTATTTTTGTAAATCGTTTGATACAAATATTAATATATGTATATATATATATATATATATACGTATGTATATATATGTATATATATATATATATATATATATATTATATATAATATGTTTTATTGTAAAATATTACAAAAAAACAGATAGTGGCTTCCTCAGATATGTGTTTTTTTATATTTCTTAGTTTATAAAACGTTGAAATCAATATTAAAAGTGATAATGTGATCATACAAAACAATATAAACACCTTTAAGAAATAATACATAGAGAATTGAAAAATAAAAAAATAATTCAAAAAATTACTTTGAATCGTTTGTTTATTTTTCGTCATTAGCGGTGATGGTAATCTATGTAAATATATATATATATATATATATATATATATATATATATATATATATGTATACATATATATATATATATATATATATATATACATATATATATATATATTTATATATATATATATATATATATATATATATATATATATATATATATATATATGTATACATATATATATATATATATATATATATATACATATATATATATATATTATATATATATATATATATATATATATATATACATATATAAATAATTCTCAAAAATCCATACAAAGTCAAAATTGTAAGTAAAATAGTTATCATTAGAAATACATTGTTTAAATATTTTTTTATGTTTTGTGTAAATATTTTCATATAGATGCGTTATAATACAATTCATTTGTCTAATTTCTTTACACACTTTATATTAGCTTCACTTATATATATGCATGTATGTATGTATGTATAAATATGAAACGGAATTTTTCAATTAAATCTTCACCCAATTCCAGACGTCCGAATTATTTGAAATTTTGCACATGTATCAAGAACCGATGGCAATCCAATAATTTTATAACAACAACTTTAGAATATTACGATATAAAAAAAACACTAAAAAAGCCAATATGAACTAAAAAATAAAAAAATATCTTTAAATATAAAGGTTTGAATCGAAAGAAAGGCTATCTCACAACTCGGAACAACTCAATTTTTTTACTAAGCTTAAAATAACAAGAAATTGATTCGCAAAAAATTTATTTTAATGTAAAAAAAACGTGAACTCTTGACTTACATTTTGACATAATGATGACTTTATATTTACGAATATCTAGCGCTAAATAAAAATTAACGACAACTGATATCAAGCGCCATTATTGTTAACAAACGTACTTTGTCCACTTAATAGAATTACAAAAAAAAACCTAAAAATAATCGTTATTATTAAATCAGTTATATTTAATCAGTCATTCTCTATAATACAGAACGCATGCCTTAAAAAAAACAATAAATTTATCTTGTATTATTTTTTATTTTCTTAATGTATTTTTATTTTTCGTGTTAAGTACAAACTATATAATATCTAAGTAAATTCAAATTATATCTTCAGGATTAATAACAATTATCATCTTTGTCTTTATTTATTTTAATTTTTTTTATTTTGGCGTCATTCATGTTTTTCGAAAAGCAATATATTTATAAGAAATTTCTTATTTTTTGCGTTATGTCTTACTGGAGTTGCTGGCGCTAGGGAAAGGTACGCTTGTCATCTTAAAGTCTTAAATGAATAGACTAGACCGCCCGGTCTTGCAGATTATATCTGAATTTCTGTCCAAAGCTGGAAAAAATCAGAGTTTAAAATTTAAAAAACAACAAAATGATGTGTACGCATACCTTAACATCTACTCACATTACTGTGATTACTGATACAAACTCTGATTTGATCTGATACAAACTCTGATTTTTTTCCAGCTCCGGACAGAAATCTAGACATAATCTACAAGATCGGGCGGTCCAGGCGAAGTACGGAAGTTTGTCTCCTCACCTTCTCTGAAATCAGATGGGATTTAAGCTTATATAAGGGAAATTGCGTAATATGTCAATTGAACAATGAATGGTATTTTTAAAATATCTATCTTGCAAACACAAACTGTCAATTGATCAATCAATGTAAACTTTTAAAAAAGATATATATTTATATATATATATATATATATATATATATATATATATATATATATAAACGTTTTTAAATAACTACGCAAGTAGACGTTCGTAAAACTCTATTCGTCCGGACAAAAACAACAAGACGATAGTTAATAAACTATTATCAAAATGAACTTTGCCCACGCCTCCTATTTACCGCGCCATGTTGCGACATTGAAAGCTTCATCTTTTTTTATGTACAGATCGTCGCACATAAATAGACAGTGCCTTTATAAATGTGTGTTTCATTCATTACGCGTCATTAGTTGTCAAACCGAGATAAGGATGTGAATTGTGGATAAAACATCGAATATCGATATCTATAAGTGCATGTGCTAAATAGTTGGGGTAAGAAGTTTTCTATACATTGTCGAAAAAATGGATTCTCGTAGTCCTTACATATTATAAAACAAAGTCGCTGCCCGCGTCTGTCTGTCCCTCTGTACGCTTAGATCTTTTCAACTACGCAACGAATTTTGATATAGTTTTCACTATCATTTAGATAATTTCTTCCGGATGGTTTATAGGTATAATACATGTATGTTATATTTACAGGTAATATAAAAAAGAGTCAATGTTTCGTAAAAAAATGAATTTTGCGCGTTTTCATTGCTAACGCTGACTAAACTTCACGAGATATATCAAAATGTTGTACTGTGGAATTGTGTATTTTAAAAATATCTACAAAAAAGTCCAGGATGCCATATATCTATATCCTACGGATAACCCAGGGTGACCATTTTTATGCGATTGATATTTATTTTTTTTTGTGGGTTGTAGTTTCGAATTAAATAATTTCTTTACGTTGGGAAATTAATGTAGATGAGCTAATGATTTGCCCTTTACAGCAAATCATTATCATTAATATTTTAGAAGACATCACATATTTAAAATTAACAAAAATCAGTATTCGCGATGTCGATGCCGGCGGCGGCGGATGCCTATAAATAGCGGGTCGCAGGGCGCTCGTCACCCTATAGCATTGTATGCTTTGCAGCGATTGCACGCGTTTATCAGGGCAAGTAAAATAAAAAAAATAAAAACGTGCCTTTCAGTGCGACACTATAAACCGCAAAACAGCTGTAAACATTGTATATAAAGACATCCTGTAGTATATTCTAATAATGACAGCAATATTATTTATCGCTCCACAATTATACCACATTAGTACCTAGATTGCACCCGTGCGGGTTGCAAGTTATTTATATGTAAGAATTCAATTGTTTTTAGGGATCCGAAGGAAAGCTATTTCTGTGGTAAGATCGTCCGTATATTTAAAAGATTTTAATTTCTGAAAAAAATAAAATGGAAACTGGAAATTTTAAAGTGATATTTAAAATGACTTAAAATTATGTTTCGATTGGCCCCCAAACGTGTAAAGACGAGCTGCGTAAAGGGGCTGTGGAAGTATGTGAGATATTGTTGAAAATACCTTTTAAGTACAGCACAACTTTAAGAGCTAAACCGGAGACCTTATGAGATCAATTACATGTCCAACCATATGTCCGTCACAATCGTTCTTCTCAGACACCGCTTAATATAGAAACTTAAAATTTGACAAAAGGTTAAAACACGTTAAACCGCACAAATTGGATACATAGAAAATCAAGTACTCGAAATTATTTTTTTTAATTTCCGTATATAGCACGGTATCGTTTAAAAGAACTAGTCAGAAGGGCCGCGAAAATGTAGTTTTCATAATTTCAAGTAGCTTCAGACACACTGAACAATATAATATAGCAATGGTGAAAGCATTTTGGGCATTCGAGAAAGCAGCAAAAAGTATTGGTCTGAAAATTAATGAAGAAAATACTAAGTACATGGTAGTGACAAACCAGACTCAAGATCTTTAACCACTAAAAATAAATGATAAAGTTTTTGAGAAAGTGGAGCAATTTAAATATTTGGGTACAATAGTGAATAACAACAATGATATTACAACTGAAAATAAAAATTGTATCAACATGGCTAACAGATGGTACCATGGATTGCGAAATCAGATCAGATCAAAATATTTAAGCAGTGCAACAAAAATACTGTTACACAGGACATTAGTAAGACCAATAGTCCTATATTGAAATGAAACTTGGACAGTGAAGATATCAGATGACGATAAATCGAATGAAAAATCTTGAGAAAAATTTTTGGAGCAGTGATAGAGAATGGAGTTTGACGATTAAGATATAATAATGAATTGACGTATAAACTCAGAGAACCAAATATAGTTAAGGTAATCAAAGTCCCTCAACTAAGATGGCTGGAGAGGATCTACAGGTATGAGGATGAGAACCCGATGAAAAAAATAACTTCAAAAACCCGAGGGGAAGAGGATAGACATACCACGTACGAGATGGCTAGATAACGTGGAAAAATGGCTAAAATATATGGGTGTCTACATATGGAGATCGGTGGCATTGGTTAGGTCAAAATGGTGGAAACTGACAGAGATAGCCTTAAATCGGCTATAGAACTTAAGGAGAAGAAGATAAAGAAAAACATTCAAAAAATTATGTTTCCAACTCCTTATTTTCGAAATTATATAAACCAGGATTATGAAAAAAATGTTTAGATCCCAGTGAACAGGCAACCTAAAACTTATGTCACACGTAGATGACATAAATAGGACATAAAACTAACATTTCTTATAATCTGTTATAATATTGTTATGATGTCTGATATAAACTGATATTTCTTATAATCTCTTATAATATAATATTATGATATAAACTGACATTTCTTATAATCTGTTATAATATTGTTATGATATAAAACTGACATTTCTTATAATCTGTTATAATATTGTTATGATATAAAACTGACATTTCTTATAATCTGTTATAATATTGTTATGATGATATAATCTGTTATAATATTGTTATTATGTCCCTGTATTTTGATATAAATGTGACATCATATTAACAAAAAATTTTACTTTAAATTGATATCATTTACGATCATGTCATATGGACGTCATACTTATGTCATATTCATTACGTCAGAGTCTGACGTAAAATGTGTGAAATAAAGATTCTCCTATAATCCAGATCTTAAATAAATCGTGAGCTGGCATGACGTCATTCTGATGTCAATCTTATATTGATTTGTTCACTGAAAAGCCGAGACAAAGGTTATGGAAAACTAATAATTTTTCAAATATGTTTACGCCTACAAAAGATATAGTAGGCAATACATTTACATTTGTCTATTTTAAAAGCCGATTTTCCCTTCTTAACCCATTCGATTCTAATATTTCTTACATTCTGTATGGACAACAAATACTAAAGATAGTAAAAAAGGTTATACGTGATAAAACCTAAGTATTTACTAGAAATTTCCGATATTTCCAGGCCCGTGAAAGACGTGGTAAGTAATATATTTTATTTAATATAAAAAAATTATAACACGACCGTCACGTACATCTTATTACATACATGTTCAATATTAATAAATGCACGACAAATACTAAAGATAGTAAAATAGTAATACGTGATAAAACCTAAGTATTTACTAGAAATTTCCGATATTTCCACGCCCTTGAAAGACGTGCTAAGTTATATATTTTCCTAGCAAAAAAATTATAAGACGACTGTCACGTACGTCTTATAACATATACGTTCGATATTTATTACTACATATACGATCGATATTTTATAAATGCACAAAAAAAATAGAAAAATTAAAAACCAAACAAATTTAATTTGTTACGTAATAGTTTGACGACGAATTGTATATTAATGGTTTTTGGAGTTCCGTTATTCAAAATTAAAAATATAGGACCCATATAGGATCACTTGGTTTTTTGTCCGTCCGTCTGTCAAAGCACTTTTTTCTCAGAAAAGGCTTAAAATATCAACCTGATATTAATATCCTATACAGAGGCCTACAGTCTTACAATGCTATTGGAAATGTCTCTTTTTGGTTTACACACCAAAAATATTTGACCCTTTTTTAGAGTTCCGGGCTCGAAAGGAAAAAAGGAACTCCTATAGAATCACTTCGTAGTCCGTCTGTCGATCTGTGAAAACCCTTTGTCTCAGGAACGCGTGGAGTTAGTAACAAGTTGAAATTAATATCAAATACATAGGTTGACGGTCCCTTGGAGCTGTAAACAAATCAAACTTCTAAGTTAAGGCAAACAAGAAGAACCCTTAAATATGGCGATTTATGCCCCATATTTTGACACTCGCAAATAAGTCTAAACTTGTAGGATACTTCAAGTTGACCTAGAATCATAAAATTTGGCAAGAAGCAAGGAGAAAATCCGAAAATCGTTAATTTGTTTTTCGATCGCAAGAAAGAACAGTTTTTTTAAATGTACACCTATGAAATTTATAGTAAGCAATATATTTTCGTTCTAAAGAATTAAAATGTTGTAAGTAGTTTGATAGGAATATTATGTACCATTATGTGTTTATAAATGTCTAAATGTCTAAATGTGAGTTCCACCCGTGTTTGGCAGGTTTTTCATTCATACAATAGTCTTACTCACAAATCTTCATAATCTATAGGGTACTCCTAATCAATCCATAATCTAGAAAGTCAGAACAATGAGAGATATTATAGAACAAGCAAAGGAAAAAATTAAAAAATGAATGCTTTCTAATGTATTTCTATAGTAGAACTACGTATTTCTATAATTAGTTTTATGTAGAACTGAAAAATATAGTAGGCAATACATCTATGTACGTTTATTTGTAAATACTTTGATATATATATATATATATATCTATATATATATATATATATCTATATATATATATATATATATATATATATATATATATATATATATATATATATATAAGTTTAAAAGTGCCTAAATGTGTACGGAAACCCCATAGCGCAGGTTCTGCTTGCACTTGACAGGTTTTTTCTTAAATTTTGAATAAGGCATTCCTTTATACCAAATTTCTTAATAAAAAAACCAATACAAAGCTCTCTTAGTCGTTTTGGTGAGCTAATCAGTATCAAAGCATTACATTTGAAAGTACTTAGCTATTGATTGCATCAAACAAAACACTTGAATTTACAGGAATTTGTGACTTAGTGTTTGATATTAATTTTAAATTTATACCTCTGGCATTTCCTGAGAAAAAGAACCGGGGGGAATACAGATAACCAAGCGATTACGTTTGTTTTTAATTCGGAAACACTATGCATCCATAAATGTCAAAATTTTGGTATGTCTCAAGTGGCTTCTGACTTCTCATAGTGCGAATTCTACTTGTTTAATTCTTAGGTACGGTATCCTATAAATTTTTAAATCATTTAACGGAAACACTATGCATCCTTAGGCTGGCCGCATATACTTGTGTTCCGTATTCCATTTCCGAATTCGATTTCCGAATTCCATTTCCGATTAATGCATTCTAACAACTACTTACGGTACCAAAAATAAAAAGTAAAAAGAAAAAAATTATTAAGACAAAAATGGTGGTTGTCATTAATCCTAAAAATATTACAACTTATTCATGTACTATAATTTATAAATACAAAAAATATTTATTAAGAAAATAATATATTTTTTTCAGTTTATCATATAGGGATGGGACTCATCCCAACACAGCTCTAAAAATGATAAGAACTGTATTTTGGATAATTCGACTGAACGTATAAACCGTTCGTTAACAAAAAAATTTGAAGAATGTCTGTATTCTGTGCCAAGCACATCTATTTGGAAATGTTTACACAGAACATAAAAAAATTTTTTATACATCATTTCTCTATAAAACTAAAAACATATATTGAATATATTTGGCGTTAATTTTGTAGAAATTCATTATTCACAATTAAATGAAACTACGTGATTTAGTATTATTTCTACTTTCTTCAAGTTCTTTACCACGACCTAGGTTTCGTTGTATTACATCTTCAGGTGGGCTATTAATCTTTGCTAATATCCCACCTGAAGATGTTGTCATGCAACGAAACCTAGGTCATGATAAAGAACTTAAAAAAACTAGAAATAATATTACATCACGTAGTTTCATTTAATTGGGAAAACCATATGTAATAATTTTTAAGCTGTGACATCAGTAGTAAACATAACAATGTTTCAACTTCCACAAAAATTTAATTCCATCTAATTATTTCCATGATCGCAAGCGTATATCGACACGTGCACGCGGAATATAAAATATCGAGTGACTTTGTACTCGCACTTAAAAGTATATACCAATTCAATACAGGAGAGTTGTCAGTGTAACTTTTTAACATTTTTAATAAATTCAGGGCTAGATGTAAATCCAGGGCTGCCACATGTAAAATTACTTTTTCCGGGGCATTTCTACTACAACAATCTGCACCAGTGATTTAAGAAAAAAAATAATTTGATCCAACAAAAAGTTTTTTTGAACCCAAAAAAACATTCAGATTAATAAAAATAAATAAAAAAGTTGTTTTCTTTTGCCAAAGTACAAAGTGATTTTTTTAATAAAGTTTATTGACTTATTAAATAATTATAAGTAATTTAATATAAAAACAGTCGTTATGTTAATCACATTTATCCAAATTAATAAAAGCTGATACTAATATTTGGCAAAACAAATTTGTCCTGCAATAATTAATCTTATCTAATTTCAACTCGAAGCTTAACTTTCGTAGATTGACAATGACAATAATATTTAGTTTATTATGTTCAGGTTTTGATTTAGTTATTTTAATAAATTGAAGTTGAATTATAACTCTTCCCAATTTATTTGAATTTAAATTTATGCCTTGATTTGATCCGTAATTTTGCGATTCCGGTCTTTTGATCCATTGATCAATCTAGCAAAATCTAATGAAGCTATGGCATATATAGGTTCACGAAAAATGCCAATAAAGACAATTTTAAAGAATTTCCATATTTTTTTACATTTCCGGGTCAAATTTACTATATTCTTCGATACAGGACAATATCACAAATTCCGGGACAATTCCGGAAATCCCGGATATCTGGCAACCCTATGTCAATCTCTTCTTATTTGCAGAGAATAACAAAAAGTTTTTTTGAACCCAATTTTAGTCTTTGATTTCTCGAGTAAACTTCAATACAGTTCAGTATCATTAAATTCTCGAGAAAACTTCAATGCAATTTATGTCATTGAATTTTGGAAAGCGCCGCACGGTAAATTCTACTATCCTAAATGCAGATTTAATATCAATAATGTCATTGTGACATTCATGTAATGACAATAGACTATAACTTTATCAGCTACTTTCTATTACTTAGTTATTGCCGTTTATTAATTGTAGATATTTTATTTCTGCTTGATGTTTCAAAAAATGACAAAAATTATAGTGCCGTTTAATGTGTTTACATTCGAAACTGTAACATTGAAATATCGCCGTGCACAATAATGTTAGCTATTGGAAAATATAACCATCAACACACATAAATTTAACGATAGATGGCGTTAAAACAGTAACGTAATAAAATTATCCATCAGATCTTCATCTGTCAATACAAAATCATTTCTAATTCAAACGGGTTAATTTATTAATTACCTACTTGAAATTTGTAAAAGAAACGGTCCTGATATTAACAGAAGTTCGGATAAGCGAAAGCACAACCCTAAAAATGTGCTCATACATATCGATATTTTCGCACATCACTGTGGTGGCCGTGCTAAAAAGAACGAGTTTCGCATGTGACGTTCGGTGTTCAGCGTCAACGGTCGCTCAGTAAAAACCTGTTGTCGAAGTAAAACTGGTTTGATTCAAGAGTTGTAAAGTTAATATCGCTGACAAGTTCGTGTAAACCCGTTTTTTCACATTTTGACAACTAATTGGTAAGTGCAAAATGTCTGTTGTTTTTTTCTTTAAATACATACCATTTTTAATAACATACCATTTATTTCTTACTCCCGTGTGATTAAATATTAAGATGTTATATTAAGAGTGACTTATTATATACTTTACGCTTTATAATACTTTTGCGTCTTTGTGTTTAGTCGCATTTTGAATAAAGTGAATCTTTTTCCTGTCTGTCGAAAATATATACAATGTATCGACTGTTTAAGAACTTATTAAAGATAATTGAGTTTTGAGTTTGGTTTAAAAGAATTGTGGATCCAAAACTACATCACTAAGGCAATCTTCTACGCTATTTTATAAACTAATATTTTTTCGAAACATTATGTTGATGAAGAACGTATTTTTTACAGCTGATCTCGAAATAAAGCGCTGTTTCGATTTAATATGCAAATAAAATATATTAAGTAAGAGTAATCAACTTGAAATCTATGTTATTTTTTATAAAGTTAACATTGAAAAGTATTTCTATACAATATTAATATCATTTTTCACCATGTAAATATATCGCCCAATACATTTTTCAAAAGCGTAAAATTATCGTGATTATCTGAAAAAAAGCTGCCAAATACCAGTAGAACTTGCAATGCAAAGATTTCATCCACATTTTATAAATGTTTATAAACATTTATGAAATATAATTTATGTTTATAAACATTTAAAAGTACATAATATTTCTAGCGAACTGTTATATCCTGTGCTTGCTAGCAGTAATGCTTACACAGCACCTGTCTCACGATTCTCGTATCAACATGATAAGGGCATCCGGCTGCCAGAGTATTGCATTACCATGACAAGGTCTGTTCCCAGGCCCGTCAGCAAACTCCACTCCCAGATGCATCAGCATTTCTTATCCTTTATAAACCCTGGACCGAAGCTTCACGAAGCTCAGATAATCACAGTTCAATCCAGTTCTTAGTCCGCGTCAGTCGTAATCCAGATACAAGCGCGATCAAAGTCTAACTAAATATTTTATAAAATATAATAATTGTAATAATTCGTTTAAATAATAATATCTAAAAAATAAATTGTTTTTTATATTAAAACTTAAAGTCGTCATAACAGAACGATTTAATTTTTCGCAAAATAAATATATTGCCTACTGTATCTTTCACAGGCGTAAAACATGGTGCTTATCTAAACAATTTTAAGATCTAAGATAATCACTTTGGTTTATCTTTTAATCTGTTTTTTCCATGATTTTTAATTTAGTAGTTTTGGAAATAAGAGTGGGTGTGGTGCTGTATTTTGACATGTTTTTTAGAATATCTTTTTAAATATATAATTTATAATTATGAAATATTTTTATATTACTCATGACAACTCCTGTCAAACTCCATAAAATGTATAAAATTAAAAAAAAATTGTATGCTTTATTTACGCCATCTTTATTTCTTATATAATTATTTTTAAAAAAATCATTTATTGCAAAATAAATGGATTTATAACATGTATTACTAGGTCAAATTTTAAGTTTCTACGTCGCACAGTTTCCAAAAAAAATCGACTGTGTGGGTTACATTTTTGAGATTGAGTTACGGAACTCTAAAACTTTAGTCCTGAAAATTTATTTTTTTACAATCCCTGTAACTCATTCTTTTCATTTGCGACCCACACGATACACGAAATTTAAAAAAAAAATACTTAATTCACATCTTTTAAAATTTCTGTACAAATATTTTTCAGTCTTAACCATTGAATTAAAAATGGGTTAGTATATATTATCGATATGTCAAATGTCAAATTTTAAAACAAAATCAGGTAACTCTAATCTAACTAATTATTTTTTTTTAATACGGTTTAAGTCGAACAATGTCGAGAGATGGACGAACGCGCCAGTGATATTTAAAGAGTCTATCTTCTTTCTCTTTTGAGACCATACATTGTTATACAATCGCTCTGGCTTAAGCGTATATTTTAAGTTTAATTTAGCTAAAATTAAACTTAAAATAATAAATTAAACATAACTTAAATTCAGTATATAAATTAAAATTCTGATTTATTTTAAATTACCTTTTCAGCGCCTGCTTATTTTATATTTCTTAGGGAATGGCTTTTCGAACTACTAATTTTTCAATTTCGTGTTTTAGGTAAGCTATACTTAAAATATTAAAACGAAACTGATTACTCCAATAAAGCTACGATTATATTTTAAGACATTAATATGTATCACGTCAAAAATAACTGGTGAAGAAAAAAAAATAGGGGTTCAATTTTATTGGGGTCACTTTAGATAAAAATATAATTAATTAATGGGTATATTCGTTACATTTTCTTTTAAGATTAAAATCTATGAAATTTCCCAGAGTGGACTTTCCGGATCTTTATTTTTAAATCAAAGAATATACATAAAGAACAACGTATTAAAAAAAATAGAGATATTCTAGATATTCTTACAAATATTAAATCTAAATATATAATTCAAAAGTATGTTTGATCAAGATTTTAACATGTTCTGTTAACACTATCGGTCCGACAAGCTTTGCTAAGCTTGTCAGACCGAAGGTGTTGCTTTTCAATAAAAAATTTATTAGCGTTATTATACATAAAGATGCTGACAAAGCATAGATACTGACATGAGACACAATTACACACATGTGGAATGAACTAAGAATGAACACCACATTTTCAAAATTCAATGTGTCAAAATTCAAAGTGTGAAGTGAACTAAGAATGAACTAAACTGGGGAAGAACTAAAATATAAGATTTATATTTTAGTTCTTCCCCATAGTCAGTTCCAAGGGCTACAAAATTTCCATAACCCAAATCTAGACGGAGAGATAGTCACTCTCAAAATGGAGCACACGAATAGATAAATTCTTTTATAATTAATTTGCTAAACATTGCTAAATATTAGTGTCAACGTTAATCATTAATTTCAATTAACAGCCTAGATATGTACGAACAAATTGTTACACAATATCATTATGCGGGCCTTATTTAGGGGGTTTGTACTTGGCGTTATCCTTCGCTGTTTTACGTATATTTGACTAGAGAAGTTAACGGAAAACAATCTAAATTTTGAAAAATATACACTTAATATTTTACTAATGGTATCTATTAATAGAAGTATATAATTCAAGAGCATAATGTTTTTGTCTGTCTGCTTGTGGATACTTATATTTTTTTGTTTTTTTCTATTACTATGTGCTTTATTTGTAACCACTTCAGGCAAAAACTATGGGGAGAATTTTAATTGCATCATTTCACCATAAAAAAAACTACGGTTACCGCTAATCAAAGTAGCCTTTTATTGTAGTTTCATTGACCGAGACGTGAGGATATTTTACTGACATACAAACTAACAGCTCGCTCTTTATTAATAGCAAAATTTATAGTTATAAGGGCTCATCGAGACAATTCGAACAAGTACAAGCTCGATCCACCTTGCTTCTCCATCATCAGATCCTCCCGTTTACAATATGCAACCAAAGGACCTATTGAAACAAATCAAACGAGCCCGAACTCGATGGGTTTACTGTTAGCCATTGACAAGTTCCCATGTCCACCTTGCTCCTCCATCATCAGATCCTCGCGTTACAATATATAACTAAAGGACTCTTTGTAACAAGTGGAACAAGCGTAAACTCGAGGGGTTAAATGTTAGACATTCAAAAGTTTCCATGACCACCTTGCTTTTCCATCATCAGATTATAGTATGTAACCATAGGACTCTTTAAAACAAATAAAATGAGCCCAAACTCAATGGGTTTACTGCTAGCCATTGAGAAGTGCCTACGACCAATTTCCTCCTCCAATATCGTATCAGTTTGATGGTACCATGTTATCGTACTATCATCAAAATTACATAAATTTACAAAGAGTCATACCGATACAACGAATTGAAGTGGATGAAAAGTGAATTGTGACATTTGTTTACAATACTAAGAAGCTACAGGTCAATATTTGTTTACAATGTTAGAAAGTTATAGGTCAAGATTTGTTTACAATGTTAGAAAGTTATAGGTCAAGATTTGTTTACAATGTTAGAAAGTTATAGATCAAGATTTGTTTACAATGTTAGAAAGTTAAAGGTCAAGATTTGTTTACAATGTTAGAAAGTTATAGGACAAGATTTGTTTACAATGTTAGATAGTTATAGGTCAAGATTTGCTTACAATGTTAGAAAGTTATAGGTCAAGATTTGTTTACAATGTTAGAAAGTTTTAGGTCAAGATTTGTTTACAATGTTAGAAAGTTATAGGTCAAGGTTTGCTTACAATGTTACAAAGTTGTAGGACAAGATTTGTTTACAATGTTAGATAGTTATAGGTCAAGCTAATAGAAGTGTATTAAAAGTAAATATGTCAATAAGTTTATAAAATATATGTAATTAATTAGCTTCGGCCTGCTTGGCATTACGTAAATATAAAAAACTGATTTTTTTAAGAAATAGATATAAACCTGATTTTAAACAGGTGTTGTGGGGCAATACAGCATTAATGGCAATACAGCATTAAATGTTCTTGTCCCGTATCTACAGTCTCAGTGCTTCCACCTAACAGAGTTAGAGTCTGTCCTTTCGCAATGAATTATTTACAATCTCGATTTTGTCAAGAGCACATTTTGCAAACCCTTTAAATGACTCAAAGATCGGTCCATTCACAACCAAGTCTCGGTGACTAAAGATAACACGTTCTAAGATTCCGTGTGATTCTACGTTACTGTTTAGATGCATGCTCTCTAACAAAACTCTACGTGCATCGTCATGCTCACAGTAGTGGAGCAAAACAAGATTCATGCCCTGCGTCTCAAATTCGCAGGTACACACCGGACTGTCTCTAAGTGCAAAACTATACAAGTTGGCATGAAATGCGCCATGTCCCGTTAAAAATTTAAAAATTGTGAAACATAATAGTTGGGAACGAGCAGTTCCTATTTAACCACTCGGACACATTGGGGAAGAACAACCTGGTCGTTTCCCCCTTGGAATCAGGGGAAGATCATCTACTATATTGATAACTAACAATATTTTAAATTGTTAATTACACATGATGTTACGAGTCCTTAAATTAGGAATGTGTAGTTTCACGAAATTCCCCATAAGTTCAATAAAAACACTATATACCCTTAAAAGTTTATACATATCTAGGTGTGTACGGAACCCTCGTAGTGTGAGTTCTACTCATACTCGACAGCTTTTACTTAGAGTAGTAAATACAAATTCTTATGCGTTTTGATATGAGGAACCTCATGGTGCATTTAGGTTTTACCGAGGAGACTTACTTTACTTTATACTTTTCCGTAGACAGTCAAAAATCAGTAACAGGGTTCAAAAGCAGCCTGTTTTTTTTAAACAGCCGTTAAATAAATATAAATCAACATTTATATTGCAGATTATTAATATTTTAATGTGGTAACACCGTAATAATATCACTTTTTCATATAGATTATATGCCAACACTCAGTGTGCGAAGCTTTTTCACGCTCTATCAACTCTCCAATTTCTTTTTTACCCTTCATTCATTCAATCCCATTTTTATTATTTATTACAGGTCCAATCTGCGAAGGTTTTCTGGAGAAGCATTAAGACATCTTCGATGCGCTACAGAATTATGCAGGGATCAAGATATGTCATTCTAATAGGCCTGCTCCAATGTTTTTACACTGCTATGACACAGGATATACCTGGTAAATGATTATTACTTTAACATTATTTCACCAATTCTCAGCTACAGAATAATTCGCAGAGAGCAGACTCACAATAAAATGATTTTTTTCTTTTCACCCAATTGCGAGCTCGAGGGACCGATATCAGCTCCGATACGAATTTACGTTATGGGCTTTTGGGGTCGACATCGGTTCCCGATGTATTGCGGCATCTAGACTAGTCGTTCAATATTTGGCATCAAATTAGTGAAATATCGCCTTAAATCTCCAGGATCAGTAATCTATTTCTTTTGGTGATAAATTCCTTTTATTCATAAAAAGATGTCACAAACGACCGTGCTAAAACCCCTTTCCGCAAGATATGAAGATGGAAATGCTATCAAAAACTTTCTTGCGATAAATCCATAATGCAAAATAAGCAGCAGTTTTTCTAAAGCCAGAAATGCTGATACCGCTGATATGAAAACTTGTAAAAACCCCGCATGAACATAGCACACCACGAAGCAAATGCTTAAACAATTTTAAGAAATTTCAAATAAGTAATAATTTAATGAAATTTCAAATAAGTAATAATTTAATTTTATGAAATTTCAAATAAGTAATAATTTAATTACACCTTTATGCACACACTCTGTGTTAGATGTATTATGTCATTTACAGAACGCCTGAATATCGATGATGGCTTTCCTAAAAGCGATCCACTCATATGGACTTTTCCTAACTGGAATCTCTACTTAAATCCCTTGACAGCCATATCTTTTCCTAACTAATGTAACTTGCCATATCTTTTTCTCACTGATGTCATTTTTTATAGGAAAAATTGTCTATTTGCCACTCTATCATAGGCGGTCGGGGGTTTCCATTTTCCTAATATCCCTTCGTGCACTTTCCTTTATATTCAACTACATTGAACGTCTGACATTCATGAACAAAATGCGTGTCTCACGTTAATTTCTGTGCGTTTTTACACATGTTTTCGAAGTATATTGTCTTTAAAATTCTGTAACTATGCTCTTCATATTCCTATAAAAAAATTAAATTATGCTGCCATTGCCGAAAAGATTCGAAGTCTATGTAACTGTAAAATTAAAAAAAAAAACCAGTGTGCTTTAGACCACACGATTGAAGTAAAACTTCTTTAGCTCCATCTATATATATATATATATATATATATATATATATATATATATATATATGTATATATATATATATATATATATATATATATATATATACATGTATATACATAAACATATATTAATTTTCTACAAATATTTAAATTTATTATCGGTTTTCATTGATAAATTAATATTTTTGAATAGATTTTTTATTTTTATTCATTATTTTCATTATCGGATACATCAGTAATTACTGTGGTTGATTGCAAGACTGAGACAATAGGCTTATGGTATGAGAAATAAGATACACAGGTTTTCGAATGAAAATCAGAAAGAAATCACCATTCGGTTAACGCTAGCAAAGTCGCAAACGAACTACTGACTCAGAAATATATATATATATATATATATATATATATATATATATATATATATATATATATAGTGGAAGAGAGAAAGAAAATGTGCACGCTCACTGCTCTCTCTTGCTCCTACAGTGTGATACAGACAATAGGCTTGCACTGTGTCTTAGATATACGAAACGTAACTCTCTCTCTTTCTATCTTCACTAACTTATATCTCCCTCTCAACTTCCGTTCGTCTCGCCCGATCACACTTTTCGTAACGCTCTCGTCACGCACTCACCAGCTTACTCCCCAAGTCAAGCGTACGTAAAGAAGTTTTACTTCAAAAATTAACAAACTGTAAACAGCACCGAACTGTATATATAATTATAATACTAATTGAATCTTTCAAAAATATGTGTAAAAGTATAATTTGCATAATTTGTTATAATTTATATAAGGTTTAATTTGCATAATTTGGTATAATTTATGTAAGGTTTAATTTGCATAATTTGTTATAATTTATGTAAGGTTTAATTTGCATAATTTGTTATAATTTATGTAAGGTTTAATTTGCATAATTTGTTATAATTTATGTAAGGTTTAATTTGCATAATTTGGTATAATTTATGTAAGGTTTAATTTGCATAATTTGTTATAATTTATGTAAGGTTTAATTTGCATAATTTGTTATAATTTATGTAAGGTTTAATTTGCATAATTTGTTATAATTTATGTAAGGTTTAATTTGCATAATTTGGTATAATTTATGTAAGGTTTAATTTGCATAATTTGTTATAATTTATGTAA
The DNA here is from genome assembly GCA_039881145.1 of Druceiella hillmani. NCBI lineage: Eukaryota > Metazoa > Arthropoda > Insecta > Lepidoptera > Hepialidae > Druceiella > Druceiella hillmani. The sequence continues at coordinate 6,152,120 of JAYKKI010000092.1, forward strand.
GGTTTAATTTGCATAATTTGTTATAATTTATGTAAGGTTTAATTTGCATAATTTGTTATAATTTATGTAAGGTTTAATTTGCACTTCACCGCTTTCTTCCACTTTAACAGGTGTTCCACTATGCACATTGGACGACAACAGTAATGGCTATTGTGTGAGTTATTACCAATGTAAAAATCTAATTATTTTGACAACAGGAGAGGGTCTCTTGACGCCGAAGTAAGTTAATGATTTGTGTGTTATCTAACAAAAAAATTAGACGTCTACAGTAAATCTTAAATTTACATTGTATATCTCTAGACAAAGCAATCCATAAAATTTGCTTTAAAAGTAAATAATTTTTTTTACCAAATTAAATCCTTCCAACGGAAGAAAAGGCTCAACTGTAAAAGGTAAAAATATAAAGAAGATTAAAAATAATAAAGATTATAAGAAGGATATAACACATGTCATATGAGTGAAATAGGTTTGGATTTGGTCAGATTATTGAAATCTATATTATAGCACCTTTATAACACATGTCATATGAGTGAAATAGGTTTGGATTTGGTCAGATTATTGAAATCTATATTATAGCACCTTTATAACACATGTCATATGAGTGAGATAGGTTTGGATTTGGTCAAATTATTGAAATCTATATTATAGCACCTTTATAACACATGTCATATGAGTGAAATAGGTTTGGATTTGGTCAGATTATTGAAATCTATATTATAGCACCTTTATAACACATGTCATATGAGTGAAATAGGTTTGGATTTGGTCAGATTATTGAAATCTATATTATAGCACCTTTATATAAAAATAATAAAGATTATAAGAAGGATATAACACATGTCATATGAGTGAAATAGGTTTGGATTTGGTCAGATTATTGAAATCTATATTATAGCACCTTTATAACACATGTCATATGAGTGAAATAGGTTTGGATTTGGTCAGATTATTGAAATCTATATTATAGCACCTTTATAACACATGTCATATGAGTGAAATAGGTTTGGATTTGGTCAGATTATTGAAATCTATATTATAGCACCTTTATATGAGTTTATAGTAGTGCCCATTAGTTGAGTTTATAGTAGCGCAATATATTATATACTTTTAAAAATGAAATCTAAATTTTAATATCGGCAGATAGGCTACAGTGACGTAGTCAACGTTTCATCTCGTGGTAGGGATGATACTTACTTAATAGGAAAAATTAGAGATAAATATAAGTGCTTTTTGAATTAAACTAGTCAAACTTTACTGAACGTTTAAGTACAAGATCTTCCATAATATTCTTCTTTTTCCGTGCCTCTCCCCTTTATTTGGGGTTGGCCCTCCTCATATTCCGGCGCCGAGTCAGACTATCTTGGGTTGTCCTTACATTTATAGATCTTTGGCAAAGATTGTCCACCACGTGGCCTGTGGTCTTCCTCTACCCGGGTTAGCCATGGAAGTTTTTACGGCATTATATTCGTCCCATCTCATCACATGCCCGTACCATCGCAAACGACTTTCCACCATCTTATCTACTATGGGTGCGACCTTGAAAGATCTTCTAATGTACTCGTTCCGTACTTTACCAAGTCTTGTGACTTCCGCTGCCCATTATAGCATTTTCATTTCGTTTCTATGCATTTTTTGTTCATGCTGTTTTTTGACGGCCTAACATTCTGCACCATACATCATAGTTGGTCTTACTGGTCTTTTGTATATGTTACCTTTTAGTTATATTGGCATCGTTGGGTTGCAGAGTACACCGGAGAGCATTCTCCATTTTTGCCAGGCAGCATTTACCCTATGGATAACGTCCGCGTCGACACTGGCATCCACACTCAGCATTGACCCCAGATATTTAAATCTGTTTCCCTTCGGTAATGGTTCTTCGTCGATATTTATGGAAGCGTTAGACAGTGGTTGGTGAGAAAATTTCCAATGTAGATATTCGATTTTGGTTCTGCTAATGCGTAGGCCATTTTCCACTAGTGCTTGCTTCCAACCACGTAGGGTGTTTTGAATCGTTTCTGCATATTTGTCGACCAACATGATGTCGTCGGTATACAGCATACACCAGGGAAGAGCAGCCTGGGCATGTTTGGTAAGATAGTCCATGGACAGATTAAACAGGAGCGGGCTTAGTGCCAAGCCTTGATGTACTCCAACTTTAACTTCAAATGGTTCACCGGTTCCAACTAGACTTCTTACTTGTGTGCTGATGCGCTCATATGCGTCTCTTACCAGATTGATGTAGTATTCTGGTATTCCTTCGGCCCTCATAGCTTCCCAGACTAACCTGCGCAGTATTCTATCAACTGCCTTCTCAAGATCTATGAAAACCATGTGAAGATCTTCTTTGCTGGCCCTGTGCTTCTCCATGAGGACTCTTAGAGCTTGTATTGCATCTGTGGTGGCTCTACCTGGTGTGAAACCATATTGATTTTCTGATACGGATATAAGATGACTGAGACGATTGTTTAAGATGCCCTCCCAAATTTTTAGTGCGTGAGATGTCAACTTGATACCGCTATAATTTTCACTGTCGCTTACTTCTCCCTTGTTCAAGATCATCCATAATAATTAAGTATTTGTAATAGGGCTTTGCGATTTGTTATTCATTATTTACAATATGTGTGTTTGCCTTTCTTCTTATTATGTAAAAAAAGTTCATTTTTTTGCCCTTGTTGACTACACAAACTTGTTAATGATGTCATCATTAGACAATGCTATGACGGTGCACGCCGATATCAATGTCTTCAAAATCTTGTTCCTCAAGTAGTTTTTTAAATGTTTCATCTTGGAGAAGCTTCTTTAGACATAGGTAATCGATATATTCATGACAGTATTCATCCATGTATTTTCCATCCATTGTAGTTTCTACCGTTTTGAACCTACATCATATACATGAAATTTTGCATAGATGGAGTGGCAGTACATTGTCATAGAGCGTTGTAAACTCTGTCAGCGGCAGATAATTGAGGGGATGGCTTTGTGCATATGACATGACACTAGAACGCAGGGTTAATTCAGGTCATTGCATTTAATAAATAAATGCATTCACCATTTTAAGACTGTCTTTTCTAAATAAAACTTTTTATTTAGAAAAATATAGTCTTTGAATGATTGATAGAATAACAGAGTACAGAAATCAAGTTTCCAAATAAGTGTTAGCAAACTTGGAAAATTTAAGAGGACATATATTGATCAATCTATAAAAATAATTTCTAGAAACATGGACAGCTACAGAACTCCGTTAATTTTTTATTGGCTATAAGTTTTTCTGGCGGCGCCGGCTCTAAATGCTCATCTTTGACCATTCATATTTATGTTACTTGCCTGGTTACAGGGATGATGCTTCTGATTGCTTCGATTACATAATGGCTTTCAGCAGCAGCATCAGGTGTCTGAATAGAGAAGATCGGGCAAAGCTTTTTCAAACATTTCTAATGCCAACAACGTCGAGAATATTAAAGGTTTACCAAAAAATTCTAACAGACGAGACAGCTTGGGTTATAGCTTCGTTTAAACGGATATATGACTGTCGAGTATATAAGTCTTAAAAGGTTTCATCACGTCTTGATCCATAGGTTAACAAAACTGGTGGTATTTGGTGACAAAGAAACCACTTTGACACAAAGATCGAAATCTCTGAGGGTAGCTGACATGGGTTCTTCTAAATTGTCAAGATTTTACATCATTTTGACTTGCCATAGCGCTCAGTCTCTGGAATAACGAATAAATCTTCCAACGAAGAAACAGTTAACTAAACTTTAAAGTTAGGCTTTCAAATTTATGGTAGGTCTGATTTAGAATTATTCTTCAAAGCTCTCGGATTTTTAGATCAATACTGCAAAAGAGGTTTTAATTTACAACCTCAGAAGAATTTATACTGAACATAACAAAAAAACTGACTAAGCTAAGGATCTTTCGCAGTCTTAAATCCAGGTAAAGACTTCTTCACACATACAATGAATCTAGGCATTTCTTCCAAAAGAGGTCTATCTCTTCACGTTAAACACCGCCTGAACATAGTAACCATCTTCCTATATTAAGCATTTCAACTTACTTCTGAAAAAGAAGATGCAGCATCATTATCGGCACTTGCTGACCACTCTCGGCAATGTTACGCCAATCGCAATGTTTTTTTAGAACAGCAAAACCAGCTGCTGCTGGCTACTAATTCTCAATTTTATTAAATCGTCGCAAACTTCTTCCTTTAGTTTGTCAAAAATTTATATAGTTATATCACTTAGTGTGTCCACGTCCACTGGACAATTTTTTTAAATTCATCTGATTTTCGCACCACGCTTTCAGCAAAGGCTTCAAACCAGCAATAATTGAGTGTCGTTTTCCAATCAAACTTGAACTCGTATAAGACTCAGAAGCGAGAAGATAAATAGGTTAAAATATGTATGATATTTTACGTAACTGATACAACTGCAGCGTGTGCGCATGACGCATGTCCATATGAGCTCACGCAAGCTCGAAACTGATCTATACATCGTGTACCGCCAGCTGTTGCGCGGGAGAAGGGAAATACTGTACCGTGAAGTCGGCAAGTGAAAAATTACATGGCTTTGAATTTACATAAGTCGGAATAACATGAGTCGTGATATTATTATATTTACAATTAATGCCATTTCACTATGTGAATATATGTTTAGAATATTTTTCACAGGTATTGGAAAGCACGAGATTTAGAATCATTCTATAGTTTTCTGGCAAATTTTAGATAAAATTTTTTCATGATTTTCACTAACAGTTTTGGGGAGTGAACATGTTTTTGCGGACATTTTCAGCAAAATTTATAGAAATAAAAAATAATTTTGTGACCTTTATACATCACTCCGAGCTGAGCAGAAACAAAACGCAAACACCTATATAAAACGCGAACACCAATACGAAGATCGTCAAGCTAATGTAAGAGTGTTGTGAAACCAGGCATGTTCAACTTTCTAACTAACGAGAGACCTAATAATGCAGCTAATAACAAAAAAACAAAATCACAAACAAATAGTAACTGGCGCCCCCTCTCACACTGAAAATACACACAATATTCAAACAAGTTATATAACTCGTTTTTCACGCCGACCAAAACCGAAAGAAAGAGTGTGTACAAAACCCTCCAAAGGAAAAAATAGACACAAAGAATATATTATCTGCTACATGCTCTAGCACTAAAATGGAAATGGGCCAGCCGTGTAGCACATCTACAAGACCAGGAATGGACCAAAAAGATAACAGAGTGGAATGGATCGAAAGGGAAACGTGAAAAGGGGAGCCCATAATCAAAGATGGGAAGACGAAGTTATTAAGACAGCGGGTCCTGACTGGTTTCAAACAGCCCAATGAAGAGAAGATTGGCTGGCTTTGGAGAAGGCCTTCACCTGGAGAGGGGTTCTTGTAGAAAATTAACAACTGATTATTTTTTTCTTTTAACTAAACAAAATAAAATTCAATATTATATAAACGTAACAACGAACACTATTCACATAACATAGAATAAGACAAAATGTAAATAATTTTAATATTGCAAGAAATTAAAGGCTTTTTTGTTTTCATATATTTATATGTCACTCTTTCAGTTGAAATTCGACATGATACATAAAAAACTTTCCATGACCCAAGGTTTTTAGAATAAGCGACTAAATCAACTCTATCCAAACATTTAAATAAATTACTTATTCTAGGAGTGATATGTGTAAATCTGAAGACAATGTACCGAAGAGATGCTGTTCCCGAGGGGAGATTGACATGTCTGCCCAAAAATGTGGAGCCAAATATACCGGAGGAACCGATTCTAGAAAATTGAGTCCATCGATGTCAGGGCCAACTATATTTGGGGAATTACCCTGGTCTGTGGCCTTATTCAGGTAAATGAAAAGTTTATATCTAAAATAAAAAGTGAAGCAGCTCGTAACTAGCCTTCGAAGTAATCGATGACTGGCTTTACTATTACAAAAAAAATTAAGTAGTACTTAAAATTGCTGTTGGTAAGTGGTATGTAAAATGATTGTTAAAGTGGTAAGTGAAATAGTTGGTAAAATGGTATATAATGCTGTGACAAAGAAGCAGGAGTAGAAAAACTTAAAGAACATTATATAATTCAAAAGGGTTAATAAAATTATGTTAAATGATTTGAAAGAGACATTAAATCAATTAAAAAGGTCAGTAAAATTACGTTAAATGACTTGAAAGAGACATTAAATAATTCAAGAGTCTATAAATTTATGTTAAATGATTTAAAAAAGATATTAAATAATTCAAAAGGGTAGGTAAAATTATGTTAAGTGATTTGAAAGAGACATTAAATAATTCAAAAGGGTAGGTAAAATTATGTTAAGTGATTTGAAAGAGACATTAAATAATTCGAAAGGGTAGGTAAAATTATGTTAAGTGATTTGAAAGAGACATTAAATAATTCAAAAGGGTAGGTAAAATTATGTTAAGTGATTTGAAAGAGACATTAAATAATTCAAAAGGGTAGGTAAAATTATGTTAAGTGATTTGAAAGAGACATTAAATAATTCAAAAGGATCGGTAAAATTACAGTAAATGATTGTAAAGACAATTAGACCACTATTTAAACTCTTCAATTGAAAAATAATATTCTCTCGTTATACATTTTAAAGGCCAATATAAAGATTAATGCGTAACATACTGCTGTAATCGACAATTTGTGAAACAAGATGTCATACAGCAAAAAGGGGTAAGTTTACAATGTCACTAGTGTATCGCATCTCTTTCGACGTTCATCTATTTGTAATTTACGAAGTTGAATAGGTCGCGTAAAAATATTTTTTAAAGTGAAAACTTCTTTTGAATAATTTTTTGATGGAAAATATTTGCGATTTTGCTTCACTTCAGAAATATTATTGGCAGTAGGCTGAATCTAGCTGAACTGTTCGACTTCAGATATACTCTCTCCTACGCTCAGTGTATGCGCAGTATGCATTTATAACGAAGATGCATATTTTCTCTTTTGACAAATATATTTATTTATTATGCGGTGCTGTTTGTACGTAAATCCAAAAATTTAAAAATTAATTGATCATATTTGTATGCATTAATATATCATTTTTACTTTGTTATTTAGTGTCAAAGTAGATAAAATATGATCGTTTGAATGTGCACAGTATTGTTTTGATTTGTTCATGTGTCTCCATGAGTGTATAGGTAATGGACGACTATTATTGTTGTTGTCGTGGTGTGTTGGGTCGATCACAAGGCATACGGCCTTTGACGATGCGACACACCACGGCGACCCGGGTTCGATTCCCGGCCGTTCGTCGAACGGGGCTGGACTGGTGTTGTGGTTGGCTGCAAGAGATTGCTCTTGTAGCAATAAGTCCGCCATATGTATCAATTAGATACATTAAAGTAGATAAATAAATTATTATTTATACTTTTTTTAATTTTCATATTAAAAATTCCCAACAAATATGGTACAATTATATTGGTTGCCAAAGTTTTCACTTTTGCAGTGTGGTCCTAAGCGCAACAACTTATTTTATGTATTTACATGTAATAAAGTTTGTGAATAATTACAATTTTCTACTTACGACAACATTTCAACAAGTTCACTTTCGATCATTGAGTTCAACAACTTTTGCTCAGTTAATATAATCAAAACGCAGCACGTCATCATTATGAATGTGATCAGTCCTGTGAATTGATGATATGTATGAGTTATTAAAAATGTGCATGCTGGAGAGTACTTAATTGAATATCTGCTCATTTTATTCTTTCTAATCAAAATACAGTACGTCGTCATCATGAATGTGATCAATCCTGTGTATTATGAGATGTTAAATACGTGCGTACTGTAGAGTAGTTAATTGAATATCATTATCTAAATGTATTAAATTTTGCTCAGTTTATTCTTTCTAATCAAAATACAGTACGTCATCATGAATGTGATCAATCCTGTGTATTATGAGATGTTAAATACGTGCGTACTGTAGAGTAGTTAATTGAATATCATTATCTAAATGTATTAAATTTTGCTCAGTTTATTCTTTCTAATCAAAATACAGTACGTCATCATGAATGTGATCAATCCTGTGTATTATGAGATGTTAAATACGTGCGTACTGTAGAGTAGTTAATTGAATATCATTATCTAAATGTATTAAATTTTGCTCAGTTTATTCTTTCTAATCAAAATACAGTACGTCATCATGAATGTGATCAATCCTGTGTATTATGAGATGTTAAATACGTGCGTACTGTAGAGTAGTTAATTGAATATCATTATCTAAATGTATTAAATTTTGCTCAGTTTATTCTTTCTAATCAAAATACAGTACGTCATCATGAATGTGATCAATCCTGTGTATTATGAGATGTTAAATACGTGCGTACTGTAGAGTAGTTAATTGAATATCATTATCTAAATGTATTAAATTTTGCTCAGTTTATTCTTTCTAATCAAAATACAGTACGTCATCATGAATGTGATCAATCCTGTGTATTATGAGATGTTAAATACGTGCGTACTGTAGAGTAGTTAATTGAATATCATTATCTAAATGTATTAAATTTTGCTCAGTTTATTCTTTCTAATCAAAATACAGTACGTCATCATCATGAATGTGATCAATCCTGTGTATTATGAGATGTTAAATACGTGCGTACTGTAGAGTAGTTAATTGAATATCATTATCTAAATGTATTCAATTTTGCTCAGTTTATTCTTTCTAATCAAAATACAGTACGTCATCATGAATGTGATCAATCCTGTGTATTATGAGATGTTAAATACGTGCGTACTGTAGAGTAGTTAATTGAATATCATTATCTAAATGTATTAAATTTTGCTCAGTTTATTCTTTCTAATCAAAATACAGTACGTCATCATGAATGTGATCAATCCTGTGTATTATGAGATGTTAAATACGTGCGTACTGTAGAGTAGTTAATTGAATATCATTATCTAAATGTATTAAATTTTGCTCAGTTTATTCTTTCTAATCAGGTAACAAGAAAGCATTCCTACTTGTATTGTCCCATTTAATCAAATGCGTTTTACATTGTCGTTTTAAAAAAAATAAAACATTACGAATTCAAAACAAATGTCATAATTAACCGTTTTAGTGCCATGGTTTTTTACTCATATACTCATATTTTTACGCATACATAAAAATGCCAAGGAAATCTTTTGTTTTTGATGTCATTTACCCTTGTCTCGAAAAAAAACTGTATCTCTTCCAAAAATTATCCAACTTTAATAATTTTTTCTGTGTTTTCTTAATAAAAACTTGTACAAGGATAATAAAATACAAAGAAAATTATGGAAATATAAAATTATAACAAAAACTGAAATCAAGGTCGCATCGTCATTTTCACAGTCCGGTACATCCTCCGTATCAGCAAAATAATTGTTATCGTCACTATTATCACTATCACTCAAAATTTGCATTACGCCAAATTGTGAGCGCACCACAATGTCACTCCCACTATTACCTTCTTCACAATTTGAAAACGATCATTTTCACTCGAATTATTTTCGTATTTCGACATTATGGGTTAAACATTTTCTTTTCCTGGATCCTTTTTATATTGTAATTACTAATAATATTATAATTTGAACTTTATGTAACACGTAGAAAGATAAAAAATTAGGTATGCGTGCGAGTGACCTCCCCTACCGCGCTGAACACCTACTGATTTCTCGAGCGCCATCGAACTCGTGGAAAATTTAGTAAGTACGCGCACGAGCGCGATGGCGCTCGTCAGCACTCTAACGGTTAAGTTCTACGACACTTCTAACCATACCTTAATGTTAACATTTATAGAGTGGCTGTCCCATTCATACCGATTTAGTTTATTATCATTTCTTGAGAGCAATCATGGTTTCAGTATTAATCTTGAGATGTGTTTAATTTTACATCAATAATATCCAACTTTGATACTGTACCCTGATCATGACTCTTTTTCTTTGAATTGAAATTCATTTTACATAAATTGGATAATTTTTGAAAGAGATTGAGGTAAATGACGTCAAAAACAAAATATTTCTTTGGCATACTTAAGTATATAAAACAATGGCACTAAAATGGTTAAATTAAGCCACATTAATTCATACAATATAGGAATTTACAAATATATTTCTTCCAGCACCGATAAAGAGCAAGATCTCCAAGATGAGAACGGCTATTTCTGTGGCGGCACTCTCATCCACCCCAGCGTTGTTCTCACTGCAGCGCACTGCTTCAACAACAGGGTACCGAGTGAGTTGCTCGTGAGAACGGGTGATTGGAAAATCCACGACACATCCGAAAATAGAAAACATCAAGAGTCTAAGGTCAATAAAATCATCACGCATGAGGACTACTACGACGGTGTGTATATAGAGAAGTCCTTTTAAAACGAAGATAGGCTATGAGATTTAAAGAATTTTGAATAAATTTGTGCACCACAGAAAATAAAGACGGAATCCTTTTATTTGACGCGTTGTTAGTTTCAGCTACTATCGACGAGATTGTTACTAACCCAAAAATTTTTAAAATTTCCATGAATTTAATTTTAAAACACAAATCTCATCCCATCAAATACAGTTCACTTGTCACGATGGTAGTATCGATAGGACTATAAGCTCTGACTTGCGAAGGCCAGCTTGACACGTTGACTGCCATGGTACTTCTTCATTTTCTGGTCATGTAACCCAACCTGGACTTGTTATCCTCTTCTCTGAGGCCATCTACTCATATTTACATCAATATACCACGAGTTACCACGTAGTTAGCTTTCTAGGCAATAACGCTAACTATGAGATGAGTCAAGTGTTAATTTGTTAGAAAGAATGGGTATAACATTTTTCTCTCTTACATACCCTTGATCACTGGGTATCAATAAAAACATTAGCCATGAAGTTGTCTTGTCCTCTTGAGATTTGATTTAAAATTTACAGAGACTCCCATTAGACGTGGATGAAAACTCAAAAACCAACACAAACCACACTTAATACCTGCATTTTTTCTTAAATGATTTTTCTCATCTGTCTATGAATAATTTAAAATTTAATTGATCCAATCAGTTATATGTTATGTTCTATAAAGTAAATAAGCTGCCTGTCCTGGCTTTGCCTGGAGAAAAGGTGCTTTGATTGGAATTTTGACGTGAATACGTCTTTAAATTTGCTACCGTACGGGGGCAATCCAAAAAACCTTATAATAACAAAATCGGGGGATACAGTTTGGCGTTGCAGTTTCGAATCTATCCTCTACATCAAAAATAAAATTATACCACTGGATAGCTAAAGGATCAAAGAATTCATTACGATAAGCGAGAACAGTGACGCATCGCGCACGGTGAAAGGGGAAGCACCACCAATTTGAGGTTATTTTGCTACGTATCGAGATTTCCAATTAGTATAACTTTTGAATCGTCAGATGTATAAAAAATAAAATCACTCTAGTTCAAAATATAATGTTTAATAAAGAAAATACTAATTAAGGATTCAATTAATTAATGTGACAATTGCGCCTGTTTCTTGTTGACCAATTTTGCCCATCGCTTGACCAATGTTGCCAAGCTGTTCTCGATATGCAGAGTATTAGATCACATCGACAGCATCGCACTTATTCCCCCGTTCGCCTCGCCTCCCCCGCTGAGCTTACTCCTTGCCTACCCGCTTATGCCACAGGCGTATCGTTCACAACATTGACTATCGACAATTAGAAATAGCAGGGATAGGTGTCACGAGATATTGTTTCATGCTAAGGTCCATGCACCATGAAAAAAGTAGAAAAACAGCGCTCTAAACTATACGACTGTGTAAGTTAATGTCAATCGGATAAGTCGTTTTTGTGCCAAACCCTAAAAAAAACAAACAAATTTTTGTTCTTTACAAAATAAAAACGAATTAAAGCGTAGGAAAACGGAAAGTACAGCATGGGACAAGATGGAGATACATCTTTATCAGAACTTTAAATTTCTAAATGACGAACTTTCATCGTATCGAATTCGACATATTACACATTTTGTTATCCACTAAGGAACGCAGGAGGTATATACGTTTAGGGTGAGAAGTTGTTTGTCTGCTTGTGTGTGCAATCCAATGTTCTTATTTATCTCCAAATGGTATGACCGATTTAGATAGGTTTTCAGTAAAATGTTTGTGATTCATTGGCAATGGTTATTTAATAGTTGTTAAGGTGATTACTCACCAGGGGGCTTCACAATAAATATTTTGTTGCAAACGAATGTTCCCATTTATCTCCCAAACGGTTTGACCGATTTAGATACAGTTTTCTGCAAAATATTCGGAACCAATCGGTGATGTTTCTTAGATAGGTGTTATGGTGTTAGCTGGCCAAGGGAGCTGCGACATTTTGTTGCAAACGAATGTTCCCATTATCTACAAAATGATTTGACCGATTTCAACACGGTTTTCTGCATAAACATTGTAATAGAAAAAGTATAAAATGAAAAGCAAAATTACAAATTTTGAAAAAACTCACAGTGAATGTAGTCAATGTAATCAAAAAAGATTAAATAATTTTTTTGGAAACCCCCGACTAAAATAATTACTTTATTTTGCATTATGAACCTGCTAATATAATTACAAACCCAAGAAAATCCATCGGGGCTGCCATAACCTGCCTATGCCTAAAACTTTGCAGTTTTATCAGTTTGTGACTAATTGAAATTCCGTTAGGTGTGCAAATAGATTTTCTGTGCTGCTACAATGTAATTGATATTGGTTATGGAAATGACAATCACAGCCCCGAGGGATTTTCTTGGATTTGTAATTATATTAGTATAGCTGGGCGAAACTACACTCAAAAGGGATCTATGCGGGATCTCGATGTAATTATGGATAATCATCCCACATTTCATGGTCAAATCGTGGAAACCTTTCATAAAGCTTGCAAGGTACCAAGATTCGTCGTACGAAATGCCCACGATTTTCAAGATACCGAATGTTAACACTATTCAACTCTTTAGTCCATAGTATATGTCAAACAAATGTAGTCATCTGGTCTCCGTATGAAGCTACTTATATCCTTATACCGCAGTAAGTATTACAAAAGTTTAATAGGTTTTTGTATTATAAAATGTATGGGTTGGATGTAATTCCCTTCAACTCCGACGGGAATTGCTTTTGATCATGCAATTTTTTTTTAAATATTAAGTCATTACGTTGATAGCCCCTCGATCCTGAGTTTAGTGGCCCTTTGTGCTTCTGACCGCTACATGAGGGAACAATGTCATTGTTTATTTTACTGCCTTGAGCGCACAGAAATATTCCACAGTGGTCATCTCTTTTTGTACGCTCACATTGCTCAATGTAGTATCGCTAGATTCACCTGGCCTAAATATTTTTTTCACCTCATTGACAGCTTCAGAAATGGGGTCATGGAGTTGCCAGTAGTTCACGGCTGAATGCTGGATGACATTTATCTAAATTACTGTGTATTTGTATTTAAATTGTATTGAATTGCTCTGTGATGTATTGTCTTATTTATTATTGTTTTATAACTATTTGTCATATGTTCTTCCACACGCCCAGCGCTTTGGGTAGATCTGTAAGTTGGGCATAGGGTTTTCAGGAAATAAATAAATAAACGTCTAATGCCAGAGAAGACATAAATCTCCATAACGGCTACAAATAGCGAAATTTATAATTATAGAGAAAGCTGTGTTGAGATAGTTTGGCTGTGCTAGGTACTGAAACCAGCAAATTTAATCATTTTATTCAATATTGAAACTAAATACTTCTGAAATGTGTTTCCAAGTTTTCCTTAGTTTTTGCTGAACCTGTATTCATTCCTGAAAAAATTTATAATGAGGCATTTTCGTAATTGGATATTTAAAATAGTATAAAACTGCAAATGATACCAACCAAACAAGATAAATTAACATGTCGACTTCCAACAACGAGTTATCTCATAGTTGGCATTCTTGTCTAGGACACCAAAACTATGAATCATCTCATACTTGGCGTTCTTGCCTGGTACGAGACAACTTGTAGTATATCAGTGTAAATATGAGTAGATGGCCTCAGGGAAGAGAACAAAAAATCAAGGTTGGCTCACATGAACAGAAAATTAAGGTGCCGCGACAGTCAACTTGTCAACTGCCCCGTTACGCCCTCTTCTCCCAATAACCTGCTTGAAACTAATCATCTTATAACTTCAATTGAAGGCAACAAGGCGAACAACGTTGCTTTGCTGATTCTGAGTAAACCTGCCGTTCTGGATGTGCACATTTCTCCGATTTGTCTACCAAATGAGGAGACACTTCCCAGTGCCGGTTCTGTATGCTTCACTGCCGGTTGGGGGAGAGACATCAATGACACTTACCCGAACGTCCTTGGCCAGGTTATACAATTTTAATGTTTATTCTATCATGTATTTAAATATTAACTTATATTATAGTAATAACAATTTTAACAATCACACAGTGGCTATATTCATATTATAATTTACATAGCATTTAAACAAGGGGAAAACTTATGTTTTACATCGAAAACATATCTTAACGATTTGAAAACGCATCATCTAATCTGCGATTATGTTACATTTTCAAATGAAACTTGTTTAATTACATTTTCAAATTACATTACTTCTTTAGGTACATTTTAAAATTACATTACTTGTTTAGTTACATTTTCAAATTACATTACTTAGTTAGTTACATTTTCAAATGAAACTTGTTTAGTTACATTTTCAAATGAAACTTGTTTAGTTACATTTTCAAATGAAACTTGTTTAGTTACATTTTCAAATGAAACTTGTTTAGTTACATTTTAAAATTACACGCTTACGTTACATTTTGAAATGAAACTTGTTTAGTTACATTTTCAAATTACATTACTTGTTTAGTTACATTTTCAAATTACATTACTTAGTTAGTTACATTTTCAAATGAAACTTGTTTAGTTACATTTTCAAATTCATTACTTGTTTAGTTACATTTTCAAATGAAACTTGTTTAGTTACATTTTCAAATGAAACTTGTTTAGTTACATTTTCAAATGAAACTTGTTTAGTTACATTTTCAAATTACATTACTTGTTTAGTTATATTTTCAAATTACATGATTATGTTACATTTTCAAATGAAACTTGTTTAATTACATTTTCAAATTACATTACTTGTTTAGTTACATTTTCAAATGAAACTTGTTTAGTTACATTTTCAAATTACATTACTTGTTTAGTTACATTTTAAAATTACATTACTTGTTTAGTTACATTTTCAAATTACACGATTATGTTACATTTTCAAATGAAACTTGTTTAGTTACATTTTCAAATGAAACTTGTTTAATTACATTTTCAAATTACATTACTTGTTTAGTTACATTTTCAAATGAAACTTGTTTAGTTACATTTTCAAATGAAACTTGTTTAGTTACATTTTCAAATGAAACTTGTTTAGTTACATTTTCAAATTACATCACTTGTATAGTTACATTTTAAAATTACATTACGTGTTTAGTTACATTTTCAAATTACACAATTATGTTACATTTTCAAATGAAACTTGTTTAATTACATTTTCAAATTACATTACTTGTTTAGTTACATTTTCAAATGAAACTTGTTTAGTTACATTTTCAAATGAAACTTGTTTAGTTACATTTTCAAATTACATCACTTGTTTAGTTACATTTTCAAATTACATTACTTGTTTAGTTACATTTTCAAATTACACGATTATGTTACATTTTCAAATGAAACTTGTTTAGTTACATTTTCAAACTACATTACTTGTTTAGTTACATTTTCAAATTACATTACTTGTTTAGTTACATTTTCAAATGAAACTTGTTTAGTTACATTTTCAAATCACATTATTTGTTTAGTTACATTTTCAAAAGAAACTTGTTTAGTTACATTTTCAAATTACATTACTTGTTTAGTTACATTTTCAAATTACATGATTATGTTACATTTTCAAAAGAAACTTCTTTAGTTACATTTTCAAATTACATTACTTGTTTAGTTATATTTTCAAATTACATGATTATCTTACATTTTCAAATGAAATCAGCGATTATGTTACATTTTCAAATGAAATTTACAAATTACATTACTTGTTTAGTTACATTTTCAAATGAAACTTGTCACATTTTCAAATGAAAGTTGTTTGAAAACACATCATCTAATCTGCGATTATGTTACATTTTCAAATGAAACTTGTTTTGCATTTCCATATACTTTGGTATAGAAAATATACTAATCAATCTCATTTTTACATTTTTCTAAACTGAAAACTTATAAAGTATGACTACAACTCGGACTACAATTGTTCCGTACACATTTTGGCATTTTACGGGTACATGGTGTTTCTATTGAACTATAAATATTAATTTTTCACAACATAAATACGTATATTGTCTACTACACATTTCAGAGGTATAAAAACATGGTGCGTATTCCAGAAATTATTTTTTCATAATTTTAGTTTCAGTAATCTCAGAAATAAGGGGTGGGGATGCACATTTTTGTATATTTGTCCATATATCTCCAGAGATATACTGCCTAAAATTGTGAAAACATATTTTTGTAATCCATATAAAAATGATACTCCACACTATATATGGAATTTTAAAATAATTTTTTTGTGTACTTCATTTTTCTATATATGAAATTTTAAAATTAGCTTTACGAGTACTTGATTTTTCTCTCTTAAAATTTTCATATAAATATTTTTTTAGTTATAGCTACTGACGTATGTGTGGAATAACATGGTATATTAACATGCCAGATTTCAAGTTTTTGTATTAAGCGGCTTCTGAGAAAAACGCCTGCCACGGACAAACACGCAAGTGATCTGACAATGGTTCTGATTTTGCTTTTTTTTTAAAATAAAACAGCTATATATAAATTATGAATAAGTTGTGCTGCAAAAAATTGCTTCTAAAATAAGTTAACTCATACAAAAGACATATAAACAATATTTTTTCATCATCGACATTTGTATGATAATTATCACGTAACACAAAAGTGGTATCGCTGGACAGCATAGTGTTAACCTATCTTCCTGCACAATCATGGAATGCCTAACAGCTTCTATTCTAGAAAATTTCTCCTTCGCAAATTGGAAAAATTTGGTTGACAAATTGGTTGTATTGACTTTTTACTTATATAAAAACAGAAACACCTAATTCTGTTTAACAGACGTATTAGATAAAAAACGCATGTTTGTTTGGTAGTACACATGTTAGAAATGAAACTGTTTCGTAAATTAATGAAAAGTTTTTAAAATAATTATGTACACTTGTTGTTTTGCTGCATGTAAACATGTCACTTTTGACATCGGTCTCAAATTGTCAATTATGAATTTTGTTATCTCTTCAGATAGTCCAAAATATTCTATGAAAATATTATTTGATAACGTATATGAATTAAGTACTAGCGTTTCTGCAAATGCAATTGAAATTCAATTTTAATATAGTATAACAATGTTTATTGGTATCTAATTTAATATGTAACATATTTTTGATAAAGTAACTATAAAGTTTGCCCAATTAATTCTACTTGTAAGGCGAAATCTACAAAATTTTTGAAAAAAATATTTAAATTAGCTATAAAGTCAATTGTACCGTCAAATGTTTCAGTTATCTTTTTACATAAAGGAAAAGAAGCTGCCATTTTAACGAACCAACTGTCAAAACAAAGGTTTCATGATGATACAACATGCAGACGTCTGCTTAAAGTTTAATAACTCCATAACGTTTACGTTATCCATAAAGTAACATAATACAACATAAGACTGATTAGTTACTTACCTTGTTTCAGAGTCTTTCCAACGAATAACAATAAAATGGAAAAAAAAGCATTTATTTAAACAAAAATATATTTATCGGGTAATAAATGAAAATATCAAGCGTTACATTTACATTGAAAATATCAAGTGTTACATTTACATTGAAAATATCAAGCGTTACATTAACATTGAAAATATCAAGCGTTACATTTACATTGAAAATATCAAGTGTTACATTTACACTGAAGATATCAAGCGTTACATTTACATTGAAAATATCAAGCGTTACATTAACATTGAAAATATCAAGTGTTACATTTACACTGAAAATACCAAGCGTTACATTTACATTGAAAATATCAAGTGTTACATTTACATTGAAAATATCAAGCGTTACATTTACACTGAAAATATCAAGCGTTACATTTACATTGAAAATATCAAGTGTTACATTTACATTGAAAATATCAAGCGTTACATTTACACTGAAAATATCAAGCGTTACATTTACACTGAAAATATCAAGCGTTACATTTACATTGAAAATATCAAGCGTTACATTTACACTGAAAATATCAAGCGTTACATTTACACTGAAAATATCAAGCGTTACATTTACATTGAAAATATCAAGCGTTACATTTACATTGAAAATATCAAGCGTTTACCTCATCTGTATTTCTCGTGTAAGAGCACACTAAAAGACAGTGTCATTCACTAAACTTATAGTCGTACTAAGGAAATTGCCGCTTCCTTAAAAATAATGAGAAATATTTAGTTAAACTGAATTCTACTATGGCGAGAGAAATTATTCTCTCGTCGCCCCAACTATAAGGTGAAATACTCAACCACTGCACAGCACAATGGATGTCCACATACATCTTTATCGGGTTATAATATTCACTGTACCTTTATCTCTAACATATCTGTCTTCACTTGCTACTATCAATGAAACATGTGTGTTGCTC
Source organism: Druceiella hillmani (assembly GCA_039881145.1). Lineage (NCBI taxonomy): Eukaryota > Metazoa > Arthropoda > Insecta > Lepidoptera > Hepialidae > Druceiella > Druceiella hillmani. The sequence continues at coordinate 6,170,799 of JAYKKI010000092.1, forward strand.
ATTTGGTGACAGTCAGACTTAAAAGTTGACTCTCTCCACCACAACGAACTTCAAAAACTCAACCTTTTCTTACCGCACGTAAAGTAGATTTAGTTGCTTCAGTTATTCTCTTGTTATCTTGATAATTTCAGGTAGAGATGAAAATCACAGACCGTGCTGCATGTCAGGAGGCATATAGGAAGGGAATACCAAACCCACGGTATAAACTTCACGACTCATTCATCTGCGCCAGCTCCACTGTGGACAGATGTACTGCGGACGGTGGTGCACCACTCTTCTGTAGCGTTCCTGTAAGTCTCTGCTCTCTTTAATGGAATAGGAAAAAAAAAAGCTGAAAAGGCAATACAAGAAACAGAGCAACCGTAGCACTCTAATGGTTGAAAAAAAATATATTTATTGGGTAACCCTACTCGTTGTACCGTGACTTGTAATTTATTTCATTTTACAAGTCATGGCACAACGAGTAGGCAATCCCCAGTACACCTGTTTTGTGCACCGATTTCTCGAAACTATTGGAACCTAAAAAAACCAAATATTGTTTATATATTTTAATTAAATTACAGTAAACTAAAGTACATTTGTTCAGATTTTATGTACGGAATATTACATTTTATTTACGAAATGTACTGCTCAAGACACAAGGGCCAATTCGCAGTGATACCCAGCAGAACGTTGAATGAGATAGCGCTCACTTGCTCACTTCAACTGCTCCAAATTCATAAGAGGGGTATCAAAAATTCTTGCTTTGAAATAACCCCATAGAAATAGTCGACTGGAGTTAAGTCAGGCAATCTGGGCCCCCAAATTGGCTTATGACTTTTCCCGGAAATAGCACTCTAATTGTGTTCATGGAGACCTTAGATGTGTGGGCAATGGCCCCATCTTGCTGTAGCCACACATCTGACTCGTCAACATCCTCCTCTCGTAGCTGCAGTACGAAGAAATTGTTAGTAATTTTGATATACCACTTTTGAATTCGGCATTGGGACAACCTTTATATATATATAAACATATATATATATATATATATATATGTATATATATAAAATAAGAAAGTGCCTTAAAATATTATCTAAATCATCAGACAAACGATAAATCTTATATTTTTTTATAATAGTTTTTATTTCTAAGTCTTTGAACTAGCGAGATGAAAAAAGTTCAGATTGCATCTCGTTGTACCCTTCATGCACAGATGTACCGTATTAATCCATGAAATTCAGACTCAACAGGACCATCGAAAAAGCACTATAAAACTCAGAGATCGAAAAAGAGGTTCATTTTCAATCAAGTTTGTTGTTCATTTCAATAGTCAATTACCTGTTAACATTACGTACCTTCGATCCATTACTAATAAAGCCATTCTAGACTTCATCATTCAATACATAAGAAAGACAACCTCAAAATCTAGGACCTTCTATATTCATATATATTTTCAACATAAAACAGATATTTATGTTTGTTTGTATATACATTTGTATATACTTATTATTCGTCTATGTACTGTTGTATTTTCGCTTAATTTGTTCTAATACAGTAAACTTCTATTTGATATTTGTTTTACTCTTTAGTTTATTTTTCTTATCAAACACAGATATTCAGAGTGTGATCTAGTCACTCTTGCCTAACCAACAAATCTAAACTTGACACTGGCAAGATTTCTCTCTGGAGATAATAATCGCCACAGAATAAAAGAAAAAAAACATAGTTTGACAACAAAATAAATGTCAATGTCAGTTAAAAGTTTACTTTTAATTCATTTAAGTAATGGCTACACGTTAAAAAAGACATTCGTTATTGTTTTTTGTAATTGATTGTACAAAGTTATTATTATTATTATTATTAGAGAAAATCTAATGAAATGTTCATTAGATTTGATTTATTATATTAATTTTTCATTAATGAATTCTTGAAGTTTTAAAAATATGATGTATGCGCATTTATGAAGATAGCTTTTTGTTTTCTATTATGCGAGATCACAAATTATATTTTTTGTTCCTTCTTAATTGTCAATCTCTGTTTTGTTTGGTTTTTTATATTCTCAAAAACACCAGAATTTTTAAAGATAAATTCTGTTTCTGTAACATCGGACCCATTTTCGCTGGTTGCTTTCCGATATCAAAGTGACCTAGTAGAGTCATTTCCACATTTTTTGAAAACTGAATATAAGTGATACCAATTATATGGAAACTTTTTCCAATACTAAATTGTTAGGTATGTTCCTAGACTCAAAATTATCCTGGAACATTCCCATTGCCAGGCTAATATGAATATTCTCCACGTACTTTCTGGGATGTGATGGAGCTCACACCCTACAACATTAAATTTAACATATAACCCTTTAACATATAATACTTCAACCGAACCGCTTCCTTGAGCTCTGCTTCGATGGTAGACGGGACCCCACTTTGTTGGCACTAACTGGACCGAATGACAGTGGGTCCGTACTTGAAAAAGCTGTATCTGTAAAAGTATAAGCTGTGTCCAATTTCAATGTCATTTGGATAACCTTTGTTATGCAAGTAGGGCAATCCGAGTCCCTTGTTTCTTTAAAATATTTTAAATAATTTTAGTATTTTTTTCACAGCATTCCAATGAGATTCATTATAACTATATAAATATCAACTTACATAACCTACAAAGAACATGATATCAAGCCTATTCAGAGTTATAGCATAAATCAGTGATCCTACTTCTTCTCTATGTTTATAGTCTTTCTCAGGTCGGCATTGCTCTATTGCAGTCTTACATGGAGATCAGATTTAATTTTAATAAAACAGGACTTATTTAAAAGCTAATCAAATTTCATATTCGAGGCTCTAAGGTGCATGTTTTAGTCTGTAAAGAGATTTGCTGAATTAACGTAGCGTATATAGTTCGCATCCCAATCTCTCGAACAATGTTATGTATATATTTTAATGCTTAAAAAAATAAATAACAAATGTTTTTTGACTATATGGAGGTTTCTTAGTCTAATTTTCCTATATCACGGAATAACTTTCCTTTTGTTTTTGTTTGTATAGAGAAGGGTATAAAACACGAGTAAGATTAAAATGCATTTCAGAAAAATTACATCAAATTTGACTATGACAGTAAAATGCAGGCGTACTGACAACCACCGGATTGCACTGCTCACTGACATTGTCTAGTATCTTATTACGCTGGAAGAGTATGGTGGGTCGTTGACAAACCAAAGAGTGTGGTTTTCAGATATCCTGACCTCGTCTTTTCTGTTGTCGTTTGGTTGTTACGACAAGCAAGGACATATATCATTCTAGAAATGAAAGTATATGGAACTACTGTCACTTGTTTACACCTACAATAATTGTGTCATATGGCACGAAGCTGTAATAGAAAATAGAGAATGCAGTAAATAATCTATTCCCTAAAACTTCAGACTTATTTTCCGTTTTAGATGTTGTTTCGCGTAGACAATTGCGTTGAATATTTATGACTCACAAGTTTCTGGAGATAATGACATTGTTATATCTAAATGTGGGCCTTTAAGGGAAAAATATATATTTTCTATAAAAATATACTGATTACCAGAAAAAACATGTGCTAGTCGCCTGTAGTGTTTCAATTTTGGCAAACGAAAGTATTGATGTCCGTATTATAATGGTTTTATGTACAAATTCGATATACGTTTTATTAATAGCAATATAAATATATATTTGTTACAGGGACAGAACAACAGTTTCCTACAGTACGGTATTCTATCGTGGGCCACAGGCTGTGACTCCGCTAAACTGCCAGCTATCTACGCATCTGTTTCTAAATTCAGGAAGTGGATCGACACTCATGTGGCTAACAATAAATTTGACAGCACTTCCTACACTTACGCGCCAAAATAAAAATTAATTAACATTTAATATAAAATTTTTTTTTTATTTACTACTTTAATATTGTTTTATTTGATTGCTAGCCTTATGTTTTTGTAATAAAAATCTTTTATATCAAGTTCAGGTTTTTTTTTTGCAAATTAAGTTAACTTGCCGATTGTTGGTCAAACTAAGGCGAACCTCCTTGGCACACCCCCGACACTCCACACTGGCTTTTGACAGCGTAGTGCAGCACGTGGATCTGGGTTCAATTCTCAGCCACTTGTTGGGCAGGGCTGAATCAATATTCTAGACGGCTGTAAAAGATTGCTCTCGTAGCAATAAGTCCTCTGTACGTACCAATAGTTTAAAGTACGTGAATGAATAACAAACCTTAGAGCGAATAGCTAATTCGTTGAGAGTACCATTAATTTTGTTAGTGAATTTATAACCATGAATAGTTATTGCATATAACAGTAATTATAAAAGTGCCTTTTTGCGCGGCCGAAATACAATTTTTACAAAGATAGACTCAAAAATGTAGTTACAACATAGTCGAAGCATTTGTGCCATACGTATGTAGTTGTAAGAGTGTAAAAAGTAATGAACAAGATGAAAAAAATTTTCCGTTTTTGTAATAAATAAACTTTTAAAGGATGTCTTTATAAAAAGCAAATTTTGTTATAAAAAAATCGCTTATCCAAATAAAAACTTGGTATCGTTAAATTTTCGATAAGCCAAAAATTTAGTAATCATATAAAACAAAATTGTACGCCATGGATAAATGTGTATCACCATTCGATTTGTTCTATCTAGGGTATTTGACTACATTTTTTTATTACTAAAACAGAATAAGTAATAACATTAAAAACGGTTAAAATAAATATATCGTACCTAGGACTTTTCATTACGAAATTATAACGACTTAAAAACTAGCGAACTACAATTCGTACGAAAACGCCCCGTAAAAAACACAACTGGCTTATGACGTCACAAGTCAGTATTTAGCATTCATTATAAGGGAGTTTATTAAATATGTTTAGTATCTCGTCAAATATTGCGTTTAAGTTATATATTGCGTATTATAATTTTCTCATTTTTTTGTGTGGAGACTAAATTCATAACTTTTTCAAAAATAACACTTCATTTTCATCTCAATTAATTGTTTGTTTTATGCATTATTTCTTTCAAGTAGGACTATTAAAGTCTCTTTTGACATGTCACGATTTTATTTCTAATTATTATGAACAAATATCCTTATTATCTACAAACAATCAATCAGTCCCTCTTAATGAGGATCAGAATGTGCATTTTACCCTATAATGGCCTCCACACATTTTTATCTTCAACATGATCCCTGATGCTACAATAAGTCTTCGAAATAAGCACGTGTTTAATATGCGTTTTAAATTTCGCTATAGGTTTATTATATCCTCAGGTATCCTGTTAAAAAAACGAACACTATTTCCCAGAAAAAACTTAATAGTAATTTGTAATCTAAATTTAATATTATTAATATTAATTTTATTTCTTGTATTAAGAGTATGGATAGCGGCCTCTTTAACGAAGAAATTTAAGTTCTTTTTTACATACAATAAGTTTTGATAGATATATAATGACGGCAAGGTTTAGAATATTTGCCTTTTTAAATATATCTTCTCAGTCTTCTCCCTCTACAGTTTTAAAACATTTTTCCAAAAAATATTGACATCAATGAAATTCCCTATAACTAACATTCAAACGACAGTCAAAATACTATCCTTTATAAATACAAATAACAAAAAAATTAGGTTATTTAAAGTTTACTGAAAAACTAGATCGGCAACTTGAAATTTCCAATGCATTCGAAAAATTCACGATACTTGGAAATATACAGCAACACATTTACACGGTAAATATTGCTAGTTATTGATACTTGGAAATATACAGCAACACATTTACACGGTAAATATTGCTAGTTATTACAGTGTGTCAATAAAGATGCATTTACTTTTGCAAAATCCCACCTGAAATAAAACGTAACTGTATCGCAGTAATACACGATAGCGACAAACGCAGCAAAGAAATCTATTAAACCTATGAAAACTATTTAACCGTTTGAGTGCCGACGAGCACCTTCGCACTCGTGCGCGTACTAACTAAATTCACCACGAGCGCGATGGCTCTCGCGAAATCAGTTGCTGTTTAGCGCGCGGTAGGGGAGGTCGCTTGCACGCATCGCTAATTTTTTATCTTTCTACGTGTTACATAAAGTTCAAATTATAATATTATTAGTAATTACAATATAAAAAGGATCCAGAAAAAGAAAATTTTTAACCCATAAAGCCGGAATACGAAAATAATTTGAGTGAAAATGAGCATTTTTCAAGTTGTGATGAAAGTGATAGTGGGAGTGACATTGTGGTGCGCTCACAATTTGGCGTAATGCAAATTTTGAGTGATAGTGATAATACAGTAGTTGACATAAGTTAATTAAAAACCAGTCTTGAAAAAAATTAAAAAATTGATTGTATAATAAGCCAGTTATAGGCTTCTAAATTTGAAGATATGGATAGAGAATATAGTGTGCAATATTAAAAATGACTTCACAACACAATATTCCCGTCCTCGTCTAAAGGTTAAATTTCAACTTTTATAACTCGGTCAATTTTTAAGATTAAAAAAAATGTTTCACTCTTCATCAGCTTGTACTTTTAAATTATGATTAATGAAATAAAAAAAAATTAGTCAAATACCCAATAGTGATAACAATTATTTTGCTGATACGGAGGATGTACTGAACTGCGAAAATACGATGTGACCTTGATTTCAGTTTCTGTTATAATTTTTGTTCACAATATATATTTCCATAATTTTCTTTGTATTTTATTATCCTTGTACAAGTTTTTATTAAGAAAACACCGAAAAAAATTATTCAAATTGGATAATTTTTGGAAGAGATAGTTTTTTTTCGAGACATTACCCTAAATGACATCAAAAACAAAAGATTCCTTTGGCATTTTTAAGTATATATGAGTAAAAAACAATGGCACTAAAACGGTTAATATAGATTATTATAGAAGTTTACCCTCATACCTACTGTCTAAAACCACCTCGAACCTCTTTAAACAATCGGTAAATTATTTTGTTACTTTGATGGAACCTTCCTTAATTACCAAGCTAAAGTTAAGAGCGATCTGTCAATTTTATTGTTTGTTTACAGCAGCTGTCCTAACAGGTCGACCTCATAAATTGCTCTGCAAATATTATGGATTGTTTTGTGTTTGAAACAACATTTCTTATGCCGAATCATTAAAAAACCTACGGTGCTTAACTATATAGAAAACACAGGCATACGAGTGGTAAAAATCTTTCAGAGGGGTGCAAAGTAGTATATTTGCCATGACTATATATATATTTGCCATGACAAAGTAGTATATTTGCCATGACACTACTACTGTACATCTCACTGAACCAGAAAATATATTTAAAATGATAATGGAAGTTTTTATTATCTGTGGAACTTGGTATACTATCGAAAGATTATTTGATAATGTAGTGGATAATTCGGTACTCAATTACAATGTAAACCTGTTAAGAAAACTACTTTTCGATTTTCATATCCGTATCAATGTCGGAACCAGAAAATATATTTAAAATGATAATGGAAGTTTTTATTATCTGTGGAACTTAGTATACTATCGAAAGATTATTTGATAATGTAGTGGATAATTCGGTACTCAATTACAATGTAAACCTGTTAAGAAAACTACTTTTCGATTTTTATATCCGTATCAATGTCGGAACCAGAAAATATATTTAAAATGATAATGGAAGTTTTTATTATCTGTGGAACTTAGTATACTATCGAAAGATTATTTGATAATGTAGTGGATAATTCGGTATGCGATTACAATGTAAACCTGTTAAGAAAACTACTTTTCGATTTTAGTTTCCGTATCAATGTCTGAACCAGAAAATATATTTAAAATGATAATGGAAGTTTTTATTATCTGTGGAACTTAGTATACTATCGAAAGATTATTTGATAATGTAGTGGATAATTCGGTACGCGATTACAATGTAAACCTGTTAAGAAAACTACTTTTCGATTTTAGTTTCCGTATCAATGTCTGAACCAGAAAATATATTTAAAATGATAATGGAAGTTTTTATTATCTATGGAACTTAGTATACTATCGAAAGATTATTTGATAATGTAGTGGATAATTCGGTACTCAATTACAATGTAAACCTGTTAAGAAAACTACTTTTCGATTTTTATATCCGTATCAATGTCGGAACCAGAAAATATATTTAAAATGATAATGGAAGTTTTTATTATCTGTGGAACTTAGTATACTATCGAAAGATTATTTGATAATGTAGTGGATAATTCGGTATGCGATTACAATGTAAACCTGTTAAGAAAACTACTTTTCGATTTTAGTTTCCGTATCAATGTCTGAACCAGAAAATATATTTAAAATGATAATGGAAGTTTTTATTATCTGTGGAACTTAGTATACTATCGAAAGATTATTTGATAATGTAGTGGATAATTCGGTACGCGATTACAATGTAAACCTGTTAAGAAAACTACTTTTCGATTTTAGTTTCCGTATCAATGTCTGAACCAGAAAATATATTTAAAATGATAATGGAAGTTTTTATTATCTATGGAACTTAGTATACTATCGAAAGATTATTTGATAATGTAGTGGATAATTCGGTACTCAATTACAATGTAAACCTGTTAAGAAAACTACTTTTCGATTTTTATATCCGTATCAATGTCGGAACCAGAAAATATATTTAAAATGATAATGGAAATTTTTATTATCTGTGGAACTTAGTATACTATCGAAAGATTATTTGATAATGTAGTGGATAATTCGGTACTCAATTACAATGTAAACCTGTTAAGAAAACTACTTTTCGATTTTTATATCCGTATCAATGTCGGAACCAGAAAATATATTTAAAATGATAATGGAAATTTTTATTATCTGTGGAACTTAGTATACTATCGAAAGATTATTTGATAATATAGTGGATAATTCGGTACGCGATTACAATGTAAACCTGTTAAGAAAACTACTTTTCGATTTTAGTTTCCGTATCAATGTCTGAACCAGAAAATATATTTAAAATGATAATGGAAGTTTTTATTATCTGTGGAACTTAGTATACTATCGAAAGATTATTTGATAATGTAGTGGATAATTCGGTACGCGATTACAATGTAAACCTGTTAAGAAAACTACTTTTCGATTTTTATTTCCGTGTACGTATTTTATAATTTGGATTAATTTAAAACTTCTCAAATTGTTATTTACTATAATTTACCCATTACTTATTTTTCAATAAAGTAAACAAATTAAAGTAATTATAAAATAATGACTAGGGATATGGATATTCCTCTTCATCATAGGAAGTCGATAAAACTAAATGATAATGAAACTAAATATACCACACTATTGCTCTATGTATATCAGTTGTATCGACAATGTACTTATTTCCAGCTCAGAAACAGTTCCTTTGAAACGATAAGAACGCTTATGGCTCTTCTGTTCTTTTAAATTTGGAGCCCACATGAAGCCAAGTACAGCTTGACGAATGAAGGTGTGCAAAAGATGTTGTTTCGAGATTTGTATAGGAGACAGTATGGTTACTTTCCATTTCTTTTTCCTACCGATTTCCTCTGGGTATGCTAAGTTTCCATTCCTTGCAACTCAGAAAAGATGTGGTACTAATGACATTTATCTTCCAGCTTTTGTAGTTCTCATTTATTTTGTGTTCATGTTTAATCTAATAGTTTAACTTTTTCGTTACGAATATTTTACCTGTAATGTAACTATAAATAAATACGGCCTATATATATATATATACATATACATATATATTTATATATATATATATATATATATATATATATATATATATATATATATATATATTCAAGTTCTTATTTCTACTATAAAAAATTTACAGAGTCCTTTTTAATTTTTTTGAAAATTTTTTAGTTGACTGGTGACTGTATCTTCATCTTGTGAGTACAAGATTTTCCAAGAGCTGTTCGACAATACCTTTTATAATTTTGATTAATTAAGAGCCAGATATTAAACATTTTTACAATCCTGTGAGCATTATAACAAATGACAATGATGAATGAAAATATGACAAATGTTAATTTATATTCAACAGATTTAATTGGATAGTATGACATACAAGAGATAAATTTGCTCCATACACACATCAAGGCATAACACAGCAACCGACTTTTTTAAACGGTAAATAGGGTTAAAATCTGCCACTACTCAATGAATCACTTAGGATCTCATACCCGTCTGACTTGCTGGACCCCGACACACCACGGAGCCCAAACTGATGGCAAATAGGCTAATACACCGTATATTGCCCTTTACATCAATTTGAGGGTAAAGTTGTTCAGGCACCGGCAAGCCTGGACATGCGAGCATCCCCTGGTCAACTTCAGTGTCACCGTCCTGCAAAAAGACAACTCGATCACAACAGTAATTCATAATAATTTGGTGGAAGTCCGCTGATACTCCCCGGGACTCTAACGCGGACAAATGGCTGACCACCAGGCATTGTCAAATGCGCGGGAGATATCCAGGATCCTAAACATATTTGTCCAGCCATGCTTCAACCCAGGACAGAGCTGAAGAAATCGTGTCTGAAGTGGATACTCCCGAACGGAAACCAAATTGTCTCTCAGAACCCGGCGAATGAGACAGCTGTACCAATAAGCGAGCTGCCAGTATTCGCTCAAGCAACTTCCGAAAGACTGGAATGAGCATAATGGGTCTGTACACTTTTGGATCGCCATACGATTTCCCATTACTCTTCAGTATGACCTTAAGTCTCCCCCCTTTCCATATCTGCCCTAAATGCGGGGCAGGCGTCAGTGCCGACTCTGTGGTCTGAAGGCTTCTTGAATCTCATGCAGGTGACGCAAATGTCAGAGGCTGGTTCCTTCGGGCATTCTTAGCCATCGTGGCCTTTTTCTGTACATCGGTTGCAGAATTGCTCGTCCTTACAAAGGCGAGCTACGTGGCCATACAGATGGCATCTGAAACATCTCGTCACCTGCAGAAGTCAGCAACTCGTAAAGATGTCTAATTTACAAAGGCGTGTCCGGATCTGATCAGGCTTTCTCTTAAGCTCTGAGGGAGTTCAAGAACAAAATTTTTATTGTCGGACCGGAAAGTACGGGTGTTGGCACGGATTTTGTCCAATTCTGTGGATGGAAATTCTTTTAAGTTATCTTCCTTTAGTACTTGGATTAAGTCTTCGGATGTCAACTCCTTTGGTACCTCATAGACAATAAGTGAGGGCAGTTTGTCTCTTTTCTCTTCAATTTTGATTCAATTAATAGAAGACGCTACCTTCTGGAGCTTTTTCGCACTCGCAGCATCACGTGCCTCCACAGCAACGCCACCATTCCGCTGATGAATGGTTGATCTTGATAACAATGCTCTGAGGTTTGATCTCTTTTTCAACAAGTTGAGCAATTCCGAGCTTGTCCTGAGTTTCTCTTTATTAGAATCAGAGATAAACACATGTCTCTGCCTTGGCTACGGCTCTTTGTGTACTTCCAGAATTTTGGCTTTTAGAGGCACAGGTGGAGTGCGACCAGCCAGGACGGCTGCACTTATAAATATATAATTAAACATGTCTCTCATAGATTCTGATTATTTTTAAAACAAGGATAACATTTCATAACATGTGACTAATGAATAACCACCGCTATTGAATAAACCCATTATGTTAAAGCAATCGGGCATTTTACATATAGAGTTACATGTAAGTGTTAGGGGGAGTTACATGAAAGTGTTTAAATGTTTTACTAAAATCTAAATTAAATTAATGTCTATAAAATTTTTGCAACACTTCTTTTATATTGCATTGAAACAAATATTTAAAAACAAACTGATAATTGGCATTTTTATGAAATTACATTTGACACCTGACAACAGGCACTGACATTGAAATATTTCAATCACCAGCACCCCTAGCAATTAAGCTAAGTACACCACTCCTTTAATCCAACCAACACTTTGTGTTGTATTTTTGTACTGATCCCCTCTGTTGATTAGAAGAAAGTTAAAGTATTTTTTAATAAATTATTGGTCTATGGTCTTCATGAATATGTCGTGTATGTACATAAAGTTAATCGAGTTTGTCACAGAACCTGTATTTGACATTAAAAAATTAACTTCCGACATTCCTTCTATGTGTGAAATCATTTGTAATAAGTAAATCTTGTTGTATAAATAAATACGGCCATTTTAATATTTCATAAAACAATACAGTGTTTAGTTTTTCAGAAATTGAACCTCATATTCGCATGTAATAAAACCTCATTATAATTAATGACGTAATTATTTTCAATCGATATAACCCCTTTATATTTAATGACGTTTATTATTCTGTTGATAAAAATACTGTAACAATATTGACATAAATATAAACGAATGTTAATTTTTCTGTTTTCAGAAACTGAACCTCATATTCGCGCGTAATAAAATCTCATTACAATTAATGACGTAATTATTTTCAGTCGATATAACCCCTTTATATTTAATGACGTTTCCTATTCTCTATCGATAAAAATACTGTAACAATATTGACATAAATATAAACAGATGTTAATTTTTCTGTTCTTTTCTACGCTACCTCTATGTTTTTGCACGGTCTCTGTAGTGCTTTATATTTATATGTCTAATACTCTATGTCTAATACTAAATACCGGTCGAAGCTTGGGGATATCCGTCTAAAAAATTACGAACTAGTAATGGATACTTAGTAGTACCTTTGACTGGATGAAGGTGCGAGTTGTATTTCTAAAGAGTTGTAACTCAATTGTTGTTGACAGTGTGCGATGGAACTTGTCGGGGCCAACAGCTCTTTGCTGGAAACCTGAGGATGAAGTAAAGGATAATATCAAAGCGATCTATGGGTAGTGTTATTGAATCCGTTATGTTCGTGAGAAATTAAATGTTGCAAATGCTTTTTTGCGTACATTTTATAAATTATTTTTAACATACCATTTAATTATCTTCCAGCATTATGTAAGATGAAGACGACGTATTTATTTATAATTTATAGTTATAAGGCGAAAGAGATGCGTATCCTGTAGTCCATGCTACGATATACTCATATATGTAGAGAGTAGACATCTATGGGTAGTGCTAATGAATCCATTATGTTTGCGAGAAATTGAATATTGCAAACGTTTTTTGGTGTACAGTTCATAAATTATTTTTAACATACCCATTTAATTGTCTTCGTCCTGTATTGTGTAAGATGAAGAGGACGTATTTATTTATAATTTGTAAGGCGAAAGAGATGGATATTCTCTAATCCGTGCGACGATATACTCATATATGTAGTGAGTAGACATCTATGGGTAGTGCTAATGGATTCACCATTATGTTCGTGAGAAGTTGACTGTTGCAAACTCTTTTCGATGTACATTTCATAAGTTATTTTTAATATATCCATTTAATTGTCTTTCAGTATTTTGTAAAATGAAGAAAATATATTTATTTAAATTTGTAAGGCAGACGAGATGCATATTCTCCAATCCATGCTAAGATAAACTCATATATGTAGAGAGTAGACAATATAACTATATTCGTTCAAATCTTGTCTAAAACTAAATAGAATTTTGTCATAAATCGTTGATTTCTGTCGACGCCCATATTATGTTAGCTTTCAATTTCTTTTTCTAGAATAAGAAATAGCTATATCCTATCCACGAACCCTTGAAGATCTTACCTTCAGTTGCATTGTATAGTGTACAGTTCAAACGTCACTTAATACGATACCTTTTGTATAAATCTTTTAAAACTGTGGAGTAGGTTTAAAAAATCTTGTGATGAAAAAAATAATGCATATAACAAACAATTAACCGAAACTTCTAAATAGGAAAAAATGTAAATTTGTTTGTTCATTAAATTGAAAAGTTATTATTATGAATTTAGTTTCCACAGAAAACAAATGAGAAAACTATAATTATAATGAATGCTAAATAACAGGCCAGTGACGTCATAAGCCAGTCGTGTTTTGTACCCGGCGTTCTCGCGCGAAACGTAGTTTGTTATAACTATGCAATGAAAAGTCCTGGGTATAATATATTTATTTTAACCGTCTTTTAACGTTATTACTCATTCTATTCCAGTAATAAAAACATAGTCAAATACCCTATTGATTCTGAATAAGAATCAATATTTTCTAATATAATGAATGAGATATTTTCTTAATGCTATTTCTAGAAATATTCCTAAAAATAAGTCCATTTATTCAACATGCGCAATAAGAAATTGATTTTTGGTTATTTAAGTATTACAGTCCATTGGATATAGACAGTCCAGTATTTAATATTGGCTGATCCTTATTTGACCATACATAAAAAAGATCAACAATTAAATAATTGTTCCACTTTGGACGTAAACATTCTAAAATAAAACAAGAAAAGACACTTATATATACATGGGTTTCTAAGTACGTAATTATTTGCAGAGAAAAGCATTGGAAATAATCTGACAGCATGAACCATTGGTCCATCTTGTCAAGGTATCCTGGTTCGGCGGCCTCGCGTAGCGTGAGAAGAGCGGCTGCGAACAGTCGACCGTACTCAGCCTGGCGCTCGCTCGTCCATAGCGCACCACGCACCCACGCCATCGTCAGCGAGCCTGAGCGCAGTTTCTCCAGAATGACGAGGTGCAGAAGTTGAAATAAGTGGATTTACTAACTGTTATGAAAGTCGAGATACGATTAATTTAATTCCGTTACTTCAAAAGAATAAGACATATATTTTTATATGTTTATCACGTGATCACAAACACCAATCACAAAGCATGACGTCATTTTTAAGCAACGTAATTTGACATTTCAAGTTGTGAGTTAATTTGAGTTCGTTTATTATGTTTGACTTCAATTCACTAATTAGGGCTTCATTCTATTAATGCCTACTAAACCAATTATTCTAAACTCCATATAATTTTGTATGTCAAAAGGAAACTAATATAGAATAAAAATGTGCATTAACAATCCTAACGTTTTAATCTTGGGACATACTCTTTAACAATAGGTACCAAGTACCTAGCTTATAATAGTATTACTTATTTTTATATCAAATCAATCTTTACAAAGGTAAATCGGTGAATTCGCTGATATCTCTGCTGTAACTTTTCTTTGTGCAAGTTGCAACGTTTTAACCTTAGGACATACTCTTTAACAATAGGTACCAAGTACCTAGCTTATAATAGTATTACTTATTTTTATATCAAATCAATCTTTACAAAGGTAAATCGGTGAATTCGCTGATATCTCTGCTGTAACTTATCTTTGTGCAAGTTGCAACGTTTTAACCTTAGGACATACTCTTTAACAATAGGTACCAAGTACCTAGCTTATAATAGTATTACTTATTTTTATATCAAATCAATCTTTACAAAGGTAAATCGGTGAATTCGCTGATATCTCTGCAGTAATCTTTCTTTGTGCAAGTTGCAACGTTTTAACCTTAGGACATAAACTTTAACAATAGGTACCAAGTACCTAGCTTATAATAGTATTACTAATTCTTACATCAAATCGATCTTTACAAAGGTAAATCAGTGAATTCGCTGATATCTCTGCAGTAATCTTTCTTTGTGCAAGTTGCAACGTTTTAACCTTAGGACATAAACTTTAACAATAGGTACCAAGTACTTAGCTTATAATAGTATTACTTATTTTTATATCAAATCAATCTTTACAAAGGTAAATCGGTGAATTCGCTGATATCTCTGCAGTAATCTTTCTTTGTGCAAGTTGCAACGTTTTAACCTTCGGACATACTCTTTAACAATAGGTACCGAGTACCTAGCTTATAATAGTATTACTTATTTTTATATCAAATCAATCTTTAGAAAGGCAAATCGGTGAATTCGCTGATATCTCTGCAGTAATCTTTCTTTGTGCAAGTTGCAACATTTTAACCTTAGGACATAAACTTTAACAATAGGTACCAAGTACCTAGTTTATAACAGTATTACTTATTCTTAAATCAAATCTATCTTTAGAAAGGCAAATCGGTGAATTCGCTGATATCTCTGCAGTAATCTTTCTTTGTGCAAGTTGCAACGTTTTAACCTTAGGACATAAACTTTAACAATAGGTACCAAGTACCTAGCTTATAATAGTATTACTTATTTTCATATCAAATCAATCTATAGAAAGGCAAATCGGTGAATTCGCTGATATCTCTGCAGTAATCTTTCTTTGTGCAAGTTGCAACGTTTTAACCTTAGGACATAAACTTTAACAATAGGTACCAAGTACCTAGCTTATAATAGTATTACTTATTTTCATATCAAATCAATCTTTAGAAAGGCAAATCGGTGAATTCGCTGATATCTCTGCAGTAATCTTTCTTTGTGCAAGTTGCAACGTTTTAACCTTAGGACATAAACTTTAACAATAGGTACCAAGTACCTAGCTTATAATAGTATTACTTATTTTCATATCAAATCAATCTATAGAAAGGCAAATCGGTGAATTCGCTGATATCTCTGCAGTAATCTTTCTTTGTGCAAGTTGCAACGTTTTAACCTTAGGACATAAACTTTAACAATAGGTACCAAGTACTTAGCTTATAATAGTATTACTTATTCTTAAATCAAATCTATCTGTAGAAAGGCAAATCGGTGAATTCACTGATATCTCTGCTGTAACTTTTCTTTGTGCAAGTTGCAACGTTTTAACCTTAGGACATAAACTTTAACAATAGGTACCAAGTACCTAGCTTATAATAGTATTACTAATTCTTACATCAAATCGATCTTTACAAAGGCAAATCGGTGAATTCGCTGATATCTCTGCAGTAATCTTTCTTTGTGCAAGTTGCAACGTTTTAACCTTAGGACATAAACTTTAACAATAGGTACCAAGTACCTAGCTTATAATAGTATTACTTATTTTTATATCAAATCAATCTTTAGAAAGGCAAATCGGTGAATTTGCTGATATCTCTGCAGTAATCTTTCTTTGTGCAAGTTGCAACGTTTTAACCTTCGGACATACTCTTTAACAATAGGTACCGAGTACCTAGCTTATAATAGTATTACTAATTCTTACATCAAATCGATCTTTACAAAGGTAAGTCGGTGAATTTGTCTATATCTTTGCTTATCTTATCTTTGTGCAAATTGCAACCACTTTCTACACATTTTCTTTTTACAAGGTTAAGAAATGAATAGTTTTTCGGGTATATTTTGTAACACCTAAAATGCTCAATTAAATCCTTACCGCCACGCATGATGTTTGTATCAATCGATGTATATAGCACATATAAGCTCCGGGCATACGAAATGTATCAAAATTAAAAATGCTCTATTTATGAATCATCGGTCGCACTAAAATATATGTATGTTTGTAAACACATTTGAAACGATATTTTATTATTTGTAATTTAAATAAATGTACCCTAAGATAATTATGTTAGGCACGCATATTCGTCCCTTTCACATTTTTGACGTATGTTATTTTTTCCATCTCTTTAGTACGCCACCATTTTTTAATGAAGACGCCATTTTGTAAACAGTAGAGATGTGTAACTCATGAGTGAGAGATATAAAAGATACAGCTCACATGTTACGATCGTATCTATCACTCGCTCACTTGAAATCAAAATGTATCAGTACATCACTAGCTCGCTAGTGATCGGTGTCTTTTTCGTTTCACCAAATCTATCATTTCACTCATTCGTCGCGTCATGAAGATAGATATAAAAGCATATGTTTTGACGTTACATGAAAGAGAGAAAACGATCGATGTTTAGTCAAATATGCAACTGGATCTATGTAGACCAACGTAGCTACTCGCGATCGAATGTGAACGCTGTGACAAAGTATATTTTAGTTCGCTCAAAATATTTGCGTAAAAAACACTTTTTTTTGTTTCATTTCAAAATTATAATTTATATTTGTATAGATACGCCAATCTATTGTAATTTATTTAATTATCATTAAAGTTATTTTATGTATAATTTAGACGTACGTAGACACTATTATTTATAAGTAAACATATTTTTTATGTAAATGTCTATCTCGATATATAATTTAATGTACTTTCCAGGAAATTGCCAAATGGTCTTCGCTGGCAGTTACAAATCGGGTTCATATATTTTTTACAAATTTTTCCTCCTGCAACTGTCATGTATTTGTTATGAAGTATATAATTCAAAATGATTAGGTCTTATTTACGAATGTATTTAAATGACACTTTGCTACTAGCAATGAGTATGAATTAATATTTCCAAGAAGCTACTTGGAGTTCAGTTAGCCGAGTGAGATATTTGATATAATTCTGATTATACTACATCTAGGTTCCACCTGAATTTGCGATTTTTAGGAAACTAACATAAAATTATATTTAATCCTATAGATATAACATTTTGATTTGCTTAGACTGGATGTGAATTGTATAACTTCACATCCAGTCTAAGCAAATCAAAATGTTATATCTACTTTGAATAATTT
The DNA here is from genome assembly GCA_039881145.1 of Druceiella hillmani. Classification (NCBI taxonomy): domain Eukaryota; kingdom Metazoa; phylum Arthropoda; class Insecta; order Lepidoptera; family Hepialidae; genus Druceiella; species Druceiella hillmani. The sequence goes on from JAYKKI010000092.1 coordinate 6,189,151, forward strand.
AACACGACCTTGCATTAACTATGTCAATAAAAGTTTAACAAAATTACCTCATAAACTTCTTTGCTTCTCGTTGACTCTTTAACAATGTTTTCTAGCACTTCCTTGTCATCATACTGCGTCTCGATAGACTCAGTTTCTGGAAAAGATATTCAGTTTTTAGTAATCAAACTTTCAGATGTACAGATTCAAAAAGAATGAGTTCACAAAACTTTCATTTTTTTGTATTGCGCTTTGCAACATTATCTGTGATGTTCTAAACTGGTATTTAATATATATGACAATACATGATACATTTTGTGGAAATTTTTATTGTCTTCAGCATTGAATTTAAGATACGTTTCCCGTAAACTTCATGCATTTGTTGATATCCGTACTTACATGCTTATCTACCAACTTAGTAACCGAGTTCAAACTTGTTGAGTTTACTCTTCCATCAGTGAAGAGTTTCTGGCATACCTATCCTCCTGTCGGCTCTTTTATTGTATATTCATTTTGTTACATTTAGCTTGTCTTAATCATGTCAATTCAGAGACTTTTTATTAGATTACCATCAACATTTTATCACAGTACCTCTGCTGTCCATTGTTGAGGAATTCTACAGGGTACCTTCACTTTTCATGATCAAATTCTAACCAAATTCTTACGATATCAAAATGAAAGTATGCGTACAAAAAAAAGGGGCTTCATACACTTGCATATACTTGTATATACTTATCTATTTAATTACTCTGTTACTTTTACGCTTTCTCATTTAAGGATTGCGATTACTATCATATAGATGCAAAATGTCAATCGTACTTTTTAGTTAATAAACAATTATATTATTTTGTATTTTATGTAATTTTAAAAAGGCTCGAATCCGACACATACACGTTTTCATCTTGAATAAAGACCTGCAACTAGCCTATACCAAAATGGAAGTAAATCCTATCAGATAAATATCATCTGAATTAATTGATTAGTGTCGTAGGCTTGAGTTAACAAGAAAAAAGTGACTTCATACCTTTGCATGTACCTGTATATACTTATCTATTTAATTACTTTACGGTACTTTTTTGTTAATAAACATAATCAATCGCACGTTTTAATTAATAAACAATAATATGATTTTTGTACTTATTTACACTATATTATATATGCATTTTTAACATATTATGAGCCATTTTAATTATGGTTGCAATTCGTACACATACGTTTTCTTTTTTAATACAGTCATGCAACTAGCCTATACCAAAATGGGAGTACATCCTATCGAATAAAAAATCCTCTAAGTTGATTCATTAATGTCGGATATTTGAGTTAACATATAAAAAAATGTGGCTTCATGCCTTTGCATATCCAGGTACTATATACTCACCTATCTAATTACTTTGTTACTTTTACGCTTTCTCATTTAAGGATTGCGATTACTATCATATAGATACAAAATGTCAATCGCACTTTTTAATTAACAAACAATTATATGCTTTTTGTAATTATTTATACTATATTAAACGTATTTTTAATGTATTTCAAGCCATTTTAATTAGGGTTGTAATCGATATACACACGTTTGCTTCTAGAATTAAGTCACGCAATTAGCCTTTGAATATAGATTAAATAAATAAATGTTTTCTGATTCATGGGTTTAAAATGTCTTAACTTCTTTTTATGTTCTACATCGGCCATCCTTTAAGTTTATTATATTTTTTACAACTGTTTTTGGTAGTTTTTTTTCATTTCCAGGGTTCGGAGTGAACGTTGTGGTATTGCGATGAACTTAAATTTTATTACGTTTGGATGCCAGTATTAATTTCTCGGTGTGAAACTTCTTTACTCGTAACAAAATTGCGTGATTGCAAATTAGTGCGATAAACATAACATAACGAGAGTGGGTGTAAGGTGCTGTGGTACAGTCGAGGGCACCTAGGCAAATTTGCCGGTAGTATCTAGTGTGACGTAAAACGATTAAAATGTGCCATTAAAATTTTGTTATATTTTCTGCTAAAACAAATGTCATTGGCAACACGAGCCCATAATATTATAATATGAATAATACGTAAATATTTCATTAACAATAATAAAAATAGCCGCGATGCCAGTATCGAAACATGGCTAAATGCAGCTGAAGGAAGTCGGGATGTATTGCTCCTGTTGTAAATTATATTTACGACATCTATAAGCGTGGGTTCATTGCGAATTTTTAAATAAATTAAGTACGTATGTTGTTAATCATGTAACGGACGAAGTACACACAAAATTAATAATAAATCAATCATAAACAGATATATCGACAACATTTTGACAGTTTACTTTTGACACAAATAATGTACAAAACAGCTGACAGCAGTAGTGAGCCATTTTTGTTCATCTATCTGCCTTGGATTTTAGCTAAATACCCATTTTCCATCTTTATTGCGATATATTCGTTACATTCAGACGTTACAACTAAATCGTGAATGAAAACGTTACATAAAATGTTGCACTAAATTCGACCTTGGTATTTTACTCTCATCGCGCCCGACAAAGTTTCATTTCATAAAAGATGGACGCACTGAAATGTAGTCTTGGAGAGATAGTAAGTTTCGTACTAAAGTAATTAGGTTTCAGCCCGCATTTTTCCAATATTGTACGAATTATCATAATGATATTCTTTAGAGATGTGTCGCGACACAGTAATGGTAGTATTGAAAGTATTATGTACAGGTTAAAGTAGAAGGACTAGACCACATTGTAGAGATCGATGAGACGGATAGATCAGGTCGAGGTAAACATGGACGTTCTTCTATGCGAGTGTAGCCGGAGAACAGCTGATTGAAGATGAATGGCGACATATTCTGTGGAGCATCATTCATCTCCAACATACTTGACACGATGACTACGACCATTCTGCTAAGAGTGCCATGACTAAGAAGAAGAATGAAGATATAAGATATCTGTCAATATCGTAGATCTTTACGTATTGCTGGAAAATTAATTAAAACTTCCAATATTTTTTCTAATTTGTCCATAATATTTCTAGACATTTTTAAAAAGTTTTCTTTAGGTATAATGTTTTATCAAACTTATTACTATCTAAAATGAAGATGTAAATACCCGGGGTTCGTTCTCGGGTGGAGGTAGAGATGTCCTTGTTAGCTAATTCGTGTTTGACGATTTCGAGGCGCTTCTCTATGTCGTGAAGACAATCGGCCAAATCCAACTGGTCGTCTCGTATTTCACATAACTGCAATTAATTTGAATTTATTTTGAATCTCTATTCTTCAGTTTCAGCTAATGACAATTACAGTAATTTCTAAATATTGATGAAAAATCTTAAATTAATCACATGTCAATATCGTTTGCAAATAAGGTGGCCTTATTTAGAACCTTCATTGTATTTACAGGGGCGCTTAAATGCAAATAAGGTGGCCTTATTTAGAACTTTCATTGTATTTACAGGGGCGCTTAAATGCAAATAAGGTGGCCTTATTTAGAACCTTCATAGTATTTACAGGGGCGCTTAAATGATATAATTATTTTATTTATGATCTTGAACCAACACAGCGTATTTAGCTATTGATTAATAATTTCTCAGTATATAAAAAAAAAATATATATATATATATATATGTGTATATATATATATATATATATATATATAATGCTAACAAATGTTACCATTCCGAAAGCGTTTCACATCATACATGTAGAAGCTGCATTGTAAAATAGCCTACCACAAAATATAAATTTATATTTGACTTAATCGACCTACCTTAATCGATATTTAACCTACATCACACAGCGGCAATTTTTGTTAAAAAATGGTTAAGCACACTTTCTTCACCTGTATTGTTTTTATTTAATAGTTCTTTAGAAAACGTTTTAATATCCAAGTCAATCGTCGACAGCGAGCTTTTATTTCGCTATTGATTAATAATTTCTCAGTTCGTAAATATACATACACATTCTAAATGCTAACAAATGTCACCCCGCCGAATGCGTTCATATAATCAATGTAGAAGTTGCATTGTAAAATAGTCTACCACAAAATACGAAGTGATATTCGACTTAATCCATCTACATCGACCTACCTTAATCGATATTTCGCCTACATCCCTATTCCATATGATCATCGCATTTTTTCACCATAATCGTGATAAGTCTCATTTTCACATACACAATTATGATATTACGCTAATTCATCTGTGAAACTACTTTGCTTAGATTTATGTTCCACAAATTCAGACTATTCATATTGTTTATATGTTTGTACATATATAAAATTGTACAGTAATTTCCATTCAGCTACAGTTAAGTGTCCAAACACTGAAGATTTTCGTATTTGGGCCACACGACCCATAGTTTATATTTCCATTGATTTTCAAAATTACAATCACGACATTCTGTTAATTCACTAGTGGAACTGCATTGCTTAGATTTAGATTCTGCAAATCTAAACCATTCATATTGGCGTATATATTTGTACACTTATAAAATAATATAGTAATTTCCATTCAGCTACAGTTAAGTGTCCAAACCTCGAAGATTTTAGTATTTGGACCGTACGATCCATAGTTTATATTTCCATTGATTTTCAAAAATACAATCACGACATTCTCCTAATTCAATAGTGGAACTACATTGCTTTGATTTAGATTCCGTAAATCCAAATCATTCATATTGACATATATATTTGTACACATATAAAAAGGTACAGTCATTTCCATTCGACTAAATCGTATTTGGCCCACACGATCCATAGTTTATATTTCCATTGATTTTCAAAAATACGTACAACATTGTTATTTAAAAACATATACTGAGGCAAACAGTTATACAATAACTAAGTAAATATACGTAATTATACAGCTAGTTTTCCTACGCTCTTGGCCAGTATCAAATTGTACTTCAAAATAAGACGATATTTTCATACTTCTCGATAGAGTGATCAGAAAATATTCAAAAGGAATTTAGTAAAGCAGTTGCTTCTCCATTTTCTGTAAAATAACAAATGTATGAAGCGAGTACTAAGGAGAATATAAACCTAGAGGTAGGTAAAACGAAATACGGTATAAGATGTAGAATTATAGGTAACCGAATGAATTTTACCCTGCTCGACATGCTATTTGCGCAAAAAAATAAAGGTATATCACCAAAGATAGAGATGGTGGTATGATCGAGTTAAGATGGAGCGTAGTGACCGTATGAACAGCAGATAAATGAGACAAATCATAGAGCGTGAGCTCCACGTGTTTGTGTCGCGAGTCTATAATACCTGCTACCGGCGCCCAGAATGGTGGCCGTTCCTTTCCACCGCCGATCACCGATGATAATGGACGATCTGGAGCTTTGAGCCTGCGCGCTCCGTGTGAATAACGGCATGTAGTTTAATCCCGTAGCTCGAAATCATCATTGTTTAGAGCGTGTTAACTCCATTATTCATGGAATTATCTTATGTTTTTTGAGGACATTTTCTTATTATTTGATGGTTGCCATTTGGGTAAGTATGTAGCTACATACATATATAATATACTAGCTAAAAATTAAAACTGAACCTTTTCCATTTGCTTCGCTGCAGCGCCATGGTAAAGCGCAAAGGGGCCATCCGTGAGGCGCAGCAGTGAGGGTCCGGCCGGCATTCCACCAGCCCCTGGTATTCCGCTTTGTGCGTTCGTCAGCGAGACAGATGTTTCGCCCGATCTACGTGGGCCGGAATAATCGATATGTAAACGAATGTGAAGATTAGTTATTACATATAGTATTCAACACCATTCTAATTATTTCGAGTAGAAACCTTTGTAATGTCGAAAGCAATAACAGTTTAATATGTATGAGAAGCAGAAAAGTAACAAAATATTAATGAAAAAGTAAATGATATAACGTACATTATCACTACTAACGAAGTTGTTAAAATAATTCGTATTTTGCAGTATAATTTGTAGTGCTAATTTTGTGTTAGTAAAACAAATTTAAAACTATTATTTTATGATACGTATTTCCGCAAGAGTCTAAATGTCTGTATTTATAACACGTATACTAATTTTGTATTAGTAAAACAAATTTAAAACTATTACTTTATGATACGTATTTCTGCAAGAGTCTGAATGTCTGTATTTATAACACGTATACTAATTTTGTGTTAGTAAAACAAATTTAAAACTATTATTTTATGATACGTATTTCCGCAAGAGTCTAAATGTCTGTATTTATAACACGTATACTAATTTTGTATTAGTAAAACAAATTTAAAACTATTATTTTATGACACGTATTTCTGCAAGAGTCTAAATGTCTGTATTTATAACACGTATACTAATTTTGTATAAGTAAAACAAATTTAAAACTATTACTTTATGACACGTATTTCTGCAAGAGTCTGAATGTCTGTATTTATAACAGGTACTCTAATTTTATATTAGTAAAACAAATTTAAAACTATTATTTTATGATACGTATTTCTGCAAGAGTCTAAATATCTGTATTTATAACACGTATACTAATTTTGTATTAGTACAACAAATTTAAAACTATTATTTTATGACACGTATTTGCGCAAGAGTCTAAATGTCTGTATTTATAACACGTATACTAATTTTGTATTAGTAAAACAAATTTAAAACTATTACTTTATGACACGTATTTCTGCAAGAGTCTGAATGTCTGTATTTATAACAGGTACTCTAATTTTATATTAGTAAAACAAATTTATAACTATTATTCTATGACAAGTATTTCCGCAAGAGTCTAAATGTCTGTATTTATAACACGTATACTAATTTTGTATTAGTAAAACAAATTTAAAACTATTACTTTATGACACGTATTTCTGCAAGAGTCTGAATGTCTGTATTTATAACAGGTACTCTAATTTTATATTAGTAAAACAAATTTAAAACTATTATTCTATGACAAGTATTTCCGCAAGAGTCTAAATGTCTGTATTTATAACACGTATACTAATTTTGTATTAGTAAAAGAAATTTAAAACTATTACTTTATGACACGTATTTCTGCAAGAGTCTGAATGTCTGTATTTATAACAGGTACTCTAATTTTATATTAGTAAAACAAATTTAAAACGATTATTTTATGACACGTATTTCTGCAAGAGTCTAAATATCTGTATTTATAACACGTATACTAATTTTGTATTAGTAAAACAAATTTAAAACTATTATTTTATGACACGTATTTGCGCAAGAGTCTAAATGTCTGTATTTATAACACGTATACTAATTTTGTATTAGTAAAACAAATTTAAAACTATTACTTTATGACACGTATTTCTGCAAGAGTCTGAATGTCTGTATTTATAACAGGTACTCTAATTTTATATTAGTAAAACAAATTTAAAACTATTATTCTATGACAAGTATTTCCGCAAGAGTCTAAATGTCTGTATTTATAACACGTATACTAATTTTGTATTAGTAAAACAAATTTAAAACTATTATTTTATGAGACGTATTTCCGCAAGAGTCTAAATGTCTGTATTTATAACACGTATACTAATTTTGTAATAGTAAAAGAAATTTAAAACTATTATTTTATGATACGTATTTCCGCAAGAGTCTAAATGTCTGTATTTATGACACGTATAATAATTTTGTGTTAGTAAAACAAAATTAAAACTATTATTTTATGACACGTATTTCCGCAAGAGCCTAAATGTCTGTATTTATAACACGTATACTAATTTTGTGTTAGTAAAACAAATTTAAAACTATTATTTTATAACATGTATTTCCGCAAGAGTCTGTATGTCTGTGTTTATAACACGTATTGTCTTAATATGCTGAATTTTTACGAAAACATTTTTATAATTCCCAAATAGTTAAATCCTTAAAAGTACATTGTCTGTAAAATTAAGTTTCACAAATATAATGTTTAGACAGATTTGAGATTAAAATGGGACAAGTGGACCAAAGAGTCTGCGCCAGTTTATTAGGTGCAATTAAGCAGTAAGAGTATTTTGTGGCAAAACATCCAACAGCATTTATAACATCCAACAGCATTTATAACTTAGGAACATCCAACAGCATTTATATGTTTCAAAACAATAGCGGAAGCTGGGTTTGTGTGGATTTTACCACTGCTTATGTTAGTGGTTTATTGTAGGGGAGCGGTGTAGGTTTTATGTTTTATAGCAAATTCTTGGATAATCTCACTAACTCAATCTATTTTCAGGTCATATGGAAATTCTTCGTGGGTTACGTAAAGGTATATATTTATTACCAGACGGATAATTAAAATAGCATGAAAGTCTCCAAAATAAATTTATTGGAATATATTGCTTATTATTAAATATTGTCTATTATGACCCGTATTCTGTTGTAAAATTCGACTATAGAAGCGTCTTTGAATTACAAAATTAAATCATTGTAGTAAAACTAAAAAAATATATGAAGGAATTTTACATGAAAATGAAGTATACAAAAAATTCCACAAAATATATGGCTAGTTAAAGGAGATTGTTTATTACAACGGTAATAAGCCATCTCAACGTTAACGAAATTTAACTCTGAAGTTAACATTTTTAATGACTTCAGAAATATATTTTGAATAATCCAATTCCAGTTGCAATCTTTTTTGCGCAATTTCACCTTTAGTTTTTCGTTGATGTAAATAATTCGTTACTAAATTTATTACACCAGAAATTATATTTGGTAACCCTATGATGCTCGCATATGTAGAACCTTATATTAGAAGAGATGAATGTTTTCTGAGGTATTCTTAGCTAAAGGAGATTTAGTAACTCTCGTATATATAGAACCTTATATTATAAGAGATGAACGTTTTCTGACGTATTCTTAGCTAAAGGAGATTCAGTAACTCTATGCTGCTCGCATATGTAGAACGTTATATTAGAAGAGATGAATGTTTTCTGAGATATTCTTAGCTAAAGAAGATTTGGTAACTATGCTGCTCGCATATGTAGAACCTTATATTATAAGAGATGAACGTTTTCTGACGTATTCTTAGCTAAAGGAGATTTAGTAACTCTCGTATATATAGAACCTTATATTATAAGAGATGAACGTTTTCTGACGTATTCTTAGCTAAAGGAGATTCAGTAACTCTATGCTGCTCGCATATGTAGAACCTTATATTAGAAGAGATGAATGTTTTCTGAGGTATTCTTAGCTAAAGGAGATTTAGTAACTCTCGTATATACAGAACCTTATATTATAGGAGATGAACGTTTTCTGACGTATTCTTAGCTAAAGGAGATTCAGTAACTCTATGCTGCTCGCATATGTAGAACGTTATATTAGAAGAGATGAATGTTTTCTGAGATATTCTTAGCTAAAGAAGATTTGGTAACTATGCTGCTCGCATATGTAGAACCTTATATTAGAAGAGATGAATGTTTTCTGAGGTATTCTTAGCTAAAGGAGATTTAGTAACTCTCGTATATATAGAACCTTATATTATAAGAGATGAACGTTTTCTGATGTATTCTTAGCTAAAGGAGATTCAGTAACTCTATGCTGCTCGTCCTACATATGGACTTTATATTAGAAGAGATGAATGTTTTCTGAGATATTCTTAGCTAAAGAAGATTTGGTAACTATGCTGCTCGCATATGTAGAACCTTATATTATAAGAGATGAACGTTTTCTGACGTATTCTTAGCTAAAGGAGATTCAGTAACTCTATGCTGCTCGTCCTACATATGGACTTTATATTAGAAGAGATGAATGTTTTCCGAAATATTCTTAGCTAACGGAGTCCATATTAGAGCTTATGCACATAAATATTTTTTAGATAAAGATTTTTGCACAAATATTCTTATTATCCCTAATTTTAAAATCCTTAGGTTTTTTAGTTTTAACAATTTTTTATACACGTGTATAAATTAATTTAGAAGATATGGCCGTCCGAAATTGGCAAGGAAGAGATCATCAGTTTTTTCTCGAAAGAATATGTATATATACATACACACACACTATATATATATATATATATATACATATTCATATATCTTAGTTTTTAATGGAATATGTTTGGTAAAAATAATAAATGTTAAAATACGAAATGTGCTTCAAATAAAAAAATTATGTCCGTATATATCTTGTGTTAATTACGTGAACTCAGCTGTCGCTTTCCAAAAATTTGTTTAAGAACTGAAAATGGATTTTTACATAAGATCTGGACCCTTTGTCTGGTCATGTCTCAAAGATCGTTCTTATGGTTAAAATTGTTTTGAGGTTAATGTCATATTACAAGGTGAGTTTTACACCATAGTTCAATTAAACATTTGGGCCCCAAGACCAGACGTGTAAAACTGTTTGGGTCCATAAAGAGCCAAAAGACCTTTGTATTTTGGGTTAGTTTTTTATTTTATTACTAGTGATTAGAGCTTCAGTGTCGTTTATGTGGTAATACAAATTTAATAGAATTCCAGTTATTACCACTTAAGATCAATCAGCATATTATTAACCTCTGATAATGGCTCTAGTTGGAAAAAAACTTAGGACGAAAGTCTTCCCATTACAGCGCCTATTCATGTGTGTGTGCATGTAACTAAGGGGCACTGAACTCGCAGGTAAAGTAAAGGCTGGTAACAGCGTTCGAGGATCGCACTCTAAACCGCGCTTCGCCAATTACTATTAAAAATATTTTAAGTAAATTATTTAGTAGAGAAATTTGTTGTGGGATAGACCTTGTTTGAAGTGGCAGCATCGACCCGTTGGCCTGCATGAAGCGTGCTATCGAGGATATGACCTGGGGCAATGTGGCCATACCGGGTGCCGTAAAGAAGTTGTTACCATCGTCCACGGCCGAAAAGAAAGATATTACAAAAATTATATTTTTTTACATTTTGCTCAAATAATTTTTTTTATAAGTATTCATCTTAAAGAACCCAATGAACTTTCATACATACAGAATATACAGAATAATTAAGTTTGTAGATAGACCACATTAATTTTCAAAATGGCCATGGTTTATACCACACAAAAACAATTGTAAAAACTATTTTTTGACGAAGTATAATAGTGATATCGATAAAAAAAATTCAAAATACTGCAATGATTTTAAAGACGTCATCAGCTAAAATTCTTCGCCCAAGTTTTTAAAAATAAAATTTCGTCTATAAAAACAAAAAACGTCCATGACACCGAGAAAAAGAAAAAATGCCTATGATACTTAAGGCATCTCCATAAAACTTCTCCATTGGCGCTCTCCATTGACTCTAATCTTCTGCGGGTATCATCTTTGAAGAAATACGGGCAACGATTCCACCAGTCCATAAATTACACCAAGCGGTGACTTTTTGTAGATGTAACGACGTCTCAATAATGGCACATGGGTTTTTTTACTCCAAACCTGGCGATTGTGTTCATCGGCGTAGCCATTTAATAAAAAATGAGCCTCAACGCTGAACAAATTATTGCTCGAGAAATTTGTGGAGAATTGAACTTCAAGATTACGCTTTATTCCAGTAAGCTGCGGCGCCCACAAGTCTGTAAAAGCTATTTCGATAAAGCTGGAACCTTGACCGTCTTCATGATTTTTTATCCGTTTTTTTAATTTTACACTTGTATACCTCTAAAAAACAACTGCTGGTTAAACAAAAAGTTAACACAAACCGTTGAGAAATAAATATACATGACTTTGTATGACTTTTACGTTATTTCATTCATAGCTTTTCGTCTGTACTTTTTAAAACATTATTTCCTACTCTCAAATGCATAAAGTGTTTTTTGTCAATTACAATTTTAATTTAATTCTTATTTTCTGTCGTTTCGCTCTCGACAGAGCGGTTGTGATCAGCATATACTACTGTTATGGGAGGCAGCTGTTACTCGCTTCACGATGCCTCTCCATCTTTCCCTATTTGTCGTCGCCCTGTTGCACTCATACAGGAGATCGCCTACAGCAGACTCGATCTGGTCTGTCCACCGCATCGACGACCTCCCACGAGGCCTCCAGTGCCTTCTACTCTTCCCTGCACAACGAAACGCTCTATCGAGCTACTGTCTCCACGCCTGACGTATTTTGGTTTTGTCTCCACGCGTGATGAGTTTTGATTTTGTGTGTTTTGTTTTTGACGTGATTTAATTTAATTATATAACGTAAATACGGCACCAAAATGCCGGCATAGTTTTCGTTTTGCGGTGTGGTAAATTAAAGTGAAATCATCATTGTGGTTAAAGATCGAATTTTTTTTTATTAATGTCATGTAAGAATCTTGAAACGGTCAAGCCTTATGGATGAATATTTCGTTATATTGATTTATGAATAATGAGAATATTAGGATATAAAAAGGCAGTGATATGGAGAGAGAGCTGGAGAGAATATTATTTACCACTCGGGATAGTGAAATACGCTGATGTTCAAGGGAATATTAAATACGCTGATGTTCAAGGGAATATTAAATACGCTGATGGTCAAGGGAATACTAAATACGCTGATGTTCAAGGGAATATTAAATACGCTGATGGTCAAGGGAATACTAAATACGCTGATGTTCAAGGGAATATTAAATACGCTGATGTTCAAGGGAATATTAAATACGCTGATGTTCAAGGGAATATTAAATACGCTGATGTTCAAGGGAATATTAAATACGCTGATGTTCAAGGAAATATTAAATACGCTGATGTTCAAGGGAATATTAAACAAATGGAAAAATTCTAAACGATAAATCTTCACAAAAATCAGATTTAGATCAATTAGAGCGAAAAATTGAAAAACTTACTTCGAAAACTTGCTCTTTTCACTTTTAAAATGACGTATTTATTGTTTTTAAGTAGGCATCACACCGTACGGAACCGTTAAAGTAAAAAATCATCCCTTCATTATTTTATGAATTTTAACGACTTTTTTTGTCCTGGAAAAAATGTTTCAATGACTTCGAAGAAAGCTCTATAAAGATATTATTTTGCCGCTTAAAAGTTATTTTTTTTAAATCCTCCTATTAGATTTTTTCAAGGAGTTACGAGCTTTTAAAAAAAGGAATGTTTTTACTTTTGAAAACCTACATACTCTAAAATTACGATCGTAAACTCATTTTCGTTTATATTCGTCAGCATTATTTAAAAGCTTGAAATGTTTCTTAAAGAAAGCTGGTTTACATTATTTTAAAAAGAAAATGGATTATAACTTTTTTTAAGTTTCTGATCGTACGACGAATAAATTGAATACATAATTATGAAAAAAACAACAAGTATTCGAATTATTCATTGAAAACCGATGATTTTCCGCGGACGTAAAGCTTTTCAAAATCAACAAACTTTTTCTATTTTCTTGCAATATTTTAATTTGAACGCCACTGTTTTGCTTTCTTTTTGTTAAAGTTATGTTTTTCCTTTCTTTTTGTTAGATATAGCAACGGTTTAACTTTTATTGCAAGCAGATTGCACATGTTACTTGATCGTATCGGGCATAATGAGAGTTTGCCAAGAGATTCAGTTTACTATAAAATAAAATATTTCTTGTAAGTTGGCTTACTATTTAAAATGTAATAAGTAACATTAGCTTTAAATAAAAAATCGCCACGCCTTTGTAAAATTGTAATAGTTTTTAGGATTTCACATTTCGATAGGATAAGATCACTGATAGGTGAGCGATCTTATAAGGGTTTCGCCTTATAAGGTCACTCAAGTTTCTATCCTTTGTCTATCAGAGTCGTTTCTCTCAGAAACCGTTTAACGTGGAAACTCGAAACGTGCTGAAGTAATAAAACAAATTAACCCGCATATATCTCAACAGCTACCACTCAAAAAAAGCTACCACCATTGGAAATTTCAGGGGAGGGTCAATTAAGTCTTTCAATGTTTATTTCCACACATAATGTGCGGTATCGTTTGAAAGGGCTAATCGTAAGTATCTTAAAAATATTATATAATTTGATTTATAATATTTTCAGAGATATACTGAAAAATACCCAACAAAATATAACCCTTCCCTTATTTCTGAAACCACCTGAAATTATGAAAAAAGTGGAGTTTTTAAAAGCCTACGTAACCTTTGTAGGAAAATTATAGCGAAGATTCTAGATACAATATACACCCTCTGAAAGAGTAGAAGGTAATATATTGACGTTATAATCAATTAATATTTGTAAATATTTAAATAGAAATAACTATGTACCCTTGAATAAACTTAAAACTATAGCGACGATTCTAGATGTCACAATTTTTTAAATATCCACAATGTTTTACACGTGTGAAAGAGTAGAAGATAATATATTTACGTTCTGAGAAATTAATATTTGTAAAAAGTTTAATAGAAATAACTATGTACCCTTGAATAAACTTAAAACTATAGCGACGATTCTAAATGTCACAATTTTTTAAATATCCACAATGTTTTACACCTGTGAAAGAGTAGAAGATAATATATTTACGTTCTGAGAAATTAATATTTGTAAAAAGTTTAATAGAAATAACTATGTACCCTTGAATAAACTTAAAACTATAGCGACGATTCTAAATGTCACAATTTTTTAAATATCCACAATGTTTTACACCTGTGAAAGAGTAGAAGATAATATATTTACGTTCTGAGAAATTAATATTTGTAAAAAGTTTAATAGAAATAACTATGTACCCTTGAATAAACTTAAAACTATAGCGACGATTCTAAATGTCACAATTTTTTAAATATCCACAATGTTTTACACCTGTGAAAGAGTAGAAGATAATATATTTACGTAGTGAGAAATTAATATTTGTAAATAGATTAATAGAAATAACTATGTACCCTTGAATAAACTTAAAACTATAGCGACGATTCTAGATGTCACGATTTTTTAAATATCCACAATGTTTTTACACCTGTGAAAGAGTAGAAGGTAATATATTTACGTTGTGAGAAATTAATATTTGTAAATAGATTAATAGAAATAACTATGTACCCTTGAATAAACTTAAAACTATAGCGACGATTCTAGATGTCACAATTTTTTAAATATCCACAATGTTTTACACTTGTGAAAGAGTAGAAGATAATATATTTACGTTCTGAGAAATTAATATTTGTAAAAAGTTTAATAGAAATAACTATGTACCCTTGAATAAACTTAAAACTATAGCGACGATTCTAAATGTCACAATTTTTTAAATATCCACAATGTTTTACACCTGTGAAAGAGTAGAAGATAATATATTTACGTAGTGAGAAATTAATATTTGTAAAAAGTTTAATAGAAATAACTATGTACCCTTGAATAAACTTAAAACTATAGCGACGATTCTAAATGTCACAATTTTTTAAATATCCACAATGTTTTACACCTGTGAAAGAGTAGAAGATAATATATTTACGTAGTGAGAAATTAATATTTGTAAATATTTTAATACAAATAACTATGTACCCTTGAATAAACTTCAAACAATAGCGACGATTCTAGATGTCACAATTTTTTAAATATCCACAATGTTTTACACCTGTGAAAGAGTAGAAGATAATATATTTACGTTCTGAGAAATTAATATTTGTAAAAAGTTTAATAGAAATAACTATGTACCCTTGAATAAACTTAAAACTATAGCGACGATTCTAAATGTCACAATTTTTTAAATATCCACAATGTTTTACACCTGTGAAAGAGTAGAAGATAATATATTTACGTAGTGAGAAATTAATATTTGTAAATATTTTAATACAAATAACTATGTACCCTTGAATAAACTTCAAACAATAGCGACGATTCTAGATGTCACAATTTTTTAAATATCCACAATGTTTTACACCTGTGAAAGAGTAGAAGATAATATATTTACGTTCTGAGAAATTAATATTTGTAAAAAGTTTAATAGAAATAACTATGTACCCTTGAATAAACTTAAAACTATAGCGACGATTCTAGATGTCACAATTTTTTAAATATCCACAATGTTTTTACACCTGTGAAAGAGTAGAAGGTAATATATTTACGTTGTGAGAAATTAATATTTGTAAATAGTTTAATAGAAATAACTATGTACCCTTGAATAAACTTAAAACTATAGCGACGATTCTAAATGTCACAATTTTTTAAATATCCACAATGTTTTACACCTGTGAAAGAGTAGAAGATAATATATTTACGTTCTGAGAAATTAATATTTGTAAAAAGTTTAATAGAAATAACTATGTACCCTTGAATAAACTTAAACCTATAGCTACGATTCTAGATGTCACAATTTTTTAAATATCCACAATGTTTTTACACCTGTGAAAGAGTAGAAGGTAATATATTTACGTAGTGAGAAATTAATATCTGTAAATAGTTTAATACAAATAACTATGCACCCTTGAATAAACTTCAAACAATAGCGACGATTCTAGATGTCACAATTTTTTAAATATCCACAATGTTTTACACCTGTGAAAGAGTAGAAGATAATATATTTACGTAGTGAGAAATTAATATTTGCAAATATTTTAATACAAATAACTATGTACCCTTGAATAAACTTCAAACAATAGCGACGATTCTAGATGTCACAATTTTTTAAATATCCACAATGTTTTACACCTGTGAAAGAGTAGAAGATAATATATTTACGTTCTGAGAAATTAATATTTGTAAAAAGTTTAATAGAAATAACTATGTACCCTTGAATAAACTTAAAACTATAGCGACGATTCTAGATGTCACAATTTTTTAAATATCCACAATGTTTTTACACCTGTGAAAGAGTAGAAGGTAATATATTTACGTTGTGAGAAATTAATATTTGTAAATAGTTTAATAGAAATAACTATGTACCCTTGAATAAACTTAAAACTATAGCGACGATTCTAAATGTCACAATTTTTTAAATATCCACAATGTTTTTACACCTGTGAAAGAGTAGAAGGTAATATATTTACGATGTGAGAAATTAATATTTGTAAATAGTTTAATAGAAATAACTATGTACCCTTGAATAAACTTAAAACTATAGCGACGATTCTAGATGTCACAATTTTTTAAATATCCACAATGTTTTTACACCTGTGAAAGAGTAGAAGATAATATATTTACGTAGTGAGAAATTAATATTTGTAAAAAGTTTAATAGAAATAACTATGTACCCTTGAATAAACTTAAACCTATAGCGACGATTCTAGAGGTCACATTTTTTTAAATATCCACAATGTTTTTACACCTGTGAAAGAGTAGAACGTAATATATTTACGTTGTGAGAAATTAATATTTGTAAAAATTTTAATAAAAATAACTATGTACCCTTGAATAAACTTAAACCTATAGCGACGATTCTAGATGTCACGATTTTTTAAATATGTACAATGTTTTTACCCCTGTAAAAGAGGAGGAGGTACGGCTCATGCTTAACAAGTTTTCTTAAATTTTTCAAATGTTGTGGATACAACGTGCATTTCTCATTATTTAATAATTCTCTCAATACTTAAGTACTCAATACTTAAATATTTTAAAAAAAACCTGTGATATAAACATTTTAAGAGTTTTAATTTTCCTCGCTTAATTATATTAAAAAAGATCTTGTTTCACTCATTTTGACGAAGTTTTCTTTGTTGATTATGATCTTAAAACATTTTTAAAAATGTTGATGCATTTAAAGAGTTATTAGAGAAATATTTAAAATTTAGAATTATTATAATATTTAGATTTATAATATTTAGAATTATATATATATTGCTTACTATTGATTTAAATTTTATTATTTTTGATTCAAAATAGTGATGGAAGAGAAGCAGTAAGCGGTAAGTTTTATTAGTGCACGTAAAAGAATACTTGCCACGATAGAAAATAATTTAAGTACTCGGTAGATGTGTAACTTTCACAATTACAACTAACGGTGACGAATTTGATCCAAATTTACCTGACAGTGTCCTAGACCTCAAATAAAAATTAAATCTACTTATTCAAAAATAAATCTATGACATAATAAAATTCGTAAGTTCCTCAAGCAGTAGACATTGTAAACATGTATGCACTAAAAATATACAGATATATTTATCTCAAAACTAATTAGAATTATTTAAATCGTTTATTATTATCAAATTTATGCTTTTTAAAAGTGAAGCGACTTCATTAAATAATTACACAAAAAGTTAAGCTTTATCGAAAGGACTTAAACTCACCGATACCGATTGCACCATTTAGATTGCGGCTCGGCTCAAAGCTGGCGATAAATGGATGCCCTTCGCCCGACTCTTCCACAAGTTCTGCTCTAGATTTAGTCTAAGATTAATTAATTTGTCTTAAAAGTATTTTTTGAGGCTACACAACTACTACAAATTTTCTGTTTGCAAACATAAATTTTAAAAAGTTTAAATACCAGAATCTCTAGTTAAACCATTTGAAACATCCCTGATGAGTGGAATTAAAAGTTCACTTATCTATGGTTACATTCCATGCTTATAATTTCGTATCTATGGATATAGCCATATATAACTCGTTTCGATCTGAAGCCTCACTTCGTCGAATAGCAGTTTAATAATTTAAGTAAAATATATTTGTGAAAATTTTAACATTGGCAATGTCTAATTTGTTTGAGCTGCATGAAACTAAAAAAAATAAAGAAGTTTGCAACTGAAGAAAGAAGCACGACAAGGCAAACAAGCAAACAAGCAACTTCACTTTAGCTTTTACACCATTAATTAATTTTTGGACTTAGATTTATAGAAATTGACTATATATATATATATAATTTATTAAGTAAGATACTTAAGGTTTAGACGACTGCTGATTTTCACGATGTAAACTTTATCTACTCAGGAAATAACCTACTGTAGCATAATGAGTAGTAGGTTGAATTCAAAGAGTATTTCAGGATAAAAAAAATTTAAATATAACTAATGCTGCGTCGTATTTTTTTAAAAGTATACTTTTTAAAAATTTTTGTTTTTTTGTTAATATTAGTGATCCATTGTTTAACACTTTTCATATTACAAAAAAATCATATTACAAATTTATAAAAAAATATTACTTTTTCTAAATTTTCAAAATTTTTTCGCCAAAATGACGGTTAAAACGCTTAAAAATACCTCTCGATTGTTAATATGGCAAAGACTTAAAATTTCCCAAAATGTTACATACAGGTATTTGTGATTTATTATTTAATTCAACGAAATGACGTCCTAAGTATGGCGGCGTAAATATTATATATTTGTACATAGGTATTGTTTACAAATATATGGTATTTAATACCTTTAATTTGTTACCAGGTTCAATATTTTCAAAATAATATTTCTCCTTTCAATTTTAAAGAAATATTTTGTTAAAATGGCTGTCATAACTCATTATTTTTTTTTCTAAAATTCTCTGCATGTTCGTGATTTTCTCTCGGCCGTTTGACACCTTAAATTATTTTTTAATTTCCAGAATATTTCGTCAATATGACTGATAAGATTCAAAATTTCCAAAAATCATATTTATACATTCGTGATCTTCTTTATAATACCTTTTATAAAGACTTTTATACGATCCACATTCAATATTTTCGAAAGATATTATTTTTCTGAATTCCCAAAATGGAGGTCCAAGACGGTGGACTTTTGAACTTAAAACCCAGAATGCAGTAAGGAATGTCTGTTATATTTCTTTAACTTATGTTGAGTTTTATGGAATTTAGTATGTTACAAACAAGTATGTATACACAGCCAATCGGCCCTGCATAATTTAAAAATAATGTTAAAAAATATTTTCGTTTACAAATATTTATGAAATATGGGCCTCGTCGTAAAACATTCAAGAGAACTCGAGTAATTTTCCATTCCAAAAATAGCAAAAGTGAGAAAGAGAAAAAGATAGGAAATACTTTTTTTCTTTTTCAAAATTACATAAATTGCTTTTGAAAATGGACCATCTCTAACGCAATAAAATGGTAAAATGGTCATAAACATAAACAGTTGTAATCAAATCAAAATCGAAAATATCACGCAATTGCGTTGACTGTGATCAATACCTTTCTAAATTGCGTTATGAGATGAAACCATGTTCAATATTGCTAGCAAATAGAGGATGTTAGTTAAGCTACTTGTAACATAAATATTGTTAATTATTTTCATGGGCGCTCATTATCCTTTTCAAAATTAAATAAATTGCTTCTAAAAATGAACAATCTATAACGCAATAAAATGGTCAAATGGTGATAAACATAAACACTGGTAATCAAATCAAAATCGAAAATATCACGCAATTGCGTTGACTGTGATCAATACCCTTCTAAATTGCGTTATGAGATGAAACCATGTTCAATATTGCTAGCAAAAAGAGAATGTTAGTTAAGCTACTTGTAACATAAATATTGTTAGTTATTTTCATGGGCGCTTATTATCGTCGTAACATAAATATTGTTAGTTATTTTAATGGGCGCTCATTATCCTTTTCAAAATTAAATAAATTGCTTTTAAAAATGGACAATCTATAACGCAATAAAATGGTCGAATGGTCATAAACATAAACAGTTGTAATCAAATAAAAATTAAAAATATCACGCCATTGTGTTGACTGTGATCAATACAAGGGGTCATGAGATGAAACCATGTTCTAATATTGCTAGCAAATAGAGGAATATAAATATTGTTAGATATTTAGTGGGCGCTCATTATCGTTGAAACACTGTGGTAGATTATCTGATGTTAAATCAATTTATAATTTAAATATTACAAACAATTTTATTGAGGAGATTAAAACAACTTACAAAGTTGTTTTTCTTGAAGACCTCATAGGTGGTTTTAGCCTGTACACTCGTATCCACAGCATTGGATGAGGCGAGACCTGCCAGTGAGCGCAAGGCAGGTAGCAGCTCAGCTACCACCACGTAGGAAATACATAGCAGCGGCGCCAGCTCTGAGAATATCACGCGTGCTAATGACCAAATGAATGCCTGAGGGCAGAAGGAGAAGTTGAGGTGACCAAACGTTTTGATGTTTTTTAAGTTTTATGCTGTTTTTGTATTAACATTTTCTTGTCCGTATAAAAATTGCTCACAAGTGGCTGATGGAAAGCTTCTTCATAATACAAAAACGAAATGTAATCGCGATTATGAAATTTTTTTTCTGAAATGTAAAATAGAATTAACATAAGAAAAAATAGAAACCGTACTTAAATTTATTTATTTAAGTTAATTTTTAAACGAGTACAATTAATATATTTTTTTTCTGGAAAATGATGGCTAGTTTGACATATACAGTTTTGTTGTAAGCATTTAGCAATATAGACTTTATTTTTACGTGTTAGTTTAAAAGCGGCACGTTTTTTTTTGTTTAGTTAATCAGAATTTTGAATGAACAAAAAAAATCCGAAAAAAGGATGCAAGATTAATAGATTTTCAATATTTTTTTTGTCTCTTAGTCTTCTAATATTAAATCTTGAAAATTTTCCATTTTTTAGCTGAATTTTGCAGAAGTAAATATATAATGAGGATCTCGGTATACATGCGTTATAGGAATTTCAAGCAGATTTCACTGTATCTTGTTGATCATGGTATCCAAATCAAATCCAAATTCACCTTGAAAGACTTTACATAATATTTGTTCTAGGTTAAGTTTGTAAGTGAAAAATGCTTTGAACTGTATTGCAACTTGTATATTATAACTTTTGTTAAAAACAACCCTTTTCTATTACTTGAAGGAAAAAAGAAAAATGCTTTGAACTGTATTGCAACTTGTATATTATAACGTTTGTTAAAAACAACCTTTTTCTATCACTTGTTGGAAAAAAGAAAAACTCTCTGAAATGTATTGCAACCTGATGTTACGAAGCCACTTTATTTTGATAAATATTTCTTTGTGAAATGTTACAATTGATGCTATATTTTAGTGCGAATGCTAACGAAAATCTCGCTAATTAATTAATATCTATTTTTTCTTATATAGCTGCGTACGTCATTTAAACTAGATATAAGTTTTGTGGATAATGTCAAACAACAAATGGACCGCCATCACGTTTCCATTAGAAAATGGTGCTGTATTATCTATATAACAAAATAATAGACATTTTATTAAAAAAGCGGCCAAGTGTAGGGCGGCCTCGTGCACGATTGATTCCGTGGCACCGAACAATATTAAACTTATAAACGTATTTCTCAAAGACACTGTTACAAGACAAGACGAGTTATGCTGTGGCCGGTACCGAAAATGTCCCATATCTCAAAAAGTAGATAACATTTCTTATTGAAATTAATTTTCTTTGGAACTTTATTTTAACTTCTACCTTATTTCAGAATCTTACAAACGTTAGTTGAAAAGTATAAAGGGGGAGAGGAGGGGAGGGGGCGTGTTACACACTTTTCAAAGTGCATATCTCAACAAATATCGACTTAAATAAAAGAAGTTGGTTTGGAATCTCTATATAATTTTTTGAGACCTATCTAATGATACCTATGTGCACTGAATATTTTTTTATTCCTCAGGTATATATATGTAAATATATATATATATATATATATACACACATATATATATATATATATATATATATATATATATATATATATATATATATATATATATATGTATGTATGGTGTGCCATCTTTGATATTATTTTTTTTATAATTCCAATTTATTTCAAAAATTTTATTGTACAGCAGTTTATAAAAGATACTTACCATCCAAATGTCATCTACATAGTGCCAATAGTATCCGACTAAAATTCTTGTCACATACGGACAGACAGACGAAGAAGACGAAATTGTAAGTGTACGGTTTTGCCATTTAGCTGCAGAAATCTAAAAAATTATTAATTTTCTATTAAAAGTCAACTAGATGGCACAATTTTTTTTTAAATCGAAAAGCCAATTCAAAGGTGAGTTTTTGTATTACCCAAGTGCAAAATATTTGTCTGGTTCTGGTTCCTTTATTGTTCTTGTGGCGGAATCTCTTCTTGTACATTTAAGATATGTACCTGTTGGGATTTATGTTTCGAATGTAAATCGGATTAGAGGTGTTCCGACGAGAACATGAGTAAAGAGATTAACATGTCAGAAAGCTTCTCAAACGAGATCGCAGCAACTGAAGATGTTGTAATACAACGAAACCTAGGTCGTGGTAAAGAACTTAAAGAAAGTATATATAATATTACATCACGTAGTTTCATTTAATTGTGAATAATGAATTTCTACAAAATTAACGTCAAATATATTAAATGGCGTGTAGTATATTTACTCCACCAGAAATAATTTTCTAAGAGAATTAAATTTGAAATCATTAGAATGGAGTAAATAAATATTTCATTATCGCAAATTTTCGCTTCAGTCAATCGATATCTTTATATTTGGGTCTAGATTATTTAGTTATATAATTAGTTACGAATATTTAAAATTTATTATATATTGGGTCTATATTATATATTTGGGTCTAGATTATTTAGTTATATAATTAGTTACGAATATTTAAAAATATGTAAGGTTTTTACACGAAATATTGTTTTTTTTCTATGCCTAAGTAGAGTTCGATCATGATGTTTGTTTATGTATTTTTTTTAATAAATTGTTTCATTTCAGAACATAGTTCGAGAGTCAATACATATTTATATTGTTAAACACCCGCTTAAATATGAAATAAAACAGATACGCGCGTTTATTATCAGACTAAAAGAAAAAATAAAATAAAATATTTTCATTTATTGAAACATCTGTCGGTTGATACGGTTAACCGCTTTCAATTAATGCTTTCAATCTAAGAAAATGTATATTAAAATAAATATTTTTTTAAATGAATAAATAAATAAACAGAAAAACTACTTTCCGTGAGATTCTCTTATGTATAGAGCTACGAGTAATTTAAAAAATATTAATAGGAGTGCTTCGGTTAAACGAATATGTAGCATTAGTTGCCCATTTTTAACAATTTCGTGCTCTTTATTCCCCGTCTCCTTCACCATAGACCTCTGTACGACTAATTTTCAAATTTTATTAGGAGTGCTTCGGTTAAATGAATATGTAGAATTAGTTGCTCATGTTTAACAATTTCGTGCTCTTTATTCCTCGTCTCTTTCACCATAGACCTCTGTACGAGTAATTTTAAAATTTTATTAGGAGTACTTCGGTTAAATTAATATGTAGAATTAGTTGCTCATTTTTAAAGTACAAGTGACACTTAAACTTACTTGAAGAGGGGAGGGGTCTGGGAACTTAATGCAACTGTATATTGTCGGAGCGAAATAGTTGAAAAGTTGTTGATTAAATTCAAAAACTTTCATGAAATGTTTGACATTGTGGTCTCCATTTAATATGTTGCATTCAGGACATTATAATAGTTTTTATGATCGTACTGAGTGACATTTAAGTGTGTTTGTATTTCCTTATCAATGATAATAAGAAAAGTATATATATTTTATCTTTTCTGCTACTATTGAGGATTAAAGCGTATTTATGAGGGAATATTTTTGGAAAACCTTCCTTAATATTGTTTTCCACTAATAATTTATACATTTAAGTGAACAGAGTATTTATATTAAATTATTTTAAAATATTAGTATTTTTCATCAATTTACCAGTACATTTTTCATAATCGTTGCAGTATATCTGTTACTGCAGTAAATTTATTGTGAATCAGGATTATTGCTAAAATTTTTTGATTGACTTTAGGTACAAAAACGCTCCTTTTTTCTTAATTTCGTCTACAACCATTTCGAATATAGCAGTAAGGTACATATTTTTGTAGAAACTTGCTCTTTCAGTCGCAACTTAAAACTAGCTGTTACAATAATTACCTAAATAATTTCTCTATACAAATACGACATAGGAAATTAAAAAAAAAAGAATTCGGTCATTTCATTTGTCATCTTTAAAATTTATACATCCGTAAATAAAAAAACTATTTAATATAAATTTAAAGTTTCCACGTCAGATGGTTTCAAGAAAATCAACCGGAAGAAATAAATAACCGGAAGAATAAATAAGTTAGGGTGATCTTACAGGTTTGTTTTTTTTTCTTTTAAGCCATAGCTTGACAAGGCTGGTCTGTACATAAACCTGAAAATACAACATTGCCCTTTGATGAAGGCCCTTTTTCAATTAGACTTTAATCTTCTATTAATCTTATTCATAGATTCGATGACCTACCGATGGCTAGTAATCATAATTAATATCGTCGCATAATCGTCGAGTAATCATAATTTAGGCATTTTAGCGAATTTCAATTTAATTTTTGTCAAATGCTGCATAATTTTAGACTCGTTTTGACGACGCTAGTTTTAACCGGCAGGAATTTTTGGTGAATTTTATAACTAAAATGGTTAATTGTGTCTTTAAAAATAGATATAAAGTATCGGGAAATAAAAATTGCGGAAGACAATCCATAGAGAATGATGAAATAGGCAATCGTGCTAGTGCTGGGTATGGGTAGGTAATCGGTGCTGAGTATGGGGAGGCAATCGTGCCCAAATGAGTGATAGTTTATGTCGAGATAATTTCAGATTTCAATAACTCCGCTAAAAATAGGCATAGTGCCGCCATTTTGATGTTTTTATAAACATCATTTTGGTGTCATTCTAAAGAAGTAGGATGAAATTTGTGCTGACACACTCTGAAATTATTTCGCTTGGATATTGTGAATTGTGCTTGTATAAAATGAATTCGAACTTCGCGCTTTCGAATTTGCGGATTTGATACGTGTCGCTAAACAGGATCACATCTCAGAGATCAATTATCTCATATGAGTAAACCAATTTGTACTCAACAGCAGTGTAAGTGTGACAGCTTATCCAGGTCTTAGAGTGTATCCCTTAAACCCTCTGAAGTAGTGAAACAATTTTATAATTTTCTGATTTTCCTAAAATGTCGGGATATATGACAAAAAAGCACAACTGGAAATACAAAAATCGGACACGAATGCATAGACTATAAAATTCCTAAGAGGATGACGTTAAAAACACTGTATTTGGATCCAAACCAACAAGCAGTACGAAGTTCGAGTTCGAGATTTTAAAGCTGACTTATTCTTTCCATTTCAGACTTTTCATTTTGTAAAGGTGATAAATAAACCTATAAGTGCTAATGGTAACTGCTCATTTTTGTAAAGCTGATAAATAAACCTATAAGTGCTAATGGTAACTGCTCATTTTTGGCCATGTTATAATTACATAATACTGTATTCCCCGTCACATAATTACATATCGTATAATTACATAGCACTTCATATTTCATATCATATATTACATATCGTATAATTATATGTCACTGTATATTCCATGTCATATAATTACACGTCTCTTAAATCGTATAGCATTGCATAATACGGGGAAATAAACAGCATATAGCTACACTACAGATAGTCGGTACATATCGTATAATTACATAGCACTGCATGTTTCATTTCATATATTACATATCGTAAAATTATATGGCATTGCATATTCCATGTCATATAATTACGCGTCTCTTAAATCATATAGCATTGCAAAATACGGGGAAATAAACAATGTAGCTACGCTAAAGATAGTCAGTTTCTTGCAAAATGTAATATTGTATATACGTTCTTCTCTTAAATATAAACATGAAATATTAAGCAGTGGAGGAACAATTTTAGATTCGACAGTGATTCAAAACTATCAATATTATTTTTAGGTCAGGTTCAATTAATTATTTCTCCGACACAAAATTTTAGAACAAAAATCGCTGAAAATGTCAAATTTTAAATATTAAATTGTTTTTTAAGTGTTAATGTGTAACATACACATTATAGCGATTTTTAAGGCTTTTGGTGTAGGAAATATTTTCGGAAGTTATTTTGAAATCATTTCCGGTAGTGGAAATTCCTCGCAATTATCTATGGTCTACTCTGCGAGCTAAACTATGATTTTAAACTTTGGAAAATTTAGAGGTTTTAATTGTGATCCAGTACACTCACCAGTTATCGCATCGAAGACAACAACTCGAGGGCCCAGTCTGCCTGGTCTATCATCCGACGCACGGACGGGCTGCAGGCCGAGGCCCTGAGAAAAAAATATTTTTTATTTCAACTATTTATTTAAGCATTTACTTCGAATTCTGGTTCAGTTTTCTACATTCCTTAAATCAGCTCACATTTCATAAAACGAACACCTAGCTGCCTGTCCCTACGTATGTACCATAATTCAATAGGCGATGCTTTAATTTCACTGTGATTTGATAAAGTGTTTGTCTTTATTTTTTTAATGGATTATAATATGGATTATAATAATATGGATAATAATAATTTGGATTATAATAATATGGATTATAATTTTAAAATTATAAAAATACACAAAATTCACATATTTTGCTAAAATGTTCAGACAGAAATGTTTCCTCAATTGTTTCGCATGATTGACAGATTAATTATAAGTGAAAGAAATTCATATTTATATATGATATATTATTTACTTTCTCATCGACTTATTGACATTACTAACGTAGTGATGGTAATGTATAAGCCGTATGCTCGTTATTCAATTTTTCACAGACACACGCTTCAAATATACTTAGTTTGATGCACATCGTCACCTGATAATCACCTGTGTAAGTCCTACAGTTTTTCATGTTTAAATTATGTGTTACTGTGAATCCTTGTAATATTTCAGAATGACAATAGATTTCGTGCAACATCGACAGCGTTTTCTAACCTTTATTATTATTTCTTCCAAAGATACGTCATCGTTTTCGTCTTGTCACATTATGTATATTCGATATTCGATACAATGAAACTTGTTTGGAACGAGCATAACTCGCACTACGAGGGTTCATTACACTCAGGCGTTATTATATATATATATATATATATATATATATATATATATATATATATATATATATAAGTATACACTTATTTTTACAAATGATTTAAGTCACTTTTATGGAGTTTGATATTGGAATATTGAACTTTTCACACACCCAAGTACATGTCCTAAATTGATATACTATTAATTATAAATTAGTAGAACTTAATTAGTTGTGATAATTTTCCTTTTAATTTCGTTATTTATATATAATATTATAATCATGAATGCTTTTCAGATAACAAATACCAGAGATATATCTGGTACGAATGGAGGCACGGAACTTCAAACAAAAATTTACAGTTCAAAACGAATCTTTGTGGTTAATTAAATGAAACTACGTGATGTAGTATTATTTCTACTTTCTTTAAGTTCTTTACCACGACCTAGGTTTCGTTGTATTACAACATCTTCAGCCGGGCTATTAGCAAAGATTGATCTTTCTACAAAATTAACGCCAAATATATTCAATGACGAATCTTTGTATTAAGAAGTGTCCATAGAACGCCCCAATGTTTTTGAAAAACCCATTCAAACACAACGGGGTTTGCGAAGAAAAGAAAAAAATCACCTTCCTTTTCATACAGGGGAGGTACCTTAAACATATTTTCTTGGAAGGGTTATATTTCTTAATTTTGTCGGTTTTATAAATGCCAAATTTCAGCTTAACGGTACTAATGGTTTGCAAGTAAAATGGCGATGACGTACAGACGGACAGACAAATGGACAAACAGGTGGACATGGCGAAATTAGGATGGCTTAGCTTATAATTTGGCAACTAATAAAAATTGATGAGACTAGGAAATGGCAGATTTTTCTTTCTTCGGAGTTACAAGGATTTTATTCTATCAAATGATTCATTTAGTAAAAATAGTTTATGTAAAAATCTCTGTACAGAACAGTATTATGCATAATCCTATATCTACTTCACTGTTAATAAACATTAATGCTGGTGGCTTTCAGTTGTAGGTCATGGAACTTAAAATATATACGTTCTTATTGTTAATAATCATAATCTTAACTTATTTTCTGGACCTACCTGTGTGTAGTATATGTGCAATGAGATGTACAGTATCAATGGTGAGAACATGATTGTTTGCTCCAACGGTTTCTGGATGAGTGAAATACCTACATGCGAAAGTAAGTTACATTTTATATTAGTTTATTTGACTCATTTTTCATCAAAAATGTCACTTTTTTATCTAAAAATAGCAACATATTGTATTAAATAATAAAAATCTGAAATTGAACTAACATAATGTTTACATAACTAATATAATGTTTGCTTAACTAAAATAATGTTTGCATAACTAATATAATGTTTACATAACTAATATAATGTTTAGATAACTAATATAATGTTTACATAACTAATATAATGTTTGCATAACTAATATAATGTTTACATAACTAATATAATGTTTACATAACTAATATAATGTTTACATAACTAATATAATGTTTACAGAACTAATATAATGTTTACATAACTAATATAATGTTTAGATAACTAATATAATGTTTACATAACTAATATAATGTTTGCATAACTAATATAATGTTTACATAACTAATATAATGTTTACATAACCAATATAATGTTTACATAACTAATATAATGTTTAGATAACTAATATAATGTTTACATAACTAATATAATGTTTACATGACTAATATAATGTTTACATAACTAATATAATGTTTACATAACTAATATAATGCTTACATAACTAATATAATGTTTGCATAGCTAATATAACGTTTACATAAAATAATTGCATTAAAACACAAAACAGCTTCATGAACGGTTACGGTATGAAGTTATTAACGCCATCAGTACAAAAGTGTATCATATTTTAATTACCATAAACCACTTATAACTGATGAACTATTGTTTATTGTTTATGTGTACACATTTTTGAAGTTATTTAATTAAATTAATATTTTACCAACCGTATTTATAATCACGATCCAGTCCTTTTATTAGTTTATTTCCATTAATTATTTGCGTGATAAATAAAATTGTTCTTATATTATGCCAAAGAGTTATAAATTCTAAAATGCGTACATAAGCCTAATTTTTTTTATTTTAATTACTTTAATGTATCTTACATAACATATCCTTCTTTCGAACCCTCAGGGAGAGTTTCGAAGACTTTTTTGGGCCAGTCAAAGTGATACCTCTTATCGTTTGATTAGGCTAAGCATAACATTGCTTAAATTTTATATAACGGTAGAAAAATTTTCAGAATTATAAATGGTGAATAGGAACTGCATACTTACACTTCTAATAGGTTTTGATTTTGCATCTATTTAAATATATTATATTTATAAAATTATAAATTTTAGCACCTAAAAATAAAGTTTTTATCACAAAAATTGAAATGCTTGCAATTTAACCAACTGATAAGAAAAGTTTAAATGTGCAGTCTTAGACTATCCTTTGTATAAAAAAAAGAGTAAAATCTCTTAATTCATACAAATCAGTGAAGGTTTAGAGAGAAAGAGACGTTGTCATCCAAAAGAAAATAAATTATAGACAAGTAGCACTATGACTCTTTCTCTCTCGGACAATCCGTGAAGGCACAATAGAAGTGAGACAGAGAGCATTTTTTAAACACTTATTTTTCATCAACCATCGCATCTATTATTTAAATCATAAAAATCAGTGAAGGTTTAGAGAGAAACAGACGTTGTCATCCAAAAGAAAATAAATTATAGACAAGTAGCACTATGACTCTCTCTCTCCTAATACCTCTCTCTTTCTCTCTCGGACAATCCGTGAAGGCACAATAGAAGTGAGACAGAGAGCATTTTTTAAACACTTATTTCTCATCAACCGTCGCATCTATTATTAAAATCATAAAAATCAGTGAGGGTTTAGAGAGAAACAGACGTTGTCATCCAAAAGAAAATAAATTATAGACAAGTAGCACTATGACTCTCTCTCTCCTAATACCTCTCTCTTTCTCTCTCGGACAATCCGTGAAGGCGCAATAGAAGTGAGACAGGGAGCATTTTTTAAACACTTATTTTTCATCAGCCGTCGCATTCACTTCCCCCTTAACCCGTACCACACTTGGGAACATATAATATTGCCAACTGTATCAGTTTCGCGGGATGTTCTAGCTTTCATAGATATCATTATAGGCCGTATATAAGTAATACTTAATATATTATATATGTCCTACATGTGTAATACTTTATAGATATCGTTATATGTCCTACATAAGTAATATTTTATAGAAATTGTTATATGTCCTACATAAGTAATACTTTATAGATATCATTATATATCCTACATAATTAATATTTTATGGATACCACTACATGTCGTTACACATCACGAAAGCTCTTGAAGCGATTTTGTGAACGTAAAGATACCATTAACGGTTTAAAAAGTTATTTTTCCATGTCTTGATTTTTAGCTACCAATCCCAACTTTTTGCAAATTAGATCTAATAACACTGTTCTCAACTTTTCCTGAACGAGTCGTAATAAACTAAAGTGGTTGTTTCTCACAGTGGTTATTTCTCACTTTTTACAAATTAGATCTGGCAACACTATTCTCAACTTTTGCTAAACGGATCGTAATAAACTAAAGTGATTATTTCTCACAGTGGTTATTTCTTACTTTTTGTCAATTAGATTTGGCAAAACTATTCCCAACTTTTGAGGAACGGATCGTAATAAACTAGTGATTATTTCTCACAGTGGTTATTTCTCACTTTTTGTAAATTAGATTTGGCAACACTATTCTCAACTTTTGAGGAACGGATCGTAATAAACTAGTGATTATTTCTCACAGTGGTTATTTCTCACTTTTCGTAAATTAGTTTTGGCAACACTATTATCATATTTTGCTGAACGGATCGTAATGAACTAAAGTGGTTATTTCTCACTTTTTGAAAATTAGATCTGACAACACTATTTTCAACTTTTGGCGAGCGGATCGTAATAAACTAAAGTGATTATTTCTCACAGTGGTTATTTCTCACTGTTTACAAATTAGATCTGGCAACACTATTCTCAACTTTTCTTGAACGGATCGTAATAAACTAAAGTGGTCATTTCTCACAGTGGTTATTTCTCACTTTTTGCAGATTAGATCTGGCAACACTATTCTCAACTTTTGCCAAACGGATCGTAATAAACTAAAGTGATTATTTTTCCCAGTATCTACTTTAATCCATATTTAAGTTTCTATTCAATTAAAGAGAAAAAGCGAAACCTTGTAAAGTTAGTCACGTGTACGTCCGTCTTCTTTTCACATCTGTTTTCATGAGGAAACTTGAAATTACCATGGTTATTAAGCCTGTTCACCCATATATTTAGAAAAATAAAAAAACATATAAAAAACCCACCCAAAAACACCCATATAAAAAACAAAATGCTATGACCAAACCGATGAAGATATAAAAGAACCGCAACATCACCAAAATAATGAAAAACATGACTCTTTCAAGCATTAGTATTCACCATTTTTCTCTACGTCCTAGAGATGTGGACATTAGATTATAGTAAAAGAAAAAAGATAGACAGACATATTGGAAATGTGGTACTGTTGAAGTATCGTGAACTGAATTCCTTACTAATGGATTTTACTCCAAGAATCACGCAGCGTTTGTCCAATATTGTAGTAACTTGCATTACGAAATAGGACACTTATTGCAGCGTAGCTACGACAGCAGTGAACCGGTATTGCGGTATAGGGCAAAGTAGAAGGCACCAGACTACGTGGCACCGATGAGATAGACAGATCAGGTCAAGGAAGCCATGAATATCCTCTACACGAGTGCTTCCGGAAAGACGCTGCCAGAGAGGAAAGGTTACATATCCTGTGGCGCATCACTTATCTGCAACACACTTGACACGATGACCATTACCACTCTGCAAAGAGTGTAACTACTAAGCAAAAGATAAGTAAAAAAAAAATTTATTTGAAAACTTTAATGCGAACAAGTTTGGTATAACAGAAACCATTAGTTTTCGTGTTCGGTTGTGTTATACAGATTCCAGAACTATTTTTTTCAGACGTTTACGTATGACAATTCCAGAGGTATGGTTGATAGTTCTAGCGAAATAGGATTATTAGTAGTAAACGTAAAATATAGTAGAGAACTATAGTGCTATCCCAGATCTGATAATATTTGAGAAATTTCCTATAATTATACGCCTGTGAAAGATATACTAGGCAAAATATTTGCACAATGAATAAACAATTATTTTTGTAAATCGTGTGATACAAGTATTAATATATGTATATATATATATATATATATATATATATATATATATATATATATATATGTATATGTATACATGTATATATATATATACATATATAAATAATTCTCAAAAATCCATACAAAGTCAAAATTGTAAGTAAAATAGTTATCATTAGAAATACATTGTTTAAATATTTTTTTATGTTTTGTGTAAATATTTTCATATAGATGCGTTATAATACAATTCATTTGTCTAATTTCTTTGCACACTTTATATTAGCTTCACTTATATATATGCATGTATGTATGTATGTATAAATATGAAACGGAATTTTTCAATTAAATCTTCACCCGATTCCAGACGTACGAATTATTTGAAATTTTGCACATGTATCAAGAACCGATGGCAATCCAATAATTTTATAAAAACAACTTTAGAATATTACAATATAAAAAAACATTAAAAAAACCAATATGAACTAAAAAATTTTAAAATATCTTTAAATATAAAGGTTTGAATCGAAAGAAAGGCTATCTCATAACTCGGAACAACTCAATTTTTTTACGAAGCTTAAAATAACAAGAAATTGATTGGCAGAAAATTAATTTTAATGTAAAAAAATGATGACTTATATTTACGAATATCTAGCGCTAAATAAAAATTAACGACAACTGATATCAAGCGCCATTATTGTTAACAAACGTACTTTGTCCACTTAATAGAATTACAAAAAAAAACCTAAAAATAATCGTTGTTATTAAATCAGTTATATTTAATCAGTCACTCTCTATAATGCAGAACGCATGCCTTAAAAAAAAACAATAAATTTATCTTGTATTATTTTTTATTTTCTTAATATATTTTTATTTTTCGTATTAAGTACAAACTATATAATATCTAAGTAAATTCAAATTATATCTTCAGGATTAATAACAAGCATCATCTTTGTCTTTATTTATTTTAATTTTTTTTATTTTGGTGTCATTCATGTTTTTCGAAAAGCAATAATTTTATAAGAAATTTCTTATTTTTTGCGTTATGTCTTATTGGAGTTGCTGGCGCCAGGGAAAGGGACGCTTGTCATCTTAAAGTCTTAAATTAATAGACTAGACCGCCCGGTCTTGCAGATTATATCTGAATTTCTGTCCAAAGCTGAAAAAATCAGAGTTTAAAATTTAAAAAATAACTAAATGATGTGTACACATACCTTAACATCTACTCACATTACTGTGATTACTGATACAAACTCTGATTTGATCTGATACAAACTCTGATTTTTTTCCAGCTCCGGACAGAAATCTAGACATAATCTACAAGATCGGGCGGTCCAGGCGAAGTACGGAAGTTTGTCTCCTCACCTTCTCTGAAATCAGATGGGATTTAAGCTTATATAAGGGAAATTGCGTAATATGTCAATTGAACAATGAATGGTATTTTTAAAATATCTATCTTGCAAACACAAACTGTCAATTGATCAATCAATGTAAACTTTTAAAAAAGATATATATTTATATATATATATATATATATATATATATATATATATATATATATATATATATATATATATATATATACATAAACGTTTTTAAATAACTACGCAAGTAGACGTTCGTAAAACTCTATTCGTCCGGACAAAAACAACAAGACGATAGTTAATAAACTATTATCAAAATAAACTTTGCACACGCCTCCTATTTACCGTCGCCATGTTGCGACATTGAAAGCTTCATCTTTTTTTATGTACAGATCGTCGCACATAAGTAGACAGTTTATAAATGTGTGTTTCATTCATTACGTGTCATTAGTTGTCAAACCGAGATAAGGATGTGAATTGTGGATAAAACATCGAATATCGATATCTATAAGTGCATGTGCTAAATAGTTGGGGTAAGAAGTTTTGTATATATTGTCGAAAAAATGGATTCTCGTAGTCCTTACATATTATAAAACAAAGTCGCTGCCCGCGTCTGTCTGTCCCTCTGTACGCTTAGATCTTTTCAACTACGCAACGAATTTTGATATAGTTTTCACTATCATTCAGATAATTTCTTCCGGATGGTTTATAGGTATAATACATGCATGTTATATTTACAGGTAATATAAAAAAGAGTCAATATTTCGTAAGAAATTGAATTTTGCGCGTTTTCATTGCTAACGCTGACTAAACTTCACGAGATATATCAAAATGTTGTACTGCCATATATCTATATCCTACGGATAACCCAGGGTGACCATTTTTATGCGATTGATATTTATTTTTTTTGTGGGTTGTAGTTTCGAATCATTCGAGAAAGCAGCAAAAAGTATTGGTCTGAAAATTAATGAAGAAAATACTAAGTACATCGTAGTGACAAACCAGACTCAAGATCTTTAACCACTAAAAATAAATGATAAAGTTTTTGAGAAAGTGGAGCAATTTAAATATTTGGGTACAATAGTGAATAACAACAATGATATTACAAGTGAAAATAAAAATTGTATCAACATGGCTAGCAGATGGTAGGTACCATGGATTGCGAAATCAGATCAGATCAAAATATTTAAGCAGTGCAACAAAAATACTGTTACACAGGACATTAGTAAGACCAATAGTCCTATATTGAAATGAAACTTGGACAGTGAAGATATCAGATGACGATAAATCGAATGAAAAATCTTGAGAAAAAGTTTTGGAGCAGTGATAGAGAATGGAGTTTGACGATTAAGATATAATAATGAATTGACGTATAAACTCAGAGAACCAAATATAGTTAAGGTAATCAAAGTCCCTCAACTAAGATGGCTGGACCAAATCTACAGGTATGAGGATGAGAACCCGATGAAAAAAATAACTTTTCAAAAACCCGAGGGGAAGAGGAGAGACATACCACGTACGAGATGGCTAGATAACGTGGAAAAATGGCTAAAAGATATGGGTGTCTACATATGGAGATCGGTGGCATTGGTTAGGTCAAAATGGTGGAAACTGACAGAGATAGCCTTAAATCGGCTATAGAACTTAAGGAGAAGAAGATAAAGAAAAACATGCAAAAAAGTTATGTTTCCAACTCCTTATTTTCGAAATTATATAAACCAGGATTATGAAAAAAATGTTTGGATCCCAGTGAACAGGCAACCTAAAACTTATGTCACACGTAGATGACATAAATAGGACATAAAACTGACATTTCTTATAATCTGTTATAATATTGTTATGATATAAAACTGACATTTCTTATAATATTATGATATAAACTGACATTTCTTATAATCTGTTATAATATTGTTATGATATAAAACTGACATTTCTTATAATATTATGATATAAACTGACATTTCTTATAATCTGTTATAATATTGTTATGATATAAAACTGACATTTCTTATAATCTGTTATAATATTGTTATGATGATATAATCTGTTATAATATTGTTATGATGTCCCTGTATTTTGATATAAATGTGACATCATATTGACAAAAAATTTGACTTTAAATTTATATAATTTACGATTATGTCATATGGACGTCATACTTATGTCATATTCATTACGTCAGAGTCTGACGTAAAATGTGTGAAATAATAATTCTCCTATAATTTAGATCTTAAATAAATCATGAGCTGGCATGACGTCATTCTGATGTCAATCTTATATTGATTTGTTCACTGAAAAGCCGAGACAAAGGTTATGGAAAATTAATAATTTTTCAAATATTTTTACGCCTACAAAAGATATAGTAGGCAATACATTACATTTATCTATTTTAAAAGCCGATTTTCCCTTCTTAACTCATTCGATTCTAATATTTGTTACATTCTGTATGTACAACAAATACTAAAGATAGTAAAAAAGGTTATACGTGATAAAACCTAAGTATTTACTAGAAATTTCCGATATTTCCAGGCCCGTGAAAGACGTGGTAAGTAATATATTTTATTTAATATAAAAAAATTATAACACGACCGTCACGTACATCTTATTACATACATGTTCAATATTAATAAATGCACGACAAATACTAAAGATAGTAAAATAGTAATACGTGATAAAACCTAAGTATTTACTAGAAATTTCCGATATTTCCACGCCCTTGAAAGACGTGCTAAGTTATATATTTTCCTAGCAAAAAAATTATAAGACGACTGTCACGTACGTCTTATAACATATACGTTCGATATTTATTACTACATATACGATCGATATTTTATAAATGCACAAAAAAAATAGAAAAATTAAAAACCAAACAAATTTAATTTGTTACGTAATAGTTTGACGACGAATTGTATATTAATGGTTTTTGGAGTTCCGTCATTCAAAATTAAAAATATAGGACCCATATAGGATCACTTGGTTTTTTGTCCGTCCGTCTGTCAAAGCACTTTTTTCTCAGAAAAGGCTTAAAATATCAACCTGATATTAATATCCTATACAGAGGCCTACAGTCTTACAATGCTATTGGAAATGTCTCTTTTTGGTTTACACACCAAAAATATTTGACCCTTTTTTAGAGTTCCGGGCTCAAAAGGAAAAAAGGAACTCCTATAGAATCACTTCGTAGTCCGTCTGTCGATCTGTGAAAACCCTTTGTCTCAGGAACGCGTGGAGTTAGTAACAAGTTGAAATTAATATCAAATACATAGGTTGACGGTCCCTTGGAGCTGTAAACAAATCAAACTTCTAAGTTAAGGCAAACAAGAAGAACCCTTAAATATGGCGATTTATGCCCCATATTTTGACACTCGCAAATAAGTCTAAACTTGTAGGATACTTCAAGTTGACCTAGAATCATAAAATTTGGCAAGAAGCAAGGAGAAAATCCGAAAATCGTTAATTTGTTTTTCGATCGCAAGAAAGAACAGTTTTTTTAAATGTACACCTATGAAATTTATAGTAAGCAATATATTTTCGTTCTAAAGAATTAAAATGTTGTAAGTAGTTTGATAGGAATATTATGTACCATTATGTGTTTATAAATGTCTAAATGTCTAAATGTGAGTTCCACCCGTGTTTGGCAGGTTTTTCATTCATACAATAGTCTTACTCACAAATCTTCATAATCTATAGGGTACTCCTAATCAATCCATAATCTAGAAAGTCAGAACAATGAGAGATATTATAGAACAAGCAAAGGAAAAAATTAAAAAATGAATGCTTTCTAATGTATTTCTATAGTAGAACTACGTATTTCTATAATTAGTTTTATGTAGAACTGAAAAATATAGTAGGCAATACATCTATGTACGTTTATTTGTAAATACTTTGATATATATATATATATATCTATATATATATATATATATATATATCTATATATATATATATATATATATATATATATATATATATATAAGTTTAAAAGTGCCTAAATGTGTACGGAAACCCCATAGCGCAGGTTCTGCTTGCACTTGACAGGTTTTTTCTTAAATTTTGAATAAGGCATTCCTTTATACCAAATTTCTTAATAAAAAAACCAATACAAAGCTCTCTTAGTCGTTTTGGTGAGCTAATCAGTATCAAAGCATTACATTTGAAAGTACTTAGCTATTGATTGCATCAAACAAAACACTTGAATTTACAGGAATTTGTGACTTAGTGTTTGATATTAATTTTAAATTTATACCTCTGGCATTTCCTGAGAAAAAGAACCGGGGGGAATACAGATAACCAAGCGATTACGTTTGTTTTTAATTCGGAAACACTATGCATCCATAAATGTCAAAATTTTGGTATGTCTCAAGTGGCTTCTGACTTCTCATAGTGCGAATTCTACTTGTTTAATTCTTAGGTACGGTATCCTATAAATTTTTAAATCATTTAACGGAAACACTATGCATCCTTAGGCTGGCCGCATATACTTGTGTTCCGTATTCCATTTCCGAATTCGATTTCCGAATTCCATTTCCGATTAATGCATTCTAACAACTACTTACGGTACCAAAAATAAAAAGTAAAAAGAAAAAAATTATTAAGACAAAAATGGTGGTTGTCATTAATCCTAAAAATATTACAACTTATTCATGTACTATAATTTATAAATACAAAAAATATTTATTAAGAAAATAATATATTTTTTTCAGTTTATCATATAGGGATGGGACTCATCCCAACACAGCTCTAAAAATGATAAGAACTGTATTTTGGATAATTCGACTGAACGTATAAACCGTTCGTTAACAAAAAAATTTGAAGAATGTCTGTATTCTGTGCCAAGCACATCTATTTGGAAATGTTTACACAGAACATAAAAAAATTTTTTATACATCATTTCTCTATAAAACTAAAAACATATGTTGAATATATTTGGCGTTAATTTTGTAGAAATTCATTATTCACAATTAAATGAAACTACGTGATTTAGTATTATTTCTACTTTCTTCAAGTTCTTTACCACGACCTAGGTTTCGTTGTATTACATCTTCAGGTGGGCTATTAATCTTTGCTAATATCCCACCTGAAGATGTTGTCATGCAACGAAACCTAGGTCATGATAAAGAACTTAAAAAAACTAGAAATAATATTACATCACGTAGTTTCATTTAATTGGGAAAACCATATGTAATAATTTTTAAGCTGTGACATCAGTAGTAAACATAACAATGTTTCAACTTCCACAAAAATTTAATTCCATCTAATTATTTCCATGATCGCAAGCGTATATCGACACGTGCACGCGGAATATAAAATATCGAGTGACTTTGTACTCGCACTTAAAAGTATATACCAATTCAATACAGGAGAGTTGTCAGTGTAACTTTTTAACATTTTTAATAAATTCAGGGCTAGATGTAAATCCAGGGCTGCCACATGTAAAATTACTTTTTCCGGGGCATTTCTACTACAACAATCTGCACCAGTGATTTAAGAAAAAAAATAATTTGATCCAACAAAAAGTTTTTTTGAACCCAAAAAAACATTCAGATTAATAAAAATAAATAAAAAAGTTGTTTTCTTTTGCCAAAGTACAAAGTGATTTTTTTAATAAAGTTTATTGACTTATTAAATAATTATAAGTAATTTAATATAAAAACAGTCGTTATGTTAATCACATTTATCCAAATTAATAAAAGCTGATACTAATATTTGGCAAAACAAATTTGTCCTGCAATAATTAATCTTATCTAATTTCAACTCGAAGCTTAACTTTCGTAGATTGACAATGACAATAATATTTAGTTTATTATGTTCAGGTTTTGATTTAGTTATTTTAATAAATTGAAGTTGAATTATAACTCTTCCCAATTTATTTGAATTTAAATTTATGCCTTGATTTGATCCGTAATTTTGCGATTCCGGTCTTTTGATCCATTGATCAATCTAGCAAAATCTAATGAAGCTATGGCATATATAGGTTCACGAAAAATGCCAATAAAGACAATTTTAAAGAATTTCCATATTTTTTTACATTTCCGGGTCAAATTTACTATATTCTTCGATACAGGACAATATCACAAATTCCGGGACAATTCCGGAAATCCCGGATATCTGGCAACCCTATGTCAATCTCTTCTTATTTGCAGAGAATAACAAAAAGTTTTTTTGAACCCAATTTTAGTCTTTGATTTCTCGAGTAAACTTCAATACAGTTCAGTATCATTAAATTCTCGAGAAAACTTCAATGCAATTTATGTCATTGAATTTTGGAAAGCACCGCACGGTAAATTCGACTATCCTAAATGCAGATTTAATATCAATAATGTCATTGTGACATTCATGTAATGACAATAGACTATAACTTTATCAGCTACTTTCTATTACTTAGTTATTGCTGTTTATTAATTGTAGATATTTTATTTCTGCTTGATGTTTCAAAAAATGACAAAAATTATAGTGCCGTTTAATGTGTTTACATTCGAAACTATAACATTGAAATATCGCCGTGCACAATAATGTTAGCTATTGGAAAATATAACCATCAACACACATAAATTTACCGATAGATGGCGTTAAAACAGTAACGTAATAAAATTATCCATCAGATCTTCATCTGTCAATACAAAATCATTTCTAATTCAAACGGGTTAATTTATTAATTACCTACTTGAAATTTGTAAAAGAAACGGTCCTGATATTAACAGAAGTTCGGATAAGCGAGAGCACAACCCTAAAAATGTGCTCATACATATCGATATTTTCGCACATCACTGTGGTGGCCGTGCTAAATAGAACGAGTTTCGCATGTGACGTTCGGTGTTCAGCGTCAACGGTCGCTCAGTAAAAACCTGTTGTCGAAATAAAACTGGTTTGATTCAAGAGTTGTAAAGTTAATATCGCTGACAAGTTCGTGTGAACCCGTTTTTTCACATTTTGACAACTAATTGGTAAGTGCAAAATTTCTGTTGTTTTTTTCTTTAAATACATACCATTTTTAATAACATACCATTTATTTCTTACTCCCGGGTGATTAAATATTAAGATGTTATATTAAGAGTGACTTATTATATACTTTACGCTTTATAATACTTTTGCGTCTTTGTGTTTAGTCGCATTTTGAATAAAGAGAATCTTTTTCCTGTCTGTCGAAAATATATACAATGTATCGACTGTTTAAGAACTTCTTAAAGATAATTGAGTTTTGAGTTTGGTTTAAAAGAATTGTGGATGCAAAACTACATCACTAAGGCAATCTTCTACGCTATTTTATAAACTAATATTTTTTCGAAACATTATGTTGATGAAGAACGTATTTTTTACAGCCGATCTCGAAATAAAGCGCTGTTTCGATTTAATATGCAAATAAAATATATTAAGTAAGAGTAATCAACTTGAAATCTATGTTATTTTTTATAAAGTTAACATTGAAAAGTATTTTTATAAAATATTAATATCATTTTTCACCATATAAATATATCGCCCAGTACATTTTTCAAAAGCGTAAAATTATCGTGATTATCTGAAAAAAAGCTGCCAAATACCAGTAGAACTTGCAATGCAAAGATTTCATCCACATTTTATAAATGTTTATAAACATTTATGAAATATAATTTATGTTTATAAACATTTAAA
This sequence comes from Druceiella hillmani, assembly GCA_039881145.1. Classification (NCBI taxonomy): domain Eukaryota; kingdom Metazoa; phylum Arthropoda; class Insecta; order Lepidoptera; family Hepialidae; genus Druceiella; species Druceiella hillmani. The sequence continues at coordinate 6,230,973 of JAYKKI010000092.1, forward strand.
AGTACATAATATTTCTAGCGAACTGTTATATCCTGTGCTTGCTAGCAGTAATGCTTACACAGCACCTGTCTCACGATTCTCGTATCAACATGATAAGGGCATCCGGCTGCCAGAGTATTGCATTACGATGGCAAGCTCTGTTCCCAGGCCCGTCAGCAAACTCCACTCCCAGATGCATCAACCTTTCTTATCCTTTATAAACCCTGGACCGAAGCTTCACGAAGCTCAGATAATCACAGTTCAATCCAGTTCTTAGTCCGCGTCAGTCGTAATCCAGATACAAGCGCGATCAAAGTCTAACTAAATATTTTATAAAATATAATAATTGTAATAATTCGTTTAAATAATAATATCTGAAAAATAAATTTTTTTTTTATATTAAAACTTAAAGTCGTCATAACAGAACGATTTAATTTTTCGCAAAATAAATATATTGCCTACTGTATCTTTCACAGGCGTAAAACATGATGCTTATCTAAACAATTTTAAGATCTAAGATAATCACTTTGGTTTATCTTTTAATCTGTTTTTTCCATGATTTTTAATTTAGTAGTTTTGGAAATAAGAGTGGGTGTGGTGCTGTATTTTGACATGTTTTTTAGAATATCTTTTTAAATATATAATTTATAATTATGAAATATTTTTATATTACTCGTGACAACTCCTGTCAAACTCCATAAAATGTATAAAATTTAAAAAAAATTGTATGCTTTATTTACGCCATCTTTATTTCTTATATAATTATTTTTAAAAAAATCATTTATTGCAAAATAAATGGATTTATAACATGTATTACTAGGTCAAATTTTAAGTTTCTACGTCGCACAGTTTCCGAAAAAAATCGGCTGTGTGGGTTACATTTTTGAGATTGAGTTACGGAACTCTAAAACTTTAGTCCTGAAAGTTTATTTTTTTACAATCCCTGTAACTCATTCTTTTCATTTGCGACCCACACGATACACGAAATTTAAAAAAAAAATACTTAATTCACATCTTTTAAAATTTCTGTACAAATATTTTTCAGTCTTAACCATTGAATTAAAAATGGGTTAGTATATATTATCGATATGTCAAATCAAAACAAAATCATGTAACTCTAATCTAACCAATTATTTTTTTTTAATACGGTTTAAGTCATTAAATTCTTGAGAAAATTTCAATACAGTGCATGTCATTGAATTCTCGAGAAAATTTTAATATAATTTACGTCATTAAATTCTCGAGGAAACTTTAAGACGGTTTATGTCATTGAATTCACGAGAAAACTTCAATATAGTTTGTCATTGAATTCTCGAGGAAACTTTAATACAGTTTGTCATTGAATTCTCTAGAAAAACTTATAATATTTAAACCGTGTGACAGAGAGACGGACGAACGCGCCAGTGATATTTAAAGAGTCTATCTTCTTTCCCTTTTGAGACCATACATTGTTATACAATCGCTCTTGCTTAAGCGTATATTTTAAGTTTAATTTAGCTAAAATTAAACTTAAAATAATAAATTAAACATAACTTAAATTCAGTATATAAATTAAAATTCTGATTTATTTTAAATTACCTTTTCAGCGCCTGCTTATTTTATATTTCTTAGGGAATGGCTTTTCGAACTACTAATTTTTCAATTTCGTGTTTTAGGTAAGCTATACTTAAAATATTAAAACGAAACTGATTACTCCAATAAAGCTACGATTATATTTTAAGACATTAATATGTAGCACGTCAAAAATAACTGGTGAAGAAAAAAAAATAGGGGTTAAATTTTATTGGGGTCACTTTAGATAAAAATATAATTAATTAATGGGTTTATTCGTTACATTTTCTTTTAAGATTAAAATCTATGGAATTTCCCAGAGTGGACTTTCCGGATCTTTATTTTTAAATCAAAGAATATACATAAAGAACAACGTATTCAAAAAAATGGAGATATTCTAGATATTCTTACAAATATTAAATCTAAATATATAATTCAAAAGTATGTTTGATCAAGATTTTAACATGTTCTGTTAACACTATAACTGCTACAAAATTTCCATAACCCAAATCTAGACGGAGAGATAGTCACTCTCAAAATGGAGCATACGAATAGATAAATTCTTTTATAATTAATTTGCTAAACATTGCTAAATATTAGTGTCAACGTTAATCATTAATTTCAATTAACAGCCTAGATATGTACGAACAAATTGTTACACAATATCATTATGCGGGCCTTATTTAGGGGGGTTTGTACTTGGCGTTATCCTTCGCTGTTTTACGTATATTTGACTAGAGAAGTTAACGGAAAACAATCTAAATTTTGAAAAATATACACTTAATATTTTACTAATGGTATCTATTAATAGAAGTATATAATTCAAGAGCATAATGTTTTTGTCTGTCTGCTTGTGGATACTTATATTTTTTTGTTTTTTTCTATTACTGTGTGCTTTATTTGTAACCACTTCAGGCAAAAACTATGGGGAGAATTTTAATTGCATCATTTTACCATGAAAAAACTATAGTTACCGCTAATCAAAGTAGCATTTTATTGTAGTTTCATTGACCGAGACGCGAGGATATGTTACTGACATACAAACTAACAGATCGCTCTTTATTAATAGCAAAATTTATAGTTATAAGGGCTCATCGAGATAAATCGAACAAGTACAAGCTCGATCCACCTTGCTTCTCCATCATCAGATCCTCCCGTTTACAATATGCAACCAAAGGACCTATTGAAACAAATCAAACGAGCCCGAACTCGATGGGTTTACTGTTAGCCATTGACAAGTTCCCATGTCCACCTTGCTCCTCCATCATCAGATCCTCGCGTTACAATATATAACTAAAGGACTCTTTGAAACAAGTGGAACAAGCCTAAACTCGAGGGGTTAAATGTTAGACATTCAAAAGTTTCCATGACCACCTTGCTTTTCCATCATCAGATTATAGTATGTAACCATAGGACTCTTTAAAACAAATAAAATGAGTCCAAACTCAATGGGTTTACTGCTAGCCATTGAGAAGTGCCTACGACCAATTTCCTCCTCCAATATCGTATCAGTTTGATGGTACCATGTTATCGTACTATCATCAAAATTACATAAATTTACAAAGAGTCATACCGATACAACGAATTGAAGTGGATGAAAAGTGAATTGTAACATTTGTTTACAATACTAAGAAGCTACAGGTCAATATTTGTTTACAATGTTAGAAAGTTAAATGCCAAGATTTGTTTACAATGTTAGAAAGTTATAGGACAAGATTTGTTTACAATGTTAGATAGTTATAGGTCAAGATTTGCTTACAATGTTAGAAAGTTATAGGTCAAGATTTGTTTACAATGTTAGAAAGTTTTAGGTCAAGATTTGTTTACAATGTTAGAAAGTTATAGGTCAAGATTTGCTTACAATGTTACAAAGTTATAGGTCAAGATTTGCTTACAATGTTAGAAAGTTATAGGTCAAGCTAATAGAAGTGTATTAAAAGTAAATATGTCAATAAGTTTATAAAATATATGTAATTAATTAGCTTCGGCCTGCTTGGCATTACGTAAATATAAAAAAACTGATTTTTTTAAGAAATAGATATAAACCTGATTTTAAACAGGTGTTGTGGGGCAATACAGCATTAATGGCAATACAGCATTAAATGTTCTTGTCCCGTATCTACAGTCTCAGTGCTTCCACCTAACAGAGTTAGAGTCTGTCCTTTCGCAATGAATTATTTACAATCTCGATTTTGTCAAGAGCACATTTTGCAAACCCTTTAAATGACTCAAAGATCGGTCCATTCACAACCAAGTCTCGGTGACTAAAGATAACACGTTCTAAGATTCCGTGTGATTCTACGTTACTGTTTAGATGCATGCTCTCTAACAAAACTCTACGTGCATCGTCATGCTCACAGTAGTGGAGCAAAACAAGATTCATGCCCTGCGTCTCAAATTCGCAGGTACACACCGGACTGTCTCTAAGTGCAAAACTATACAAGTTGGCATGAAATGCGCCATGTCCCGTTAAAAATTTAAAAATTGTGAAACATAATAGTTGGGAACGAGCAGTTCCTATTTAACCACTCGGACACATTGGGGAAGAACAACCTGGTCGTTTCCCCCTTGGAATCAGGGGAAGATCATCTACTATATTGATAACTAACAATATTTTAAATTGTTGATTACACATGATGTTACGAGTCCTTAAATTAGGAATGTGTAGTTTCCCGAAATTCCCCATAAGTTCAATAAAAACACTATATACCCTTAAAAGTTTATACATATCTAGGTGTGTACGGAACCCTCGTAGTGTGAGTTCTACTCATACTCGACAGCTTTTACTTAGAGTAGTAAATACAAATTCTTATGCGTTTTGATATGAGGAACCTCATGGTGCATTTAGGTTTTACCGAGGAGACTTACTTTACTTTATACTTTTCCGTAGACAGTCAAAAATCAGTAACAGGGTTCAAAAGCAGCCTGTTTTTTTTTAAACAGCCGTTAAATAAATATAAATCAACATTTATATTGCAGATTATTAATATGTTAATGTGGTAACACCGTAATATTATCACTTTCTCATATAGATTATATGCCAACACTCAGTGTGCGAAGCTTTTTCACGCTCTATCAACTCTCCAATTTCTTTTTTACCCTTCATTCATTCAATCCCATTTTTATTATTTATTACAGGTCCAATCTGCGAAGGTTTTCTGGAGAAGCATTAAGACATCTTCGATGCGCTACAGAATTATGCAGGGATCAAGATATGTCATTCTAATAGGCCTGCTCCAATGTTTTTACACTGCTATGACACAGGATATACCTGGTAAATGATTATTACTTTAACATTATTTCACCAATTCTCAGCTACAGAATAATTCGCAGAGAGCAGACTCACAATAAAATGATTTTTTTCTTTTCACCCAATTGCGAGCTCGAGGGACCGATATCAGCTCTAATACGAATTTACGTTTTTGGCTTTTGACTGTCTATATCTAGACTGGAACCTTCACTATTTTTAGATCAGTTCTAAGACAGGGTAATTTATCAATATCTTAGGATTCAGTTTTGATTCAGAGACTCTAACGTCCTATGACCACTTGGTCCTGTAATATAATTACAGAATTAACTAGCTTATAAAAATTAAAAAAAATTAAAATGTGATATTTCTTCCCACTTCTATTTCTGAAACAGCTTTTCAGGATGACATGAAAATATTTTAAAATATATACATGGTATCATGTTCTTAGGATTTAGTTGATTAACGGAGGGTGGAATAATGTTATGTGACTGCGGTGGGCATGTTTACATGATCTCCTACCCTAACACGTGCTAGTAGTCGCATGTTGTGTCAATAGCACAATCAGTTAGCAAAAACTACATTTATCCATAGTGCAACACATTATAATTAATTTTTTCACCGCACAAGGCATTAAACACACTGAAAACTTTGTAGTGACCAAACTATGTCCACTAACAGTGACCAAACTATGTTTCTTTCCGTTAAACTCCCTGCCTTCTTGATATCAAATTTTCCTTAACGTGTTAACATCAAATTGGTTTTTCTGCAGAGTCGACAATTATAAAAAACGAAACATAAATAATTTTTATTCATATCTGTATTGAAAAGACACAAAATGCTAGTAAATGTTTGGATTTGGGAAGAATTAAATCGGGGAACCTAGTGGAATTCTCATGTAAAATTAATACACAAATAATGATGTTAATGAAAAAGACGTGGCTGATTCGCAGTTAATAGTCGTTCAATATTTGGCATCAAATTAGTGAAATATCGCCTTAAATCTCCAGGATCAGTAATCTATTTCTTTTGGTGATAAATTTCTTTTATTCATAAAAAGATGTCACAAACAACCGTGCTAAAACCCATTTCCGCAAGATATGAAGATGGAAATGCTATCAAAAACTTTCTTGCGATAAATCCATAATGCAAAATAAGCAGCAGTTTTTCTAAAGCCAGAAATGGTGATACCGCTGATATGAAAACTTGTAAAAACCCCGCATGAACATAGCACACCACGAAGCAAATGCTTAAACAATTTTATGAAATTTCAAATAAGTAATAATTTAATGAAATTTCCAATAAGTAATAATTTAATTTTATGAAATTTCAAATAAGTAATAATTTAATTACACCTTTATGCACACACTCTGTGTTAGATGTATTATGTCATTTACAGAACGCCTGAATATCGATGATGGCTTTCCTAAAAGCGATCCACTCATATGGACTTTTCCTAACTGGAATCTCTACTTAAATCCCTTGACAGCCATATCTTTTCCTAACTAATGTAACTTGCCATATCTTTTTCTCACTGATGTCATTTTTTATAGGAAAAATTGTCTATTTGCCACTCTATCATAGGCGGTCGGGGGTTTCCATTTTCCTAATAATCCCTTCGTGCACTTTCCTTTATATTCAACTACATTGAACGTCTGACATTCATGAACAAAACGTCTGACATTCATGAACAAAATGCGTGTCTCACATTAATTTCTGTGCGTTTTTACACATGTTTTCGAAGTATATTGTCTTTATAATTCTGTAACGATGCTCTTCATATTCCTATGTCTAAGAAAGCCTTCATGGGTTTCTTGTATGATGTGGTATTGCTCGTACTCAGACAGAATTTTCTCACGTGGTTCAGTATACCATATAATCTTTAAATAATTCTTATTAAAATTAAATCTTTAAATTTCCCTTAATATATTTCCTATTTCTTTATTTTCTATAACTATTCCATGTATTTATTGTCTATATATTATATGTCTTATTACAAAACTCTTTAACAAATTTTATGAAATCTTCTTTACTGACTGAGATATATATAATATATATATATACATATATATATATATATATATATATATATACATATATATATATATATATATTATATATAGTGGAAGAGAGAAAGAAAATGTGTGCTCACACCTCTCTCTCTTGTCCCTACAGTAATATACGAAACGTAACTCTCTCTCTTTCTGTCTTCACTAACTTATATCTCCCTCTCAACTTCCGTTCGTCTCGCCCGATCACACTTTTCGTAACGCTCTCGTCACGCACTCACCAGCTTACTCCCCAAGTCAAGCGTGCGTAAAGAAGTTTTACTTAAAAAATTAACAAACTGTAAACAGCACCGAACTGTATATAAAATTATAATACTAATTGAATCTTTCAAAAATATGTGTAAAAGTATAATTTGCATAATTTGTTATAATTTATGTAAGGTTTAATTTGCATAATTTGTTATAATTTATGTAAGGTTTAATTTGCATAATTTGTTATAATTTATGTAAGGTCTTCACCGCTTTCTTCCACTTTAACAGGTGTTCCAAAATGCACATTGGACGACAACAGTAATGGCTTTTGTGTGAATTATTACCAATGTAAAAATGGAAGTATTGTGACAACAGGAGAGGGTCTCTTGACGCCGAAGTAAGTTAATGATTTGTGTGTTATCTAACAAAAAAATTAGACGTCTACAGTAAATCTTAAATTTACATTGTATATCTCTAGACAAAGCAATCCATAAAATTTACCTTAAAAGTAAATTATTTTTTTTACCAAATTAAATCCTTCCAACGGAAAAAAAGCTCAACTATAAAAGGTGAAAATATAAAGAAGATTAAAAATAATAAAGGTTATAAGAAGGATATAACACATGTCATATGAGTGAAATAGGTTTGGATTTGGTCAAATTATTGAAATCTATATTATAGCACCTTTATAACACATGTCATATGAGTGAAATAGGTTTGGATTTGGTCAGATTATTGAAATCTATATTATAGCACCTTTATAACACATGTCATATGAGTGAAATAGGTTTGGATTTGGTCAGATTATTGAAATCTATATTATAGCACCTTTATAACACATGTCATATGAGTGAAATAGGTTTGGATTTGGTCAGATTATTGAAATCTATATTATAGCACCTTTATATGAGTTTATAGTAGTGCCCATTAGTTGAGTTTATAGTAGCGCAATATATTATATACTTTTAAAAATGAAATCTAAATTTTAATATCGGCAGATAGGCTACAGTGACGTAGTGAACGTTTCATCTCGTGGTAGGGATGATACTTACTTAATAGGAAAAATTAGAGATAAATACAAGTGCTTTTTGAATTAAACTAGTCAAACTTTACTGAACGTTTAAGTACAAGATCTTCCATAATATTCTTCTTTTTCCGTGCCTCTCCCCTTTATTTGGGGTTGGCCCTCCTCATATTGCGGCGCCGAGTCAGACTATCTTGGGTTGTCCTTACATTTATAGATCTTTGGCAACGATTGTCCACCACGTGGCCTGTGGTCTTCCTCTACCCGTTTTTGTGTCCGGGTTAGCCAGGGCAGTTTTTACAGCATTACATTCGTCCCATCTCATCACATGCCCGTACCATCGCAAACGACTTTCCACCATCTTATCTACTATGGGTGCGACCTTGAAAGATCTTCTAATGTACTCGTTCCGTACTTTACCAAGTCTTGTGACTTCCGCTGCCCATTATAGCATTTTCATTTCGTTTCTATGCATTTTTTGTTCATGCTGTTTTTTGACGGCCTAACATTCTGCACCATACATCATAGTTGGTCTTACTGGTCTTTTGTATATGTTACCTTTTATTTATATTGGCATCGTTGGGTTGCAGAGTACACGGGAGAGCATTCTCCATTTTTGCCAGGCAGCATTTACCCTATGGATAACGTCCGCGTCGACACTGGCATCCACACTCAGCATTGACCCCAGATATTTAAATCTGTTTCCCTTCGGTAATGGTTCTTCGTCGATGTTTATGGAAGCTTTAGACAGTGGTTGGTGAGAAAATTTCCAATGTAGATATTCGATTTTGGTTCTGCTAATGCGTAGGCCATTTTCCTCTAGTGCTTGCTTCCAGCCACGTAGGGTGTTTTGAATCGTTTCTGCATATTTGTGGACCAACATTATGTCGTCGGTATACAGCATACACCAGGGAAGAGCAGCTTGGGCATGTTTGGTAAGATAGTCCATGGACAGATTAAACAGGAGCGGGCTTAGTGCCGAGCCTTGATGTACTCCAACTTTGACTTCAAATGGTTCACTGGTTCCAACTAGACTTCTTACTTGTGTGCTGATGCGCTCATATGCGTCTCTTACCAGATTGATGTAGTATTCTGGTATTCCTTCGGCCCTCATAGCTTCCCAGACTAACCTGCGCAGTATTCTATCAACTGCCTTCTCAAGATCTATGAAAACCATATGAAGATCTTCTTTGCTGGCCCTGTGCTTCTCCATGAGGACTCTTAGAGCTTGTATTGCATCTGTGGTGGCTCTACCTGGTGTGAAACCATATTGATTTTCTGATACGGATATAAGATGACTGAGACGGTTGTTTAAGATGCCCTTCAAAATTTTTAGTGCATGAGATGTCAACTTGATACCGCTATAATTTCCACTGTCGCTTACTTCTCCCTTGTTCAAGATCATCCATAATTAAGTATTTGTAATAGGGCTTTGCGATTTGTTATTCATTATTTCCAATACATGTGCTTGCCTTTCTTCTTATTATGTAAAAAAAGTTCATTTTTTTGCCCTTGTTGACTACACAAACTTGTTAATGATGTCATCATTAGACAATGCTATGACGGTGCACGCCGACATCAATGCCAATGCAGTGAGCATCTTGTCATCCATCTTGTTCCTCGAGTAGTTTTTTAAATGTTTCATCTTGGAGAAGCTTCTTTAGACATAGGCAATCGATATATTCATGACAGTCATCATCCATGTATCGAGTCGTCTGTCCATCACAGACTCACAATTTTTACCGTTTTGAACCTACATCATATACATGAAATGTTGGATATAGTGACTTCGTATAGAAATGTCAATTAATATGTAATAAAATATTAATATAAATATTCCCCGTCCATGTAAAAATGGAAACATTTTGATGTGATAACGTCTTACTCTGCAGGGCGGCATATTCAAAAGTTTGCGTTATGACCTTTCCTTCATCAGCTGCTTCTCGGAAACTGTAAGTGATACGTGCAATATATAATGTCAAACTAGATGGAGTGGCAGTACATTGTCATAGAGCGTTGTAAACTCTGTCAGCGGCAGATAATTGAGGGGATGGCTTTGTGCATATGACATGACACTAGAACGCAGGGTTAATTCAGGTCATTGCATTTAATAAATAAATGCATTCACCATTTTAAGACTGTCTTTTTAAAACTTTTTATTTAAAAAAATATAGTCTTTGACTGATTGATGGAATAACAGAGTACAGAAATCAAGTTTCCAAATAAGTGTTAGCAAACTTGGAAAGTTTGAGAGGACATATATTGATCAATCTATAAAAATAATTTCTAGAAACATTTTTTATTGGCTATAAGTTTTTCTGGCGGCGCCGGCTCTAAATGCTCAAATTTGACCATTCATATTTATGTTACTTGCCTGGTTACAGGGATGATGCTTCTGATTGCTTCGATTACATAATGGCTTTCAGCAGCAGCATCAGGTGTCTGAATAGAGAAGATCGGGCAAAGCTTTTTCAAACATTTCTAATGCCAACAACGTCGAGAATATTAAAGGGTAACCAAAAATTTCTAACAGACAAGACACCTTGGGTTATAGCTTCGTTTAAACGGACATATGACTGTCGAGTATATAATCCATAGGTTAACAAAACTGGTGGTATTTGGTGACAAAGAAACCACTTTGACACAAAGATCGAAATCTCTGAGGGTAGCTGACATGGGTTCTTCTAAATTGTCAAGAATTTACATCATTTTGAATGGGAAATTTTTGAATGAGACTTGCCATAGCGCTCAGTCTCTGGAATAAAATTGTTAACGAATAAATCATCCAACGAAGAAACAGTTAACTAAACTTTAAAGTTCGGCTTTCAAATTTATGGTAGGTCTGATTTAGAATTATTCTTCAAAGCTCTAGGATTTTTAGATCAATACTGCAAAAGAGGTTTTAATTTACAACCTCAGAAGAATTTATACTGAACATAACAAAAAAACTGACTAAGCTAAGGATCTTTCGCAGTCTTACATCCAGGTAAAGACTTCTTTACACATACAAAGAATCTAGGCATTTCTTCCAAAAGAGGTCTATCTCATTCACGTTAAACACCGCCTGAACATAGTAACCATCTTCCTATATTAAGCATTACAACTTACTTCTGAAAAAGAAGATGCAGCATCATTATAAGCACTTGCTGACTACTCTCGGCAATGTTACGCCAATCGCAATGTTTTTTTTAAACAGCAAAACCAGCTGCTGCTGGCTACTAATTCTCAATTTTTTTAAATCGTCGCAAACTTCTTCCTTTAGTTTGTCAAAAATTTATATAGTTATATCACTTAGTGTGTCCACGTCCACTGGACAATTTTTTTAAATTCATCTGATTTTCGCACCACGCTTTCAGCGAAGGCTTCAAACCAGCAATAATTGAGTGTCGTTTTCCAATCAAACTTGAACTCGTATAGGACTCAGAAGCGAGAAGATAAATAGGTTAAAATATGTATGATATTTTACGTAACTGATACAACTGCAGCGTGTGCGCATGACGCATGTCCATATGAGCTCACGCAAGCTCGAAACTGATCTATACATCGTGTACCGCCAGCTGTTGCGCGGGAGAAGGGAAATACTGTACCTTGAAGTCGGCAAGTGAAAAATTACATGGCTTTGAATTTACATAAGTCGGAATAACATGAGTCGTGATATTATTATATTTACAATTAATGCCATTTCACTATGCGAATATATGTTTAGAATATTTTTCACAGGTATTGGAAAGCACGAGATTTAGAATCATTCTATAGTTTTCTGGCAAATTTTAGATAAAATTTTTTCATGATTTTCACTAACAGTTTTGGGGAGTGAACATGTTTTTGCGGACATTTTCAGCAAAATTTATAGAAATAAAAAATAATTTTGTAACCTTTATATGTCACTCTGAGCTGAGCAGAAACAAAACGCAAACACCTATATAAAACGCGAACACCAATACAAAGATCGTCAAGCTAATGTAAGAGTGTTGTGAAACCAGGCATGTTCAACTTTCTAACTAACAAGAGACCTAATAATGCAGCTAATAACAAAAAAACAAAATCACAAACAAATAGTAACTAGCGCCCCCTCTCACACTGAAAATACACACAATATTCAAACAAGTTATATAACTCGTTTTTCACGCCGACCAAAACCGAAAGAAAGAGTGTGTGTACAAAACCCTCCAAAGGAAAAAATAGACACAAAGAATATATTATCTGCTACATCCTCTAGCACTAAAATGGAAATGGGCTGGCCATGTAGCACATCTACAAGACCAGCAATGGACCAAAAAAATAACAGAGTGGAATGGATCGAAAGGGAAACGTGAAAAGGGGAGCCCATACTCAAAGATGGGAAGACGAAGTTATTAAGACAGCAGGTCCTAACTGGTTTCAAACAGCCCAATAAAGAGAAGATTGGCTAGCTTTGGAGAAGGCCTTCACCTGTAGAGGGGTTCTTATTATTTTTTTCTTTTAACTAAACAAAGTAAAATTCAATATTATATAAACGTAACAACTAACACTATTCACATAACATAGAATAAGACAAAATGTAAATAATTTTAATATTGCAAGAAATAAAATGCTTTTTTGTTTTCATATATTTATATGTCACTCTTTCAGTTGAAATTCGACATGATACATAAAAAACCTTCCATGACCCAAGGTTTTTAGAATAAACGACTAAATCAACCCTATCCAATCATTTAAATAAATTACTCATTCTAGGAGTGATACGTGTAAATCTGAAGACAGTGTACCGAAGGTGTGCTGTCCCCGAGGGGAGATTGACATATCTGCCCAAAAATCAGTATCAAAATGTGGAGCCAAAAATACCGGAGGAACCTTTTCTAGAAAATTGAGTCCATCGATGTCAGGCCCAACTATATTTGGGGAATTACCCTGGTCTGTGGCGTTATTCAGGTAAATGAAAAGTTTATATCTAAAATAAAAAGTGAAGCCGCTCGTAACTAGCCTTCGAAGTAATCGATGACTGGCTTTACTATTACAAAAAAAATTAAGTAGTACTTAAAATTGCTGTTGGTAAGTGGTATGTAAAATGATTGTTAAAGTGGTAAGTAAAATAGTTGGTAAAATGGTATATAATGCTGTGACAAAGAAGCAGGAGTAGGAAAACTTAAAGAACATTATATAATTCAAAAGGGTTAATAAAATGATGTTAAATGATTTGAAAGAGACATTAAATAAATTAAAAAGGTCAGTAAAATTATGTTAAATGACTTGAAAGAGACATTAAATAATTCAAGAGTCTATAAATTTATGTTAAATGATTTAAAAAAGATATTAAATAATTCAAAAGGGTAGGTAAAATTATGTTAAGTGATTTGAAAGAGACATTAAATAATTCAAAAGGGTAGGTAAAATTATGTTAAGTGATTTGAAAGAGACATTAAATAATTCAAAAGGGTAGGTAAAATTATGTTAAGTGATTTGAAAGAGACATTAAATAATTCAAAAGGGTAGGTAAAATTATGTTAAGTGATTTGAAAGAGACATTAAATAATTCAAAAGGGTAGGTAAAATTATGTTAAGTGATTTGAAAGAGACATTAAATAATTCAAAAGGGTAGGTAAAATTATGTTAAGTGATTTGAAAGAGACATTAAATAATTCAAAAGGGTAGGTAAAATTATGTTAAGTGATTTGAAAGAGACATTAAATAATTCAAAAGGGTAGGTAACATTATGTTAAGTGATTTGAAAGAGACATTAAATAATTCAAAAGGGTAGGTAACATTATGTTAAGTGATTTGAAAGAGACATTAAATAATTCAAAAGGGTAGGTAACATTATGTTAAGTGATTTGAAAGAGACATTAAATAATTCAAAAGGGTAGGTAAAATTATGTTAAGTGATTTGAAAGAGACATTAAATAATTCAAAAGGGTAGGTAAAATTATGTTAAGTGATTTGAAAGAGACATTAAATAATTCAAAAGGGTAGGTAAAATTATGTTAAGTGATTTGAAAGAGACATTAAATAATTCAAAAGGGTAGGTAAAATTATGTTAAGTGATTTGAAAGAGACATTAAATAATTCAAAAGGGTAGGTAAAATTATGTTAAGTGATTTGAAAGAGACATTAAATAATTCAAAAGGGTAGGTAACATTATGTTAAGTGATTTGAAAGAGACATTAAATAATTCAAAAGGGTAGGTAAAATTATGTTAAGTGATTTGAAAGAGACATTAAATAATTCAAAAGGATCGGTAAAATTACAGTAAATGATTGTAAAGACAATTAGACCACTATTTAAACTCTTCAATTGAAAAATAATATTCTCTCGTTATACATTTTAAAGGCCAATATAAAGATTAATGCGTAACATACTGCTGTAATCGACAATTTGTGAAACAAGATGTCATACAGCAAAAAGGGGTAAGTTTACAATGTCACTAGTGTATCGCATCTCTTTCGACGTTCATCTATTTGTAATTTACGAAGTTGAATAGGTCGCGTAAAAATATTTTTTAAAGTGAAAACTTCTTTTGAATAATTTTTTGATGGAAAATATTTGAGATTTTGCTTCACTTCAGAAATATTATTGGCAGTAGGTTGAATGTAGCTGAACTTTTCGACTTCAGATATACTCTCTCCTACGCTCAGTGTATGCGCAGTATGCATTTATAACGAAGATGCATATTTTCTCTCTTGACAAATATATTTATTTATTATGCGGTGCTGTTTGTACGTAAATCCAAAAATTTAAAAATTATTTGTTCATATTTGTATGCATTAATATATCATTTTTACTGTGTTATTTAGTGTCAAAGTAGATAAAATATGATCGTTTGAATGTGCACAGTATTGTTTTGATTTGTTCGTGTGTCTCCATGAGTGTATAGGTAATGGACGACTATTATTGTTGTTGTCGTGATGTGTTGGGTCGATCACAAGGCATACGGCCTATGACGATGCGACGCACCGCGGCGACCCGGGTTCGATTCCCGGCCGTTCGTCGAACGGGGCTGGACTGGTGTTGTGGTTGGCTGCAAGAGATTGCTCTTATAGCAATAAGTCCGCCATATGTATCAATTAGATACATTAAAGTAGATAAATAAATTATTAATTATACTTTTTTAATTTTCATATTAAAAATTCCCAACAAATATGGTACAATTATATTGGTTGCCAAAGTTTTCACTTTTGCAGTGTGGTCCTAAGCGCAACAACTTATTTTATGTATTTACATGTAATAAAGTTTGTGAATAATTACAATTTTCTACTTACGACAACATTTCAACAAGTTCACTTTCGATCATTGAGTTCAACAACTTTTGCTCAGTTAATATAATCAAAACGCAGCACGTCATCATTATGAATGTGATCAGTCCTGTGAATTGATGATATGTATGAGTTATTAAAAATGTGCATGGTGGAGAGTACTTAATTGAATATCTGCTCATTTTATTCTTTCTAATCAAAATACAGTACGTCATCATCATGAATGTGATCAATCCTGTGTATTATGAGATGTTAAATACGTGCGTACTGTAGAGTAGTTAATTGAATATCATTATCTAAATGTATTAAATTTTGCTCAGTTTATTCTTTCTAATCAAAATACAGTACGTCATCATCATGAATGTGATCAATCCTGTGCATTATGAGATGTTAAATACATGCGTACTGTAGAGTAGTTAGTTGAATATCATTATCTAAATGTATTAAATTTTGCTCAGTTTATTCTTTCTAATCAAAATACAGTACGTCATCATCATGAATGTGATTCAAAAACAAATAACGCTAGAAAAAACTTTCATGTTAACGCTCGATATTTTCAATGATTACTTTGAATATGATATTTTCAATGATTACTTCGAATGTTACATTTATTTACGTTCAAAAACAAATAATGCTACAAAAAACTTTCATGTTGATGATCGATATTTTCAATGATTACTTCGAATGTTATATTTATTTATGTTACAAAAATAACGCTAGAAAAACATTTCATGTTAATGATCTATATTATTAATACACTAGCATTATATATACCAATGCGTAGCGCAGAAAATATTCGATATTCTGACGCGTCAAAGTTTATTCCTAAATATGTTAAACGTCATCTACTTTATGCTGTTTATGATTTATTTTTAATTAGAATACATACATTATACGAGCTATATGGCACGGTGGTTATAATATTAGCTTCATATTAAAGGCAAATTGTGTAGCATTCAGAAATTATTTATGGAATTATGAATGATTTATTGCACTTCATAATAAAAAAATTAAAAAAACATTACCGACAAAAAATTATAGTTTTTAATCATAAATATTCTGTATAAAAATAAATGTTTGTTTGTTTTGTATGCATTCCTACACCATCCATCCATTGCGATGAAACATTGGTGAGTTGTTGTCGGTTTATAAAGTTCCTCTTTTTGAAATAAAATGGAGTATATATCAAATTAATGAAAAATATTGTAAGTATGAATGAAGGTTTAAACATTAAAGGTTATATAAACAGTTTATAAATGTTAACATATAATTTTCAATTTGGTACCTTGAAGATCTCTAAAAAGACGATTATCATCAAATATATAGTCATGTATATATATATGTATTACTATTTAAAGCCTTATGTAATAAATCAGGTAACAAGAAAGCATTCCTACTTGTATTATCCCATTTAATCAAATGCGTTTTACATTGTCGTTTTAAAAAAAATAAAACATTACGAATTCAAAACAAATGTCATAATTAATAATATCCAACTTTGATACTGTACCATGATCATGACTCTTTTTCTTTGAATTGAAATTCATTTTACATAAATTGGATAATTTTTGAAAGAGATTGAGGTAAATGACGTCACAAACAAAATATTTCTTTGGCATACTTAAGTATATAAAACAATGGCACTAAAATGGTTAAATTAAGCCACATTAATTCATACAATATAGGAATTTACAAATATATTTCTTCCAGCACCAATAAAGAGCAAGATCTCCAAGATGAGAACGGCTATTTCTGTGGCGGCACTCTCATCCACCCCAGCGTTGTTCTCACTGCAGCGCACTGCTTCAACAACAGGGTACCGAGTGAGTTGCTTGTGAGAACGGGTGATTGGAAAATCCACGACACATCCGAAAATAGAAAACATCAAGAGTCTAAGGTCAATAAAATCATCACGCATGAGGACTACTACGACGGTGTGTATATAGAGAAGTCCTTTTAAAACGAAGATAGGCTATGAGATTTAAAGAATTTTGGATAAATTTGTGCACCACAGAAAATAAAGACGGAATCCTTTTATTTGACGCGTTGTTAGTTTCAGCTACTATCGACGAGATTGTTGCTAACCCAAAAATTTTTAAAATTTCCATGAATTTAATTTTAAAACACAAATCTCATCCCATCAAATACAGTTCACTTGTCACGATGGTAGTATCGATAGGACAATAAGCTCTGACTTGCGAAGGCCAGCTTGACACGTTGACTGCCATGGTACTTCTTCATTTTCTGTTCATGTAACCCAACCTGGACTTGTTATCCTCTTCTCTGAGGCCATCTACTCATATTTACATCAATATACCACGAGTTACCACGTAGTTAGCTTTCTAGGCAATAACGCTAACTATGAGATGAGTCAAGTGTTAATTTGTTAGAAAGAATGGGTATAACATTTTTCTCTCTTACATACCCTTGATCACTGGGTATCAATAAAAACATTAGCCATGAAGTTGTCTTGTCCTCTTGAGATTTTATTTAAAATTTACAGAGACTCCCATTAGACGTGGATGAAAACTCAAAAACCAACACAAACCACACTTAATACCTGCATTTTTTTTTAAATGATTTTTCTCATCTGTCTATGAATAATTTAAAATTTAATTGATCCAATCAGTTATATGTTATGTTCTATAAAGTAAATAAGCTGCCTGTCCTGGCTTTGCCTGGAGAAAAGGTGCTTTGATTGGAATTTTGACGTGAATACGTCTTTAAATTTGCTACCATACGGGGGCAATCCAAAAAACCTTATAATAACAAAATCGGGGGATACAGTTTGGCGTTGCAGTTTCGAATCTATCCTCTACATCAAAAATAAAATTATACCACTGGATAGCTAAAGGATCAAAGAATTCATTACGATAAGCGAGAACAGTGACGCATCGCGCACGGTGAAAGGGGAAGCACCACCAATTTGAGGTTATTTTGCTACGTATCGAGATTTCCAATTAGTATAACTTTTGAATCGTCAGCTGTATAAAAAATAAAATCACTCTAGTTCAAAATATAATGTTTAATAAAGAAAATACTAATTAAGGATTCAATTAATTAATGTGACAATTGCGCCTGTTTCTTGTTGACCAATTTTGCCCATCGCTTGACCAATGTTGCCAAGCTGTTCTCGATATGCAGAGTATTAGATCACATCGACAGCATCGCACTTATTCCCCCGGTCGCCTCGCCTCCCCCGCTGAGCTTACTACTTGCCTACCCGCTTATGCCACAAGCGTATCGTTCACAACATTGACTATCGACAATTAGAAATAGCAGGGATAGATGTCACGAGATATTGTTTCATGCTAAGGTCCATGCACCATGAAAAAAGTTGAAAAACAGCGCTCTAAACTATACGACTGTGTAAGTTAATGTCAATCGGATAAGTCGTTTTTGTGCCAAACCCTAAAACAAACAAACAAATTTTTGTTCTTTACAAAATAAAAACGAATTAAAGCGTAGGAAAACGGAAAGTACAGCATGGGACAAGATGGAGATACATCTTTATCAGAACTTTAAATTTCTAAATGACGAACTTTCATCGTATCGAATTCGACATATTACACATTTTGTTATCCACTAAGGAACGGAGGAGGTATATACGTTTAGGGTGAGAAGTTGTTTGTCTGCTTGTGTGTGCAATCCAATGTTCTTATTTATCTCCAAATGGTATGACCGATTTAGATAGGTTTTCAGTAAAATGTTTGTGATTCATTGGCAATGGTTATTTAATAGTTGTTAAGGTGATTACTCACCAGGGTCTTCACAATAAATATTTTGTTGCAAACGAATGTTCCCATTTATCTCCCAAACGGTTTGACCGATTTAGATACAGTTTTCTGCAAAATATTCGGAACCAATCGGTGATGTTTCTTAGATAGGTGTTATGGTGTTAGCTGGCCAAGGGAGCTGCGACATTTTGTTGCAAACGAATGTTCCCATTATCTACAAAATGATTTGACCGATTTCAACACGGT
The DNA here is from genome assembly GCA_039881145.1 of Druceiella hillmani. Taxonomy (NCBI): domain Eukaryota; kingdom Metazoa; phylum Arthropoda; class Insecta; order Lepidoptera; family Hepialidae; genus Druceiella; species Druceiella hillmani. The sequence continues at coordinate 6,250,247 of JAYKKI010000092.1, forward strand.
TTTCTGCATAAACATTGTAATAGAAAAAGTATAAAATGAAAAGCAAAATTACAAATTTTGAAAAAACTCACAGTGAATGTAGTCAATGTAATCAAAAAAGATTAAATAATTTTTTTGGAAACCCCCGACTAAAATAAAGTAAGAACCTGCTAATATAATTACAAACCCAAGAAAATTCATCGGGGCTGCCATAACCTGCCTATGCCTAAAACTTTGCAGTTTTATCAGTTTGTGACTAATTTAAATTCTGTTAGGTGTGCAAATAGATTTCCGTGCTGCTACAATGTAATTGATATTGGTTATGGAAATGACAATCACAGCCCCGAGGGATTTTCTTGGATTTGTAATTATATTAGTATAACTGGGCGAAGCTACACTCAAAAGGGATCTATGCGAGATCCCGATGTAATTATGGATAATCATCCCACATTTCATGGTCAAATCGTGGAAACCTTTCATAAAGCTTGCAAGGTACCAAGATTCGTCGTACGAAATGCCCACGATTTTCAAGATACCGAATGTTAACACTATTCAACTCTTTAGTCCATAGTATATTTCAAACAAATGTAGTCATCTGGTCTCCGTATGAAGCTACTTATATCCGTATACCGGAGTAAGTATTACAAAAGTTGAATAGGTTTTTGTATTATAAAATGTATGGGTTGGATGTAATTCCCTTCAACTCCGACGGGAATTGCTTTTGATCATGCAATTTTTTTTTTAAATATTAAGTCATTACGTTGATAGCCCCTCGATCCTGAGTTTAGTGGCCCTTTGTGCTTCTGACCGCTACATGAGGGAACAATGTCATTGTTTATTTTACTGCCTCGAGCGCACAGAAATATTCCACAGTGTTCATCTCTTTTTGTACGCTCACATTGCTCAATGTAGTATCGCTAGATTCACCTGGCCTAAATATTTTTTTCACCTCATTGACAGCTTCAGAAATGGGGTCATGGAGTTGCCAGTAGTTCACGACTGAATGCTGGATGACATTTATCTAAATTACTGTGTATTTGTATTTAAATTGTATTGAATTGCTCTGTGATGTATTGTCTTATTTATTATTGTTTTATAACTATTTGTCAGATGTTCTTCCACACGCCCAGCGCTTTGGGTAGATCTGTAAGTTGGGCATAGGGTTTTCAGGAAATAAATAAATAAACGTCTAATGCCAGAGAAGACATAAATCTCCATAACAGCTACAAGTAGCGAAATGTATAAGTATAGAGAAAGCTGTGTTGAGATAGTTTGGCTGTGCTAGGTACTGAAACCAGCAGATTTAATCATTTTATTCAATATTGAAACTAAATACTTCTGAAATGTGTTTCCAAGTTTTCCTTAGTTTTTGCTGAACCTGTATTCATTCCTGAAGAAATTTATAATGAGGCAGTTTCGTAATTGGATATTTAAAATAGTGTATAACTGCAAATAATACCAACCATACAAGATAAATTAACATGTCGACTTCCAACAACGAGTTATCTCATAGTTGGCATTCTTGTCTAGGACAGCAAAACTATGAATCATCTCATACTTGGCGTTCTTGCGTGGTACGAGACGACTTGTAGTATATCAGTGTAAATATGAGTAGATGGCCTCAGGGAAGAGAACAAAAAATCAAGGTTGGCTCACATGAACAGAAAATTAAGGTGGCGCGACAGTCAACTTGTCTACTGCCCCGTTACGCCCTCTTCTCCCAATAACCTGCTTGAAACTAATCATCTTATAACCTCAATTGAAGGCAACAAGGCGAACAACGTTGCTTTGCTGATTCTGAGTAAACCTGCCGTTCTGGATGTGCACATTTCTCCGATTTGTCTACCAAATGAGGGGACACTTCCCAGTGCCGGTTCTGTATGCTTCACTGCCGGTTGGGGGAGAGACATCAATGACATTTACCCGAACGTCCTTGGCCAGGTTATACAATTTTAATGTTTATTCTATCATGTATTTAAATATTAACTTATATTATAATAATACAAATTTTAACAATCACACAGTGGCTATATTCATATTATAATTTACATAGCATTTAAACAAGGGGAAAACTTATGTTTTACATCGAAAACATATCTTAACGATTTGAAAACGCATCATCTAATCTGCGATTATGTTACATTTTCAAATGAAACTTGTTTAATTACATTTTCAAATGAAACTTGTTTAATTACATTTTCGAATTCCATTACTTCTTTAGTTACATTTTAAAATTACATTACTTGTTTAGTTACATTTTCAAATTACATTACTTAGTTAGTTACATTTTCAAATGAAACTTGTTTAGTTACATTTTAAAATTACATTACTTGTTTAGCTACATTTTCAAATTACACGATTATGTTACAGTCTCAAATGAAACTTGTTTAGTTACATTTTCAAATTACATTACTTAGCTAGTTACATTTTCAAATGAAACTTGTTTAGTTACATTTTCAAATTCATTAATTGTTTAGTTACATTTTCAAATGAAACTTGTTTAGTTACATTTTCAAATGAAACTTGTTTAGTTACATTTTCAAATTACATTACTTGTTTAGTTATATTTTCAAATTACATGATTATGTTACATTTTCAAAAGAAACTTGTTTAGTTACATTTTCAAATTACATTACTTGTTTAGTTATATTTTCAAATTACATGATTATGTTACATTTTCAAAAGAAACTTGTTTAGTTACATTTTCAAATTACATTACTTGTTTAGTTATATTTTCAAATTACATGATTATGTTACATTTTCAAAAGAAACTTGTTTAGTTACATTTTCAAATTCCATTACTTGTTTAGTTATATTTTCAAATTACATGATTATGTTACATTTTCAAAAGAAACTTGTTTAGTTACATTTTCAAATTACATTACTTGTTTAGTTACATTTTAAAATTACATTACTTGTTTAGTTACATTTTCAAATTACACGATTACGTTACATTTTCAAATGAAACTTGTTTAGTTACATTTTCAAATTACATTACTTGTTTAGTTACATTTTAAAATTACATTACTTGTTTAGTTACATTTTCAAATTACACGATTACGTTACATTTTCAAATGAAACTTGTTTAGTTACATTTTCAAATTACATTACTTGTTTAGTTACATTTTCAAATTACATTACTTAGTTAGTTACATTTTCAAATGAAACTTGTTTAGTTACATTTTCAAATTCATTACTTGTTTAGTTACATTTTGAAATGAAACTTGTTTAGTTACATTTTCAAATTACATTACTTGTTTAGTTATATTTTCAAATTACATGATTATGTTACATTTTCAAAAGAAACTTGTTTAGTTACATTTTCAAATTACATTACTTGTTTAGTTACATTTTAAAATTACATTACTTGTTTAGTTACATTTTCAAATTACACGATTACGTTACATTTTCAAATGAAACTTGTTTAGTTACATTTTCAAATTACATTACTTGTTTAGTTACATTTTCAAATTACATTACTTAGTTAGTTACATTTTCAAATGAAACTTGTTTAGTTACATTTTCAAATTCATTACTTGTTTAGTTACATTTTCAAATGAAACTTGTTTAGTTACATTTTCAAATGAAACTTGTTTAGTTACATTTTCAAATTACATTACTTTTTTAGTTATATTTTCAAATTACATGATTATGTTATATTTTCAAAAGAAACTTGTTTAGTTACATTTTCAAATTACATTACTTGTTTAGTTATATTTTCAAATTACATGATTATGTTACATTTTCAAAAAAAACTTGTTTAGTTACATTTTCAAATTACATTACTTGTTTAGTTATATTTTCAAATTACATGATTATGTTACATTTTCAAAAGAAACTTGTTTAGTTACATTTTCAAATTACATTACTTGTTTAGTTATATTTTCAAATTACATGATTATGTTACATTTTCAAAAAAAACTTGTTTAGTTACATTTTCAAATTACATTACTTGTTTAGTTATATTTTCAAATTACATGATTATGTTACATTTTCAAAAGAAACTTGTTTAGTTACATTTTCAAATTACATTACTTGTTTAGTTATATTTTCAAATTACATGATTATGTTACATTTTCAAAAGAAACTTGTTTAGTTACATTTTCAAATTACATTACTTGTTTAGTTATATTTTCAAATTACATGATTATCTTACATTTTCAAATGAAATCAGCGATTATGTTACATTTTCAAATGAAATTTACGAATTACATTACTTGTTTAGTTACATTTTCAAATGAAACTTGTCACATTTTCAAATGAAAGTTGTTTGAAAACACATCATCTAATCTGCGATTATGTTACATTTTCAAATGAAACTTGTTTTGCAATTCCATATACTATGGTATAGAAAATATACTAATCAATCTCATTTTTACATTTTTCTAAACTGAAAACTTATAAAGTATGACTACAACTCGGACTACAAGGGTTCCGTACACATTTTGGCATTTTACGGGTACATGGTGTTTCTATTAAACTATTTATAAATATTAATTTTTCACAACATAAATACGTATATTGTCTACTACACATTTCAGAGGTATAAGAACATGGTGCGTATTCCAGAAATTATTTTTGATAATTTTAGTTTCAGTAATCTCAGAAATAAGGGGTGGGGATGTATATTTTTGTATATTTGTCTGTATATCTCCGGAGATATACTGCCTAATATTGTGAAAAAATATTTTTGAAATCCATATAAAAACTGATACTCCACATTATATATGGAATTTTAAAATAATTTTTTCGAGTACTTAATTTTTCTATATTTGAAATTTTAAAATTATCTTTTCGAGTACTTAATTTTTCTCTTTTAAAATTATAAATATTTTTTTAGTTATAGCTACTGACGTATATGTGGATTAACATGGTATATTATCATGCCAGATTTCAAGTTTTTGTATTAAGCAGTTTCTGAGAAAAACGCCTGTCATGGACAAACGCGCAAGTGATCTGACAATGGTTCTGATTTTGCTTTTTTTTTTTAAATAAAACAGCTATATATAAACTATGAATAAGTTCTGCTACAAAAAGTTGCTTCTAAAATAAGTAAACTCATATAAAAGACATATAAACAATATTTTTTTACCAGGGGTAAAAAAATATTGTTTATATGTCTTTCATATAAACAATATTTTTTTACTCTCCTCGCTTACTGCCAGCGTTTTGTAATTACTTTCACAAATTTTTATGTCCAACCTAGAAATCTCAATAGTTCTTAAGCTATATGTAAACAAACGTAACATTTTTAAATTATTTCATCATCGACATTTGTATAATTTTCACATAACACAAAAGTGGTATCGCTGGACAGCATAGTGTTAACCTATCTTCCTGCACAATCATGGAATGTCTAATGGCTTCTATTCTAGAAAATTTCTCCTTCGCAAATTAGAAAAATTTGGTTGACAAATTGGTTTTTTTGACTTTTTACTTATATAAAAACAAAAGTAACTATAAAGTTTGCCCAATTAATTCTACTCGTAAGGAGAAATCTTCTAAGTTTCGAAAAAAATATTTAAATTAGCCATAAGTTAATTGTAACGTCAAATGTTTCAGTTATCTTTTTACGTAAAGGAAAAAAGCTGCCATTTTAATGAACGAACTGTCAAAACAAAGGTTTCACGATGATACAACATGGAGACGTCTGCTTAAAGTTTAATAACGTTTACGTTATCCAAAAAGTAACATAATACAACATAAGACTGATTAGTTACTTACCTTGTTTCAGAGTCTTTCCAACGAATAACAATAAAATGGGAAAAAAAAACATTTATTTAAACAAAAATGTATTTATCGGGTAATAAATGAAAATATCAAGTGTTACATTTACACTGAAAATATCAAGCGTTACATTTACATTGAAAATATCAAGCGTTACATTTACATTGAAAATATCAAGTGTTACATTTACATTGAAAATATCAAGCGTTACATTTACATTGAAAATATCAAGCGTTACATTTACATTGAAAATATCAAGCTTTACATTTACATTGAAAATATCAAGCGTTACATTTACATTGAAGATATCAAGCGTTACATTTACATTGAAAATATCAAGCGTTACATTTACATTGAAAATATCAAGCGTTACATTTACATTGAAAATATCAAGCTTTACATTTACATTGAAAATATCAAGCGTTACATTTACATTGAAGATATCAAGCGTTACATTTACATTGAAAATATCAAGCGTTACATTTACATTGAAAATATCAAGCGTTACATTAAATTGAAAATAGCAAGCGTTAAATTTACATTGAAAATAGCAAGTGTTACATTTACATTGAAAATATCAATCATTACATTAAATTGAAAATAACAAGTGTTACATTTACACTGAAAATATCAAGCGTTACATTTACATTGAAAATATCAAGTGTTACATTTACACTGAAAATATCAAGTGTTACATTTACACTGAAAATATCAAGCGTTACATTTACATTGAAAATATCAAGCGTTACATTTACATTGAAAATATCAAGTGTTACATTTACACTGAAAATATCAAGTGTTACATTTACACTGAAAATATCAAGTGTTACATTTACACTGAAAATATCAAGCGTTACATTTACACTGAAAATATCAAGCGTTACATTTACATTGAAAATATCAAGCGTTACATTTACACTGAAAATATCAAGCGTTACATTTACACTGAAAATATCAAGCGTTACATTTACATTGAAAATATCAAGCGTTACATTTACATTGAAAATAGCAAGCGTTTACCTCATCTGTATTTCTCATGTAAGAGCACACTAAAAGACAGTGTCATTCACTAAACTTATAGTCGTACTAAGGAAATTGCCGCTTCCTTAAAAATAATGAGAAATATTTAGTTAAACTGAATTCTACTATGGCGAGAGAAATTATTCTCTCGTCGTCCCAACTATATGGTGAAATACTCAACCACTACACAGCACAATGGATGTTCACATACATCTTTATCGGGCTATAATATTCACTGTACCTTTATCTCTAACATATCTGTCTTCACTTGCTACTATCAATGAAACATGTGTGTTGCTCATTTGGTGACAGTCAGACTTAAAAGTTGACTCTCTCCACCACAACGAACTTCAAAAACTCAACCTTTTCTTACTGCACGTAAAGTAGATTTACTTGCTTCAGTTATTCTCTTGTTATCTTGATAATTTCAGGTAGAGATGAAAATCACAGACCGTGCTGCATGTCAGGAGGCATATAGGAAGGGAATACCAAACCCACGGTATAAACTTCACGACTCATTCATCTGCGCCAGCTCCACTGTGGACAGATGTACTGCGGACGGTGGTGCACCACTCTTCTGTAGCGTTCCTGTAAGTCTCAGCTCTCTTTAATGGAGTAGGAAAAAAAAAAGCTGAAAAGGCAATACAAGAAACAGAGCAACCGTAGCACTCTAATGGTTAAACAAAAATATATTTATTGGGTAACCCGAGTAGGGTTACCCAATAAATAGTTGTATCATGACTTATTTCGTTTTACAAGTCGTGGCACAACGAGTAGGCAATCCCAGTAAACCTGTTTTGTGCACCGATTTCTCGAAACTATTGGAACCTAAAAAAACAAATATTGTTCATATATTTAAATTACAGTAAACTAAAATACATTTGTTCAGATTTTATGTACGGAATATTACATTTTATTTACGAAATGTACTGCTCAAGACACAAGGGCCAATTCGCAGTGATACCCAGCAGAACGTCGACTGAGATAGCGCTCACTTGCTCACTTCAACTGCTCCAAATTCATAAGAGGGGGTATCAAAAATTCTCGCTTTGAAATAACCCCATAGAAAAAAGTCGACTGGAGACAAATTGGCTTATGACTTTTCCCGGAAATAGCACTCTAATTGTGTGCAGACCTTAGATGTGTGGGCAATGGCCCCATCTTGCTGTAGCCACACATCTGACTCGTCAACATCCTCCTCTCGTAGCTGCAGTACGAAGAAACTGTTAGTCATTTTGATATACCACTTTTGAATTTGGCATTGGGACAACCTTTTTATATATATAAACATATATATATATAAACGTTATCTAAATCATCAGACAAACGATAAATCTTATATTTTTTTATAATAGTTTTTATTTTTAAAGAAGTCTATGAAAAAAGTTCAGATTGCATCTCGTTGTACCCTTCATGCACAGATGTACTGTATTAATCCATGAAATTCAGACTCAACAGGACCATCGAAAAAGCAACATAAAACTCAGATTGAAAAAGAGGTTCATTTTCAATCAAGCTTGTCGTTCATTTCAATTACCTGTTAACATTACGTACCTTCTATCCATTACTAATAAAGCCATTCTAGACTTCATCATTCAATACATAAGAAAGACAACCTCAAAATCTAGGACCTTCTATATTCATGTATATTTTCAACATAAAACAGATATTTATGTTTGTTTGTATATACATTTGTATATACTTATTATTCGTCTATGTACCGTTGTATTTTCGCTTAATTTGTTCTAATACAGTAAACTTCTATTTGATATTTGTTTTACTCTTTAGTTTATTTTTCTTATCAAACACAGATATTCAGAGTGTGATCTAGTCACTCTTGCCTAACCAACAAATCTAAACTTGACACTGGCAAGAGTTCTCTCTGGAGATAATAATCGCCACAGAATAAAAGAAAAAAAACATAGTTTGACAACAAAATAAATGTCAATGTCAGTTAAAAGTTTACTTTTAATTCATTTAGGTAATGGCTACACATTAAAAGACATTTGTTATTGTTTTTTGTAATTGATTGTACAAAGTTATTATTATTATTATTATTATTAGAGAAAATCTAATGAAATGTTCATTAGATTTGATTTATTATATTAATTTTTCATTAATGAATTCTTGAAGTTTTAAAAATATGATGTATGCGCATTTATGAAGATAGCTTTTTGTTTTCTATTATGCGAGATCACAAATTATATTTTTTGTTCCTTCTTAATTGTCAATCTCTGTTTTGTTTGGTTTTTTATATTCTCAAAAACACCAGAATTTTTAAAGATAAATTCTGTTTCTGTAACATCGGACCCATTTTCGCTGGTTGCTTTCCGATATCAAAGTGACCTAGTAGAGTCATTTCCACATTTTTTGAAAACTGAATATAAGTGATACCAATTATATGGAAACTTTTTCCAATACTAAATTGTTACGTATGTTCCTAGACTCAAAATTATCCTGGAACATTCCCATTGCCAGGCTAATATGAATATTCTCCACGTACTTTCTGGGATGTGGTGGAGCTCACACCCTACCACATTAAATTTAACATATAACCCTTTAACATATAATACTTCAACTGAACCGCTTCCTTGAGCTCTGCTTCGATGGTAAACGGGACCCCACTTTGTTGGCACTAACTGGACCAAATGACAGTGGGTCCGTACTTTAAAAAGCTGTATCTGTAAAAGTATAAGCCGTGTCCAATTTCAATGTCGTTTGGATAACCTTTGTTATACAAGTAGGGCAATCCGAGTCCCTTGATTTCGTTAAGATATTTTAAATAATTTTAGTATTTTTTTCACAGCATTCCAATGAGATTCATTATAACCATATAGATATCAACTTACATAACCTACAAAGAACATGATATCAAACCTACTCAGAGTTATAGCATAAATCAGTGATCCTACTTCTTCTCTATGTTTATAGTCTTTCTCAGGTCGGCATTGCTCTATTGCAGTCTTACATGGAGATCAGATTTAATTTTAATAAAACAGGACTTATTTAAAAGCAAATCAAATTTCATATTCGAGGCTCTAAGGTGCATATTTTAGTCTGTACAGCGATTTGCTGAATTAACGTAGCGTATATAGTTCGCATCCCAATCTCTCGAACAATGTTATGTATATATTTTAATGCTTAAAAAAATAAATAACAAATGCTTTCAGAGTATATGGAGGTTTCTTAGTCTAATTTTCCTATATCACGGAATAACTTTCCTTTTGTTTTTGTTTGTATAGAGAAGGGTATAAAACACGAGTAAGATTAAAATGCATTTCAGAAAAATTACATCAAATTTGACTATGACAGTAAAATGCAGGCGTACTGACAACCACCGGATTGCACTGCTCACTGACATTGTCTAGTATCGTATTACGCTGGAAGAGTATGGTGGGTCGTTAACAGACCAAAGCGGCTGGTTTTCGGGTATAACCCCTCGTCTTTTCTGTTGTGGTTTGGTTGTTACGCCAAGCAAGGACATATATCATTCTAGAAATGAAAGTATATGGAACTACTGTCACTTGTTTACACCTACAATAATTGTGTCATATGGCACGAAGCTGTAATAGAAAATAGAGAATGCAGTAAATAATCTATTCCCTAAAACTTCAGACTTATTTTCCGTTTTAGATGCTGTTTCGCGTAGACAATTGCGTTGAATATTTGTGACTCATAAGTTTCTGGAGATAATGACATTGTTATATCTAAATGTGGGCCTTTAAGGGAAAAATATATATTTTCTATAAAAATATACTGATTACCAGAAAAAACATGTGCTAGTCGCCTGTAGTGTTTCAATTTTAGCAAACGAAAGTATTGATGTCCGTATTATAATGGTTTTATGTACAAATTCGATATGCGTTTTATTAATAGCAATATAAATATATATTTGTTACAGGGACAGAACAACAGTTTCCTACAGTACGGTATTCTATCGTGGGCCACAGGCTGTGACTCCGCTAAACTGCCAGCTATCTACGCATCTGTTTCTAAATTCAGGAAGTGGATCGACACTCATGTGGCTAACAATAAATTTAACAGCACTTCCTACACTTACGCGCCATAATAAAAATTAATTAACATTTAATATAAAAACATTTTTTTATTTGCTACTTTAATATTGTTTTATTTGATTGCTAGCCTTATGTTTTTGTAATAAAAATCTTTTATATCATGTTCAGGTTTTTTTTTGCAAATTAAGTTAACTTGCCGATTGTTGGTCAAACTAAGGCGAACCTCCTTGGCACACCCCCGACACTCCACACTGCCTTTTGACAGCGTAGTGCAGCACGTGGATCTGGGTTCAATTCTCAGCCACTTGTTGGGCAGGGCTGAATCAATATTCTAGACGGCTGTAAAAGATTGCTCTCGTAGCAATAAGTCCTCTGTACGTACCAATAGTTTAAAGAACGTAAATGAATAACAAACCTTAGAGCGAATAGCTAATTCGTTGAGAGTACCATTAATTTTGTTAGTTAATTTATAGCTATGAATAATTATTGTACATAACAGTAATTATAAAAGTGCCTCTTTGCACGACCAAAATGCAATTTTTACAAAGATAGACTCAAAAATGTAGTTACAACATAGTCGAAGCATTTGTGCCATACGTATGTAGTTGTAAGAGTGTAAAAAGTAATGAACAAGATGAAAAAAATTTTCCTTTTTTGTAATAAATAAACTTTTAAAGGATGTCTTTATAAAAAGCAAATTTTGTTATGTAAAAAAATCGCTTATCCAAATAAAAACTTGGTATCGTTAAATTTTCGATAAGCCAAAAATTTAGTAATCATATAAAACAAAATTGTACGCCATGGATAAATGTGTATCACCATTCGATTTGTTCTATCTAGGGTATTTGACTACATTTTTTTATTACTAAAACAGAATAAGTAATAACATTAAAAACGGTTAAAATAAATATATCGTACCTAGGACTTTTCATTACGAAATTATAACGACTTAAAAACTAGCGAACTACAATTCGTACGAAAACGCCCCGTAAAAAACACAACTGGCTTATGACGTCACAAGTCAGTATTTAGCATTCATTATAAGGGAGTTTATTAAATATGTTTAGTATCTCGTCAAATATTGCGTTTAAGTTATATATTGCGTATTATAATTTTCTCATTTTTTTGTGTGGAAACTAAATTTATAACTTTTTCAAAAATAACACTTTTTCCTATTTTCATCTCGATTAATTGTTTGTTTTATGCATTATTTCTTTCAAGTAGGACTATTAAAGTCTCTTTTGACATGTCACAATTTAATTTCTAATTATTATGAACAAATATCCTTATTATCTACAAACAATCAATCAGTCCCTCTTAATGAGGATCAGAATGTGCATTTTACCCTATAATGGCCTCCACACATTTTTATCTTCAACATGATCCCTGATGCTAAAGTAAGCCTTCGAAATAAGCACGTGTTTAATATGCGTTTTAAATTTCGCTATAGGTTTATTATATCCTCAGGTATCCTGTTAAAAAAACGAACACCATTGCCCAGAAAAAACTTACTAGTAATTTGTAATCTAAATTTAATACTATGAATGTTATTTTTATTTCTTGTATTAAGAGGAAGGATATCAGCCTCTTTAACGAAGAAATTTAAGTTCTTTTTTACATACAATAAGTTTTGATAGATATATAATGACGGCAAGGTTTAGAATATTTGCCTTTTTAAATAGATCTTCTCAGTCTTCTCCCTCTACAGTTTTAAAACATTTTTACTACTTACTATAACTAACACTCAAACGACAGTCAAAATACTATCCTTTATAAATAAAAACAACAAAAAAATTAGGTTATTTAAAGTTTACTGAAAAACTAGATCGGCAACTTGAAATTTCCAATGCATTCGAAAAATTCACGATACTTGGAAATATACAGCAACACATTTACACGGTAAATATTGCTAGTTATTGATACTTGGAAATGTACAGCAACACATTTACACGGTAAATATTGCTAGTTATTGATACTTGGAAATATACAGCAACACATTTACACGGTAAATATTGCTAGTTATTGATACTTGGAAATATACAGCAACACATTTACACGGTAAATATTGCTAGTTATTACAGTGTGTCAATAAAGATGCATTTACTTTTGCAAAATCCCACCTGAAATAAAACGTAACTGTATCGCAGTAATACACGATAGCGACAAACGCAGCAAAGAAATCTATTAAACCTATGAAAACTATTTAACCGTTTGAGTGCCGACGAGCACCATCGCACTCGTGCGCGTACTAACTAAATTTACCACTAGCGCGATGGCGCTCGCGAAATCAGTTGCTGTTTAGCACGCGGTAGGGGAGGTCGCTTGCACGCATCGCTAATTTTTTTATCTTTCTACGTGTTACATAAAGTTCAAATTATAATATTATTAGTAATTACAATATAAAAAGGATCCAGGAATAAAATTTTTAACCCATAAAGTCGGAATACGAAAATAATTTGAGTGAAAATGAGCGTTTTTCAAGTTGTGAAGAAAGTGATAGTGGGAGTGACATTGTGGTGCGCTCACAATTTGGCGTAATGCAAATTTTGAGTGATAGTGATAATCCAGTAGTTGACTCATTCTAAACTTTGATATTTTTCGTACAATATTGTGAAATATAAGTTAATTAAAAACCAGTCTTGAAAAAAATTAAAAAATTGATTGTATAATAAGCCAGTTGTAGGCTTCTAAATTTGAAGATACGGATAGATTTGGGTATATGCCTGTCTCTTTTCCTCTCGTAGAATATAATGTGCAATATTAAATATGACCTCACAACACAGTATTGCCGTCCTTCTCTAAAGGTTAAATTTAAACTTTTATAACTCGGTAAATTTTTAAGATTATTAAAAAAATGTTTCACTCTTCATCAGCTTGTGCCTTGAAATTATGATTAATGAAAAAAAAAAAATTAGTCAAATACCCAATAGTGACGATAACAATTATATTGCTGATACAGAGGATGTACCGAACTGCGAAAATGACGATGTGACCTTGATTTCCATAATTTTCTTTGTATTTTATTATCCCTGTGCAAGTTTTTATTAAGAAAACACCGAAAAAATTGAATATATTTGGCGTTAATTTTGTAGAAATTCATTATTCACAATTAAATGAAACTACGTGATGTAGTATTATTTCTACTTTCTTTACCACGACCTAGGTTTCGTTGTATTACATCTTCCGTGACCGATAAAATTATTAAAATTGGATAATTTTTGGAAGATAGTTTTTTTTCGAGACAAAGGTAAATGACATCAAAAACAAAAGATTTCTTTGGCATTTTTAAGTATATATGAGTAAAAAACAATGGCACTAAAACGGTTAATATAGATTATTCGTTATAGAAGTTTACCCTCATACCTACTGTCTAAAACCACCTGGAACCTCTTTAAAAAAATCGGTAAAATTTTTTTTGTTACTTTGACGGAACCTACCTTAATTCCCAAGCTAGAGTTAAGAGCGATCTGTCAATTCTATTGTGTGTTTACAGCAGCTGTCCTAACAGGTCGACCTCATAAATTGCTCTACAAATATTATTATGGATAAATGAATTGAAGTATGTGTTTGAAACATTTCTTAAGCCGAATCATTAAAAAACCTACGGTGCTTAACTATATAGAAAACACAGGCATACAAGTGGTAAAAATCTTTCAGAGGGGTGCAAAGTAGTTGAATATACCTTCAAGGTCTACCATTAATGATAACATCGAAAAAATTAAAACAAAAACCATCATTTCGGTATTAGATTTGGCTGAAAATCTCTAATACTAATGTCTTGCGCATGAGATACGTCGCCGCAACACTCATTCCGACAGAAAATAATTTAAATTTGCAAAAAGAGCATCGATTGATCGATTGAATTGAATGGATGATTGAATCGATCGATTGAAGATATCAAACGTACGATTGTGTGGAAGAGTGGGTCCGGTGTTATCACAGTTATATTGCAAACAACGGGGATTATTTTGAACTTAAATTAGTGTGTTTTTTTAACGATTCCGATAGTTTTTATACAATCGAATTATTATTTATAGAAGATATTACAAGAATAAGCCATACAGTCCAGTGGCACAGAATAAATAACTTGTTCGTTGTTGTTGTTAACAGAATAAATAACGAGTTCTACTAAAGCAGACGAGTGTGTTGCTCTGGTGTGTTGGGTTGATCACAAGGCATATGGTTTTTAACAGCGCAGTGCATTACGTGGATCTGGGTTCAATTCTCAGCCACTTGTTGGGCAGGGCTGAACCAATATTCTAGACAGCTGTAAAAGATTGCTCTCGTAGCAATAAGTCCTCTGTACGTACCAATAGTTTAAAGTACGTGAATGAATAACAAACCTTAGAGCGAATAGCTAATTCGTTGAGAGTACCTTTAATTTTTTTAGTTAATTTATAACCATGAATAATTATTGTATATAACAGTAATTAAAAAAAGTGCCTTTTTGCACGGCCAAAATGAAATTTTTACAAAGATAGACAAAAATATAGTTACAACATAGTCGTTGTAAAAAGTAATGAATAAGATAAAAAAATTCTCCGTTTTTGTAAGAAATAAACTTTTAAAGGAAGTCTTTATAAAAAGCAAATTTCATTATATAAAAAAAACGCTTAATCCAAATAAAAATTTGGTATCGTAAAATTTTTGTTAAGCCAAAAATTTAGTAATCATATAAAAAAAATCATAGCAGCAAAAACAATTGTACGCCATGGATAAATGTGACCACTATTCCATTTGTTATTTAATATCTTTCTTATGAAATATAATATCTATATCTTATCTCATTTTAACAAAAATATATACGTTTGAACGGCGCGAGCATAAGCGTTGCGTATAGGCAACGCGTGCCCTCGGGGGGTTAGGTTAAATTAATAAAAAGTATCATTATTAGCAGGGTTTAAATAAAACGATAACGTTGGTAATATTTTCTTTTATTTATATTTTCTTACAACATAACCTAGCGCCTATTCGCTCTCTTGACTCCTGAGTCTGGCGGCTGCGTTGGTGACGCGGATGGAAAGCTGCTGCGAGCGCTCCACAATCGCCTTCCGCTTCTTGGACGAGACACCGTGCGCAATCTCCGCGCAGTACTTACGATTCTGCATCATCAGGATCTCGAGCTCGCGAACGTTGTGGACCAGTACCTGAGAACATGACATATGCTTAAATCAAGATTTGCAAACAAATCTACGAGTTAGTAAAATTAAAGTGATAAATGAAAAGACAATGTTCTAATAATTATAAAATCTAGAACCAGAGTTACACGCTCAGTATGGCACAACTTCATTCCGTCAGTTTGGTCGTAATTACATTGATAACTGAATAAAAGACTAATATTACACGACCAGTCCACTAATTAGTCCACTAATCACTAATTAGCGTATTAATTATTTTTAAGTCTTCAATTCCTGCGATAGTATTTTATGTAATTGGGTTGGGACTATATCCGACAGAATCTGAAATATCTCTATGGCCCTGGTTAATCTGTAGTCTATGAATTACTTTTCTTAAAACAGTCGACTCTCCACTAATTAGTCCACTAATCACTAATTAGCGTATTAATTATTTTTAAGTCTTCAATTCCTGCGATAGTATTTTATGTAATTGGGTTGGGACTATATCCGACAGAATCTGAAATATCTCTATGGCCCTGGTTAATCTGTAGTCTATGAATTACTTTTCTTAAAACAGTCGACTCTCCACTAATTAGTCCACTAATCACTAATTAGCGTATTAATTATTTTTAAGTCTTCAATTCCTGCGATAGTA
This sequence comes from Druceiella hillmani, assembly GCA_039881145.1. Lineage (NCBI taxonomy): Eukaryota > Metazoa > Arthropoda > Insecta > Lepidoptera > Hepialidae > Druceiella > Druceiella hillmani. Next base: position 6,266,761 of record JAYKKI010000092.1, read on the forward strand.
TTTTATGTAATTGTGTTGGGACTATATCCGACAGAATCTGAAATATCTCTATGGCCCTGGTTAATCTGTAGTCTATGAATTACTTTTCTTAAAACAGTCGACTCTCCACTAATTAGTCCACTAATCACTAATTAGCGTATTAATTATTTTTAAGTCTTCAATTCCTGCGATAGTATTTTATGTAATTGTGTTGGGACTATATCCGACAGAATCTGAAATATCTCTATGGCCCTGGTTAATCTGTAGTCTATGAATTACTTTTCTTAAAACAGTCGACTCGGTACACTGAATATTTCTTTATATAATGCGAAAACAACAATATTTAGAAATTTTGTCTTCATTCGTTTGTGCAGACCTTCGTTGTGAACGCTAATCTCAACAATGGCTGAACCTATTTATTAGGTGCGGTCTTTAGTGATGTATTTAGATTAGCTTAGGCCATCATTTAGGTTTCATTTCAATCGGTCAATCTTTAGTTTATATTCAGCTAATATTGGAACTGGCGGAACCTATTTGGCTGCCAATGCTATCTACCGGTGTTTTAATATACTACTTTATGCTCATAGAGTTCTTAGAGAAAAAGAAAACCAAAAAAAAACCAACAAAAAATTCCTAAAACTTTATTACTGTGAATTCCACGGGGAATGCGGACACAGCTAGTAATTAATATAACGTTACTTATATGTTTAACTAATAGTTATCTTAAGGATAGTTAATTTAATTCATATTTTGACTATTGTTAAATGAAACAATAGGCTATTAGACTTGACTTTTTAAATTGTTTTAAATTATTCTATTTCGCATTATAAGCGCACTACATTTAAATATCCAGGATATATGCCGTTAAATCAAAATCGTCTATCAGTCAAAAGAGTACTCTTGTATTTTTTATAATAAGTAAGGTTATTTTTCTAATAGATTATATATGTAATTTCTAAAGAATTTTTTGAACTGGCGACATAATAATAAAGTGCCGATCGTGACTTGTTGTATATTCCATCAACAGATGTACCATATTAATCCACGCTGCTGACAGGCCCGACAGAATTGTTGAAAAAAATTACATAAAACTCGATAAGAGGGAAAACCATTTATTTTTATAACGACAGAACCATTGTCAATGTCAGTTAATAGTTTATTTTTAATTAACTTAGACAACGGCTACACGTTAAAGAAAGCAAGAGGCCTTGATTATTTTTTGTAATTATTTCTAAAAAGTTATATATTCTGTTCAATTTTTATGTATTCTGTTTAATTGTTATGTATTCTGTATCTTAATTTATGTATTTTGTATGTTATGTACGTATAATTGTTATGTATTCTGTTATGTATTTTGTATGTTAATTTATGTATTTTGTATGTTAATTTATGTATTTTGTATGTTATGTATGTATAATTGTTATGTATTCTGTTCAATTTTTATGTATTCTGTTCAATTGTTATGTATTTTGTATGTTAATTTCTGTATTTTGTATGTTACGTATGTATAATTGTTATGTATTCTGTTCAATTTTTATGTATTCTGTTCAATTGTTATGTATTTTGTATGTTAATTTATGTATTTTGTATGTTATGTGTGTTTAATTGTTATGTATTCTGTTCAATTTTTTTTGCTATTTTTATTTCCAATTAACAATTCTTTATATTTTAACAATATGATATAAGTGCATTATTTTAACAATATGATTGAAGATAGCTTTTTTGTTCCGTATTATGGCTTTATTTTGTTTCGTAGTATTATAATTCTATTTTTTCTCTTTCCCGATTATCAATTACTGAAATGTTTGGTTTTTTATATTCTAAAAAAACCAGCTCTCTTAGAAATTACGTTTATCTCTATAACGTTTTGGGCCCATTTTTGCCAGAGCGCTCGTGCATATAATAACCAAAATTTGCCACGAGCATAATGGCGCTCGTGAAATCGGTTGCTGTTTAGCGCGCGGTAGGGGAGGTCGCTCACACGCATCACTAATTTTTTATCTTTCTACGTGTTACATATAGTTCAAATTATAATATTATTAGTAATTACAATATAAAAAGGATACAAGAAACGAAAATTTTTAACCCATTATGTCGGAATACGAAAATTTTTAACCCATAATGTCGGAATACGAAAATTTTTAACTCATAATGTCGGAATACGAAAATTTTTAACCCATAATGTCGGAATACGAAAATTTTTAACCCATAATGTCGGAATACGAAAATTTTTAACCCATAATGTCGGAATACGAAAATTTTTAACCCATAATGTCGGAATACGAAAATTTTTAACCCATAATGTCGGAATACGAAAATTTTTAACCCATAATGTCGGAATGCGAAAATAATTCGAGTGAAAATGATTGTTTTTCAAGGTAGTAGTCACAGGACAGTAAGATTCAAAAATGATTGTAAATTTTTTATAGAAAATTATCTTTCTTTCCAAACTGTTATACAACATCATTGTACATTGCTCGATGCGTTTTTTAAATAAAATGAAGTGCGATGGAACACCTACTTTTCCTGTAGTTATTAATTATACAATTTTTGAGAGCAATTTTTACCGGCAAATATTATTTTTTTCAAAATGTTAATAAAACAATATTTTACATTGACTTATTTTTTTAGACAAATCGCTCAATGCGTTTTTTAAATTAAATTGAAAGTGTGGTAAAATGACTACTTTCCTGTAAAGTTAATTGTACAATTTTTAAGAGTGACTTTTACCAAGACTAAACTGTAAATAATTTTCAAACTTTGACATAAGTTGCGATATACAAAGTTTGAATAAATATATAAACAATTCAGCAAATTTTATCGACAACACGTTTTACAAGACGACTATGTTATCTACGAATCAAACAATGGGGTCTAATATTAATATCCATTCTTTTCAGTTGTAATCGCGGTGATATAATGTCCTCATAGTCCAAAACCACTTATTTGTCCCCTTCAAATTTCCAAATGAATATTTTTTTTATTCTAGCTATTGAAATATGTGTACTATGCAAAGTCTCATGTTTCTATATCAAATGGTTTCTAACAAAAATGGTTTTGATGGACAAATGGGCGGACAGACGTAGGAGTAATCTCATAAGGGTTCCATTTTTCCTTTTTAGATACGAAACCCTAAAAATTCAAACCTTAGAAAAGGAAGCTAGTTTGTCATTTATGTACGATGCACACGTAACACGTAACCTACTGTGGTGAGAAACGTAGATGTTATTAATAGGGGAAATGAATCATCCATATCTCAATTATATTATAATGGCAAAACTTTACGTTTGCGGTAGCAATGGAGTATATATACCGTAGTTTATACGAGTATGAAATATTTGCATGGAATCGACATACAAACATAAACGTCCGTCACTTTTCATAACGACTCAATTACTACGAGAACAAAAGAATCAAAGTTATTTCAGAGATATGCAAGCTATTCATCATACAAATATATATATCCATTCATCATACAAATTGTTTCAAGCTATTCATCATACAAATATATCAAATCATTTCAGCTATTCATCATATAAATGTTTCAAGCTATTCATCATACAAATATTTATATCCATTCATCATACAAATCGTTCATACAAATATATATATCCATTCATCATACAATCAAAATATCCAATCATCATACAAATCGTTTCAAGCTATTCATCATACAAATATATCAAATCATTTCAGCTATTCATCATATAAATGTTTCAAGCTATTCATCATACAAATATTTATATCCATTCATCATATAAATCGTTCATACAAATATATATATCCATTCATCATACAATCAAAATATCCAATCATCATATAAATCGTTTCAAGCTATTCATCATACAAATATATCAAATCGTTTCAGCTATTCATCATACAAATGTTTCAAGCTATTCATCATACAAATCGTTCATACAAATATATACATCCATTCATCATACAATCAAAATATCCATTCATCATACAAATTGTTTCTTAGGACAGAATGAAATAGAAAATATTCCATATAATAGTCTCACATTCATAAAATGTCACTAATCTTGAACGAGCTACTGTTCCATACTCGTACTTTGTACTTGCTCCATGCTAGGTATTCTCCAGTCTGTCTAAACTCCATTGCGTATCAAAATTCAGAGCATATAGGTTCATCCATAGTCTCTTGAGAAAAAAAAAATAGAATTGTTATTGTACAAAATGTGGACTAAAAGTTTAAAATCACAAATTTAAAAACACCAAACTTTGATCGTTAAGAGCATTGCTCAAAAGCAAAATCTGTGTTAACTTTCTACGTATATACTCAAAACTTCTATTCTTAAACCTTTTGTCACGAGATTTTCGCTCATCGCATTTGACTCTGCAGTTTACGTAGTGTTACGCTATAAACAGCCCACTCTCCGCAGTATATCTCGAAAACGGTTAATAACACAAGAAAATACACGTAACGAAACATATAAAGAATTTATACTTCACAATCTCTGATAAAACTCTAAACGTATGCAAGGTGTAGGACTGAGATATTAGCAAAAAACTAATTTCTGGAACCTTTGATCTAGCAGACACGGCATCTTATGAGATTTCAACTAATTTTTAGAACTAAAAAAGATTTAGGCAAATTTCCTTCTTCTTAAAATTTTCGAGGTTTAACACTTATTTGTCTGTACTAATATAAACTTCGACATTATCAATTCTAAATAATCCATTAGATTCCAAAAGACAATGTTTACAAACGAAGCAAAATTCGGGTAAACTTTTTTCTTAACAAATTCAGTTTAGCGGAAATGTGAATTTCATATTTTTTTGTTCTAAATGAAAAAACCAAAATTAGGACTCTGTTGTGAATATTTCATTAAAAATATGATTTCAAAAAGTTTCAATACAAAAGTGCACTTTGTCGAGGACGTATTAGTTATCAAGTTTATCGGCTTAATTTCCATTCTTAGCGACACTAAACAAAGAATCTATAAATACAAAGAGGAATAAAAACCCCAAAAAATAAAAATGTGAAAATGGGCAAAGCAGATTGCATAAAGTGAGGTTATGAAATTTATGTTTGACAGCCTACTGACAACCATTCCTTCATACATACAGAACATTTTTTAAATAAATTTTTTATAACGAAATAATTGGGTCCGAGCCATAATTTTTTCTAGACACATCGTTTTTTAATTATATTCATTCACTTAAAACAAAAAAAAATGGGAAATTTACATTTCCATTAAACCGAATTTATACCCCTTTTTCTTATATTCAATTTGTAATATGGATTTATTTGGTGTTACGCTGTATAAATAACGTTTAATTTATTTTATTGAGAATTACTGGTATAACATTACGTTGTATAATACCATACCAAAACGAGTGCAAATAATGGCGAACATTGACATTAAAGTTTTTTCTAATGTTATTCTTTTAAATAAATATATCTAATATTAAAAATAATCATAAAAAATATACATTTAAACAAGAGCAAAACCTTTTTTAAAAAAAAATTGCCGTGTACTACGTACATAACATGTCTTATAGATTGCAAAATAATACTAACAACACTTGTTTGAAAATAAAATGTCACAATTTTATTTTTCACTTTTCGTAAACGTTATACGTAAACGTTATATATATTTACCATTAATTTTGTAGAAATTCATTATCGCTTAATTTTATTCACAACAAAATGAAATTACGTGATGTAGTATTATTTCTAATTTAGTTAAATTATTAACCACAACCTAGATTTCGTTATATGACATCTTCAGGTGGGCTATTTGAAGATATTCCCAAAATCTCATCTCATCAGATCTCTTCAAATTGCCCACCTGAAGATGTCATACAACAAAACCTAGGTAAGGTAAGAAAATAAGGATTTTAGTGGCATTTCTACAAATTGTCGTGAGATTAAATTTTAGTATAGCATAACGGTATTTGTTGGAAACTAATTTAATACAAAACATATTTTTATAAGGTAGTTAAGGGTAACTATAATAATTACTGGTTTTACTTTTTAGTTCACCCAATTAATTCCACTATTAATTCGATATTTACTAAATTATCGAAAGAAATATTTAAATAACCTTATAACATCAACCACAACGTCCACTGTTTTAGCTACCTTTGCGTAAAGTGAAATAAGGCACCATTTTAAAGTACGAAGCTGTCAAAATAAAGGTTTCATTGATGATACAACAAGCCGACATTTGCAACTATAATAACTCCATAACGTTTACGTTATTCATAATGTAACATGAGACAACATAGAACTGATTATGAGTTTGTCTTTTTGTTAAACTGACTAATTAATGTGTGTTTCTTTACAAATGATATTGCCAATTGGAAATTAATAAGTTAAGTGATAATATCAAATGGAAGTCGTAGATTTTTTCATATTGGAATGTTAAATTTAATAGCCAGTGATATTATATAAATTAAAGGATATCTCATAATGATACTCTTCAAGCGAGCACATGACTTATCGGCAACGTTTGCACTCACTCCATGTATATATTTAGAATAAAATGAGATAAACACATATAAACAGTTAAAAAATCATAAAAAAAGGGAATGAAAGAAGAAATTAAATGGAGATACAATCGTCTATAGAGCATAGCCATTTTTGCTGCTATGACTTTTGCTCTGCGCGAAATGGCTATTAATCACATAAAACTCTGATGTACAAAATATTTTAGAAAAAATATTTCATATTCCGACATATACAAGCCTATATCCACATACAGTATTGACATGATGCTGAAGTGAGGCAGAATAAGCAAGAGAACATTGGTGCTACATGAACACCGGTGCTACATGGCAAATATACCATTATACATAATGTATTAATTGCAATATAAAATATGTGTAAATTAGGATTTTGCTTTTATTTGATTGTTTTTTTTTTCAATGTTAGATTTATTTAAAAAAATATAAGAAAAACTTCAATTCAATATGATTCACACGAACTATATCATTATGTTATACAAAGTAAATATGTATATTTATTAATCACAAACACCAAATAAATCCATATTATGTTACTAACGTGAATACAAAAAAAAAAGGTTTACAATACCTGAACTGTCATTTTGGTTTGTTTACAAACATTCTCTTTTAGAATGGAATACAGTATAATCATTATAACCGCTACAGACTCACAGCGTGGAGTCTCGCTGAAAATGTTTGTTGTTAACACTTTTCGCAAACTTTGTGTATTATTCACATTCATGGTGGGTTCTCAGTCATTTTCTCATCGTCATCCTGCATGGACAACTTTGGTAGTGCAGCTGCTTTGGTATTGTGTCCATTACACAATATAATCTTGTGATTAAAAAAATCGAAAAAAGAAACAAAAAGAAAAAAAAATCGAGAAACACATCACATTCATGTTTCTTGGGAGTTCGCGGGTCTTCTCGCCGTGAGTCTGTATCAGCATTTAGAGATACATGTACCATAATTATAGAGTATCATCTCATCTATTTGGCAAAGAACGAATAGCGTTAAAATAGAAAATTACGGATTTCAAATCGAAAAATTTGACGTCATTTTGATATAAAGTGTATCGTAGTAACGTTTATCATACAAAGCATTATTTAATAATTTAAACAGACAAAGATCAGATTACCCGAGCTCTAATGATAAAAGGCATATGAAATCAGTTCTGAATACTTTAATTGAATTCTTGCAATGTGCTTTATTAGGCAGAAAGAAAACTTTGTTTTTTTATGGACGTTACATATAAAATACCAGCCCCAAATTTTAAAGCTTACGTCAGATATAACTCGGTTCAATATAATGCTATGTTAAAGAGTTGTAAAAACCGTCAAAAATTTTTATTTACAGTAAAAACTTTTAATTCTGACCCAACTTGTAATGTATCTAAACACTATTTATTTAGACTCTGCCTAACTCACGTAAATGTTTCTCTCTGTAGTGTGAGAGCATTTCAGTGGAGTAACCAAAGAAAGAAAATCTGGAAACTTCTTCAATTAATAATTTTATTTTGTCAAATCAAAATCAATCAGTGAGCCAGACTTGGGTAGGTCTCAATAACTAATCGCTATCCCAAATGCCGTTAGAATAAACATTTTTCAGTAGCCTCAGACAGTGTCGAGAGCCACTTTATGACAGTTGCGTGTGGTTTCTGCTGCACAATAACCAGACTAAAATTCATAAAACAAGCATTGATACAAATGTGGTTTAATGTTCATATTTTCACGATCCCAGCTCGTTAATAGTCAAACTATAAATAACGCTGAAGAGCCTTGCACGCTCTATATATATAGTCGATTGATGAATGTTATCAAAAATTTTATATACTTTTGAAAGTCTTCGTTATTTATTAGCCAACACAATATATTTTTCTTAAATGCAGAGTTGTCTATCATATAATCCTTTATAAGTTAATAATTTAAGTTTTAACAAATCTCTTAGGCCCAGTTTAAAATTAGCGTCTAAATGCAGAAGGCCTCAGTGTAGATTTCGCATACTTTCAGGAACCAATATCAGCTCCTTGCGGCAATAACCGAGATCTGTATCGAAATTGATATCGGTGACTCGGGCCCACGATCTGTTAAAAACTATCTCACTACGACAGAACACTGTCCTTACCTTCCTGAAGCCATTGGGCAGCATATGCTTGGTCTTCTTGTTTGAACCATAACCAATGTTGGGCATCAAGTACTGTCCCTTGAAACGCCTTCGCACCCTGTTGTCAATTCCTGAAATGAATACATTTCGCAAATATTAAATATCTTTTTTGCTAGCTTTCCTAAAAAACGAATTATTATAATATTTATATATAATTTTTCCTAGTTTTCCTAAATAACAAATTAATATATAAATAATATTAATCTAACATTGACAAGTTATCTTAATGAAGGCCAAATAAAAATTAGAGCAAACTAACAAATCATTTTATCTTCAAAACCTTTATTACAATACAATAGTATATACTGTAGTAGAAAAAAATACTCAATACCCTGACAATGAAAGTTCTCCATCTTATCCTGTCCTACAAAGGCAGCAATTTACAAAGATGGTATGGTGACTTAGAGGCGTAAAGCCATAATACGTGCTTCATTATTACGTCGGCAGAAAAATCGAATTAGAAAGAAATTAAAAACTTATACAATCTTTATGTGAAAATGTTCGAAGATGTTTGTACCAGACTAAGGCGAAGCCAAAAATGTTTAAAATTTCAGCAGGTTATGTAGATATAGATGTTTTTTACATCAGTTTACTCCTAAAAATAAATTTTTTTATTTTTATTTTCCCTTTGTTTTTTTCAAATTGGATGATAGAAAATGGACTAGTGATAACCCTGAACTAAAATTTTAAATATATGTTTTCTACGCTATTCTTAATATTGGTAGGTAATATAATTAATTATTAAAGTCTATGTCAGGTTCTGACATAAAATTAATATTAAAATTTAAATATTTTTCAATCACAATTTGAATGTGTTGATAAAAATGGATATTTTTTTTCAAATCTTAAACTTTATGAGCCTATTTTGGATCAAAGATATTTCCGATATACAAATAATACTTCATTTTATTGGATGTGTTAATACTGAGTGTATGACGTTTCAATCGTTGGCGTAATGTTACAAGAACGACATCTATACTAGGTATGGTATTCGAATATGGTCGTAGAAGAATGAACAGTGTTGTAGAAAGTAGACTAAGCTAATACTCGATGGTATTGTATTGTTTGCCCACTTATTAGTTTGTTTTTGGATAACTTTAAACAAAATATTTCTTCCCAGTGTACTGCATCTCATTTTCATCTGTTATTTTTTTCTTTAGGGTAGAAACAGTATAGGTTACCAAAAACTTCACAAAATTCACCTATTCGACTAACACCTTGTATAGACTTTGCTATGTATAAATACTAGTGCAAGTTTCTAGGGGAAAAAAATTAGTGAAGCGATTTTAACAAATAATATTACATCATTAGATTTGTTTATCAGGTAGTCAGGCCTTCGACTTCAGAAAAGAGAACAACATTATTGACTTCCTGGCTATTCCATACTTCACTGAAAACTCCCTATCATGGTAGCACCACTGGAGGCAAAGTATGTCGACAAAACATTGATAAAAATTAAAAACTATTTAGAATAGCACACTATACTTTTCCTAATATAATCCATTCGTCATGTGAAGATATATATTTGATATAAAATTTAAAAAATTAAGACCCACTTGATTGGATTCATATTTACTCAATAAGTTAAAAAATAGTCTTTGTGTGCATTTGTTTAAAGTAAAACAAACGCGCCTGTCAATACGCTAAAGTAAAAATACTTATAAGACATTTATTTCTTTCAAAGATCACCATTATTTCATTTCATCAAAATAATGCAATAATCTATATAGATTCAAGAACTTTGTGTGAAACAATATAACAACCCAATAAGCAGTGATATAACCAATGTTGAAAACAAGTTTATTCCTGTTATGATTTTCCAGAACTAGAGAGTATTCATTTTTTTTTAAATAAACCACCTTTCTTCAAAAGATAAGTTTCGAATGTGAAAATACAAGTTGTCATCTAGGTTATATTGCATTGAATGTAAATATAGACGAGCCTATTGAAAATAAATTTGCAATGAGATACAATAGTAAAGAAACTTACATGATTTTTTTTTAAATGTTTAACATCGAAATTTAAAATACATTCAATATTTACGTAAAGTACACGTTAAATATACAATCCAGCATGGCGAGAAACTTTATCGAATCTTACCTCTGGGTTTACGCCAATTACGCTTTAGTTTGTCATATCGATCCGACTGATGACGAATAAACCTTTTCGTCCTTTTTTTAACAATAGTCGGCCTGTAGACGGGTCTGATAGCCATTTCGGCGTTTACGTTTTAGAATTACTCCGTGAATAAACCACGCGGTGACACGGCCGCGAGAAAAGGAAGAAAGAATAGACTTAAATTATTATGATTCGTTCTTTATGGACAGTCTGCTTCCTGTTTCTATGTCATGTCTATGATAAAATTAAGTTTTACAATGAAGAACAATTTTAAAACCGTTTCAAAAAATAATGAATGAAATGAATTAAAGTATTTAATTTATTTTTTTAAATTATTTTTGTTATATTTGAAATTTTTTTTCAAAATAATTTCAGTTAATTTCATTTTTTATTTACTATTCATTCCACATACACAATGAGTAAAATATTAATTTTATTGTCTACAGTTAATTACGATTATTATTAAATATATATATATATATATATATATATATATATATATATATATATATATTAAAATTTTTGACAATTTTTATATATCATTTATAACACTTTTGTCAGTCAAGAATGACAATTAAGATATTTTTTTCTAATAACTAATTTATGTTTCTAATTTACAGCTGAAATTAATTTATAATATGCAATATGTATTAATATAAAGAATATTTAAAAAATTATCGTAACGTCATTCAAATCAAAATTAATAATAAATTTAGTATCTTAAAAAAATGAATTCCAAAAATAGGAAAAATATAAAAATATGCGGAAATTATTACAAAAATACAACAACAAAAATACAGTCTAAAATTTAAAGTAAATTATATGTAAAAATGACGTAAATAGGATATCTACTTTTTGTCTAAATTTATTTATCTACCGTTTGCATAAGTATTATTTTTTATTCTAACATACAATAAATATTACATGAAACTTCTGACGGATTATAAAATGCAATTTTATCGATTCATAGACAAACTTTTGAACCGCAGTCGCAACTGGCTGACACTGATGCAATAGATAGCGGCTTCAAACTTTATGACAGTTTCTTGTTTATGTTAAAAGAACAAATTCAGAGACGCCAAATGTTCCCATCGATCAATGACATTTTGTCCAGTTGAATATTATTGAAGCGAGACGTTAATGTAAATAATAAACAGATATAGTGAAATAATCGGCTCCGCGTCGATATGTATGCGAAGGGCAAAGGCTCCACCGTGCCTTCAGACGCTCAGGCCCGGGAGAAATTGGCTTTATATGTTTATGAATACTTGTTACACGTAGGCGCTCAGAAAGCTGCACAGACTTTCTTGTCGGAAATAAGATGGGAGAAGAATATTACGCTGGGCGAGCCGCCCGGCTTCCTGCACTCGTGGTGGTGTGTTTTCTGGGACCTCTACTGCGCGGCACCTGAGCGACGCGACACGTGCGAACACTCTTCTGAAGCAAAAGCTTTTCACGATTATGGATTTGTAAATTCTGGCTACGGAGTGAACGGTATTGGACACAACGCGGGACCGGCGCCGCCTAATGATGGTACCGTGCCTATTTTGTATAATTTTTTTGTATTTACTCACGTAATATCAATACATTCAGTTCGATCTCTTGCAACATAGTTTGTGTATTTTTGTTTATAAATGGCGTTATGCATAGCAAATGACATAGTTTAAGTTTTCAAAAACACTTTAGGAATTCACGTATCGATTTTTAGTGTAATTGACACGTAGTTTTAATGTTTTTATATATAGCATTATTATTATTGAATAAAATGTAAATTAAACATATTTAGCCTGGTATTTGCGAGAAAATTAGCCCATCAAAATGATAAACTGATTATAAAGTATTTCGAGATGTATAAATTTAGTAATTTTTCATGTTTCTATCTGTACTGTACATATGTCTTGTATATATTTGACAATGTCTTAATAGAAATACTTGACTTGGGCATGTAACAATATCACATAAAAATTCTTTTAGTAGGAATATCTTATCATAATAAATGTTAACTGATTTGTTGACATACTTCATTTACCTATATATTTCCACATTTGTCTTGTATTTCTATAGTTTTGTAATGATAGAAATCAGAATTTAAAAAAATTATTTTGCCAGAAATATTATTTTCTACCAAAAATAATTAAACTCCATTATTACCAACCGTTACAATAAAATTGAAACTCATGTCCAATGAGATATTTAATTTCGTAACACAATCCAATTAAATTGTTACGTGTACTTTGACCACATCCTGCAGCAGGAAATTATTCTGCTAATTTTGTTACTTTTATTTGTTGTGTGATCAGAAAATCTTTTAAATTTTAGAAAAATCAATTTCCATTATCTGCGAAACCAAATATTATTTTATTTTCTCGTTGCGTGATATACGTATATTTATTTACTAAAATCCAATTGAATGTTAAATAAATGATTGTATATAAATAATCTTGCAACTATTGATGGCACATTCACCACAAAATACAACTTTTATAAATTATTATGAACAACCTTGAATTTTCTTTAGGTTTTGTTCAATCGAAAGTAAATAAGAACGAAAATAACAAACAAAAACAATTACTGTAAAGATATGTGGTGACATCATATATTCTGGTAAATAATATTCGTTTACATAAGAATTTAATTTATTGTTATATTAACTGACCTGGCCGACATTTTTCTGTCTTTTGAAACACAGTGCTTTCTATAGAATTCAGATTTTGTGATTTTTTTGGCACTAAACCGACATATATCGTGGATACAAATCATTTTGGTCCATAAATAAAGAATTTGTTAATAACTTGACTACAGTGTCCTCTATAAAATCCTACCATAGCTTTGAACCATCATCTTGACATAATATATATATTACATATATGAATATGACCTTAATCGAACAAGTCGTTCAGAAGTTACACAATCACTAATAGACGCACCAATGTTTATATATATGTATATAAAGACGAATCTTTATTTTTATTTATCTTTTGAATATATTTGCCGTTAATTTTGTAGAAACTCATTATTCACAATTAAATTAAACTATGTGATGTAGTATTATTTCTACTTTAAGTTCTTTACCACGACGTATCTATGCTAATAGCCCACCTGATGATGTTGTAATACAACGAAACCTAGGTTGTGGTAAAGAACTTAAGGAAAGTAGAAATAATACTACATCACGTAGTTTTATTAAATTTTATTTATCTATTTAATACAACAATTTACTAGATACTTCCAGTCAAACAAAGAAAATAAATTAAGTATATCATTTATAAGTATGATACAAAAAATACTAATTTATGAATGAAGTTTATATAGAAGTGAATGGAAAAAAGGAGTAGGGCGCTAGAAACAAAACAATGAAAATAAAATTTATGAGAAATAAAAACAGGAAAAGCTTATTGAACTATTTTTGAATGGCAAATAAATATGCGTACTAAACTCAATTTTTTTTATGAATACACAAAAAATGAGTTAATTTGGATATAACTTTATAAATATATCATTTTCATAACTCTGTTTTAGTTTTGACTTTAGTCAATATATATATATATATATATATATATATATTATATTATACTTTATTGGTACGAGAAACGGCTAGAAAAAGCTCATGGTTTTTTTGTCTCGAAGATTTATAGCAAGTAATATAAAAGAATATATTCATTCCTCAAAATGTCCTTCTACTGTCTCGCAATTACTAAAGTTATGCACTGGGATTAACCAAATTTATATACCATATTTCCTACGCCTCGGAAAGTGGTAAATCTCTATGTGAGATTGGAAACAGGACTCTTTCTATAAGCTGTAAAACGACTGAGGACAAGGGACTCATCAGAAAAACAGGAGACCGGAAATGTCCATAATTTCGAGTAGCCCATATATAGTTTTTATATATATTTGTTGTCTTAGTTGGGTTTTTATTATTTTTATTTCTTGATACCGCTCCTTGATATATTCAAAATTTTAATATGCACATATTTCTAAAGATAGTCTTTTTTTCAATTTGGGTATTGTTCACAAATTTTATTTTGTTACTTGTCCGTTTCTGATTGTCAATCTTTGAATAGTTTGGTTTTTTGAATTTTAAAAAAATCTCAGCTTTTTTAAGTTGTGTTCTATTTATGTAACATTAGCCAGGTTTCTTTATAACATAGAAAAGGCCATTAATATAAAGCTTTGACAGTTTGGTTCGTAAAAGAGTTGTTTATGGTTGTTTTTCTTATCTAACATATTGACTTAATATATTTGTTAGAATACTTTATTGTAACAAATATTAGTTCACTTTATTATTTGTAAATAAAGAAGAAACAGAATATTACATTCCGGGGCATAAAGGGAGTTAAAATGTATGTGATTAAGTATTTTGAAGTTTTATTATTCATTGTCGAGTTTAAATGCAAGATTAACAATGAATAATATTTCGAACAGAAGGCCCTGAGGTGATTCCCCGCCACAGGGCTTTGGTTGCCCTCCCATGCAATCCAGAATCCCCACCCTAAGGCATGAACGGCCTACCGCCTGTTAAAAGTTATTTATACTAATTCTGATGCAATATTTTATTAACAATTCTAGAATAGAAATATGATATGTATCGACATGTACTTTCACACCGTTTTTTAAATGGTAAGATAGTTATAATTCAAATTTACACTTTTTTTTAACACAAAATTTGTGGATCATTTAAAAACTTTTTGGCCTAAATTAAAATCCATGTGGATCATTTAAAATCTTTTTGGCCTAAATTAAAATCCATGTGGATCATTTAAAAACTTTTTGGCCTAAATTAAATTTGTGGATCATTTAAAAACTTTTTGGCCTAAATTTTTTGTGGATCATTTAAAAACTGTGGATCATTTAAAAACTTTGTGGATCATTTAAATTTTGTGGATCATTGAAACTTTGTGGATCATTGAAATTTGTGTATCATTCAAAAACTTTTTGGCCTAAACTTTGTGGATCATTTAAAAACTTTTTGGCCTAAGTTAAAATCCATGCACATATATTTAACTGTTCCTTGTTAACCATACTGTGAGGTGGCTACTTTTTTTTTTATTCTTTTGTTATTTTTATTAACTAAATTCACCATAAACAAATATTATCAAGCACACTTATCAAAATATATTTTTTTGGTAACACCAGGAATGGGAGGCGGTGGTATGCCACCAGGTTTCTTTGGCAATTCATCGTTGCGACCATCGCCGCCAGCGCCGCATGCGGGCCCGCAAGCATCGCCACATGGACCGCAACCGCCGCCACAGTTGATGGGTGCAGGGCAGCCCTTCATGGGGCCTTGGTACCCCGGCGGGCCCCGGCCTGCTGTCAGAATGGGTATGGGCAATGAGTTTAACGGACCACCTGGTGAGTGGAGATGTAGATATAGTATGTCTGAATTTCCTGTCATACAGGGCATTTTTCAATGATATAGTTAAAAGCAACTTTAAAGGTGATCGTGCCTGACCTGCAAGATTATCATTTTGTATTAAAAAAGTACTAAATAAGAAAATGTCTCATAAGGATGATGAGGAGATATGTAGTAGAACTAATATCGCTTACGTAGCTCAGGTACGCTACAATGGCAATGGCCAGGTCATATAGGACTGACAACCGCTTGAGAAGGAAGGTTTTCAAATGGTGACCACGTACTGGAAGACGCAGAATTGGGGTAAATTCTAAATTTGACTTGACTATATTTCGTGAGGTTTTTTCTCCATTTTCTTTTTAGTGACTTAATAGTACAATCAAATAAGACGAAATAAAGGCTGAACGTTGTAATGAAGGAGAAAAGCTGAATCTGCATGAGCTTTTATTTTGACAATCTGAAAATGGGATGAAAAGGGCTCATAAAATATTGTGTCCCCGTTAGTCAAGATATCAAAGGTCTAATGTAACAATGGTTGTTTTTTGTGCAAATGTCTCACGTCTTACAATTCATATTCATTTGAGATTTAACAAAACTTGTAGAGTGTAAAATTCTCTAAAAGTTTGGTATGACCCATTCTTTTGTAAGATTAACCTTTTCGTGGGAAGCATGCGTCCACAGCGTTTACAGGATAACGCTACCTAAACTCCGGAACCGTATGCATAGCAAATTTTACAAAGTTAATAATATTATAAAAATATTATTATAATGAAGTTAAAAAATTGCTATTTTATAAAAAATGTTTACAAATAAGAAGTAAATTAAAATTATATAAATTTTAAATTATTAAAATATATCTTCATACACTTTATATATTGAATTTATCTCTGAGCCATATTCTGTATAAACATTTGTTATTAATGAATAATTTTTTTACTTTATTGATAACGATAATAATATGTTTGTCTTATGTTTATTTTACATAGAATTATTTCACACAAACGGACGCACGCTACACACACTCCGCGCTATACCACGAAAGGTTAACGCTATAAAAAATGCGTGTACCAAAACTTGTATAGCATCTTATGTTCTACAAGTTTTGTGATAAAAAATGATTTTCATAACTTTTCATATTTTCATTAGGGGACGCAATATCTTACTAGCATTTTTATGGTTCTTCTCTAGGTGATCAGATGATTTGGTAAAGGTCACGAAAAGCCGTTTGATGCAAGGAGCATAGGATACATTTTTATGGGAATCTATGGGGCAGGCCTACGTTTAGCAGCGGATATTGCTCGTCTGATAATGATGATACAAAACAGATCTATAAACATATCCAAAAATAAGTACCAAAATTCAAAAAACCATTGGATCCAAGGAGCTTGAGATTGGTTTTTTGTGGACGTTGTCCGACTGATAATAATGATAAGTACCAAATTACATTTAACAACATTCCATATCTTGATAAACTAGTTAGGTACTATTTAGACTATTTAGAAGGCTAAATAGAGGCTAGTATATTCAATGTCATATGTGTGAGTTATATGCATTTTTTTATACTGTCAGCAATTTTTTGTTATAACAATAAGAATATTTTAATTATATAATCGACTCTGTAAAGTGTACTATACATGTGGCTCCATAGTTTTTATAGCGTTATCCTACAAAAAGATGTATGGCTTTTAATGTCTGCTCTATATCTCGTATACGGTTAATCATGTAAAGAAAGCGATTAACCAAACTTGCAGAGAATTTTAAGCTCTATAAGTTTTGTTAAACTGCTAACGAAATGCGGGGCATAGGAAGTGCGATATTGGCAAGAAACGATTTTCGTGACTTCCGACCTTTGATATCTTGATTAGCAGACACAATATATCTTATGAGACTTTTTAAACTGTCTTCGGAATGTCAAAACAAAGATTCATGCAAATTTTCAACTTTCTTCCTTTCATTCCGGGATTTAGCCTTTATTTCACTGTACTATTGAGTAACTCAAAAAATAAATGCGGAAACCCCATGAATACCCCATATGGTCACATCATATTTAGAATTAACTGAATGGAATGACAGGAGAGGAAATGCCAGAAGCCATCATAGATGAACATTTATGAAGATTTATAATACGTTACAGAATTATCCTCTCTTAAGAGCAATGATCACGAAAATGCTCCATCGTGATTTTTTTTTATTCATGCTATTCTCAATGAGAGAAGGTGTAACGATATTGAATATAATAAAGTGTAAATTTTAGTGAACAAATCAGACCTTAATTAATTACATGCTATTACCATCACATTGCAGGCCAGCCGATGATGGGAAATTCGCTAGAGCGGCAAGGGGGTCCAGGGTTGCTTAGCGGGCCACGCATGAACCCACCGCGCGGGCCTGCCATGGGTCCCATGAGCCCCGGTGGTTACGGGCCTGCAGGCATGAGGGGGCCTCCGCCGCAACCACCCGGTATGTGAATTGTATAAATCACCCGGTATGTGAATTGTGAAATCAAAATAGGGTTGCGTTTTGTAATGAAATTTGATGTGCAGAGTGTAATTTCAATTTCTTGTAAAAAACAGAATATCTGATAGTGAACATACGATGGGTGTATCACCAAAGTTCATTCATGGAGGTTTGGTAGTCAAAAAATTTTTTTATTTTGAAATGTTGCAATCTGATTAAAACAAAAAAATTTCGTCTAGTACAAGCATCTCCTTTCATAGTCTCTGTAGCAACATTCGCCATGCTACCCACTGCCCAAGGCACAAATGCCATATCGTATCGCGTATATGCAGACTGAGTCGGGAATGTGTTGACCGAGCCAAAATAACAATTTTGAAAAATTTATAAAGATAAAAGTTGTTCCTAGCATCATGAGAAATATTTTTTGCTGGAAAAGTTTTTCTGGAAAACCAACGATTCAACCGTTATAAGGAAATAAATAATTAAACTGTTCATGACAATTAATCGCGCTAGAATTTTTTAATTCTGATAATTTTGGTTCAATCTGTGCCTTATTCTCAATGTTCATAATTTTTGTGAGCGATCCTTCTGGTGATAATGTACAGTATCTTTTAAGCGTTTTCCCCAAAAAATTCATAAAATAATACATCATATGTTTTGTTGAATTCGTGCTTAAATAACTTTTCATTTGACACCCTAAATGATCCCTGTGAAATATTTTTTTTTAAATTTACTCCATAAAATTAACCCCAAAATCAAAATTGAACTTTTTGTACTATAATTTGAACACCATATTCTATCTCTGTACTAAAATTAAAAACTTACATCGAATAATTCTCAAGAAAATTACTTATGATAGATATGGGATGAACTCCGAACTTTTTCCATAAGCTTTCCGTTTTGAGCACTAAAAAGAAATTGATTGAAAATAAAACAGGTCCGTTGCAGTATGTGCATTGGTATATTATGAAGTCCAATATTTGTGTAAAATACAGAACATAAGGAAAGGGAGGCATTAAATTGATTTTACGATTTACAATTCTATACTTAAAAGATTAAAAGTTTAAATTTTGTATAAAATCATAGTTATACAAATATGTAAATAGTGCCAATTATCAATATGGCAACCAAAGAAAAAAAAAATTTGAATTCTAAAACAAGAAACAAACTCCAAAAAGAATCCAGCGACATTCGAACAAACATCACCGATAATGCAATTTTTTTTGTATTTAGATATACGAATATATAATTAAAACATTTAATTACTAATATAAAATTAAGTTAATTTGAAGAAATCTGTGACAAAAAATTGCTTATGATTTAAATTCAATAAAGAAATATTACTTTCTAATATAGAATTAAAGAAAAAAAAACGCAAGCACCGGTATTTGAACTCAGACGTCTGACGCGTTCCGTATATAATAAAATGTTTTATAGCTGCAAGCATGACTCATTGGGGAAATTTTCAAAATGAAAATGTATTTATTAACTAGCTTCTCTAATTCAGTCGCACTTGACCTAGCGCAGAGTATACGTGAAGTTGAACCGTTCGACTACGCTCAGCTTACCGCTGAAGCGCGTTACGCCCAGCGTGAGATTGCAAATCTTTTCGCATAAAAATAATTTGGACAAAATTAGCCAATAGAAGCTTTCACTTCACAAATGCTTGACTCTGAACATTGTGACTTCAGCGTGGCAGATGATTTTGTTCATGCTGACTTCCAGAGTTGGTTAAGTTGTCTTCAGCTTCTTCTTTGTTTTTCTTGTTAACTATATTTTCTCAGAGCAGACTTATAATGTCACCATTGGTCACGCAAAATAGACATATTTTCTCAACAATGTACCGACGTTCACAAAGAACGTGTTAAGATTGGCGTTGTTAAACATTTATATCAAGGTCCTTGGACGTGATTGTGTGGTTTTCAAATTATTGACTATGTGTTGCTATGTATTAATTAATATTTGTTATCTTTGTTTTGTGGTTGAACGTAGTATTGTTCTATTTTAGTGGTTTGTGACTCATCCCATGTTTCTGGATGTCCGTAAGTTTTGGCAAGCTATTTAAAATTAAACTTTTTGGCCCTGTTATATATTTCCGACATACAATACAGTATAAATGTTTTTATATTACATATTTGACTCAGTTGCATATGACCGAGCAACATTTACTGCGCAGTTGGACTTTAGTAAAAAATCTTTAACATAATTTCGAAGAAGAATCAGGTTGATTTTCCACCAGCTACGACGTACATGACAAAACGTGACATGAATTTAAATCTCGCTTTAATATTTTACATCAAGGATCATATGACAAAATGTGTGAGATAATTCTAGCCATCATTAGATTGTGTTGGATATATAGCAATGTATCTCGTTACCTTACACTATTCTGCACTATAAGCTTGGAAGCGCCCATCGAGATATTACTAAAGATCTCCAGTTTTCATGCTATCCATGGATGCATGAAATCCATGCATCACTGATGGTAGCCAAGTTAGCGCAGACCCTGCTTAATGTCTGCCCCATCATCGTCTTCCAAGTTATGTAAGGTAAATTACAGCCAGTAGACAACTCCACCAGATGATGCGTTACTGATTCTTGTCATTGTTGAAGTTACCGGGTCTCAAGAGAGACTCATGCTCTTTCTAATCTGGTTTTTGCAAGGCTCACGTTCGCGTGAAAAGAGAGGGCAGGGTTCTTCTGTCATTTGCGTTTGCCCCTTCAACACGGCTGCAACTTCTCGTTGCATGTGAGGTGGCACCATTCCGCTGAAATGTTAGACCTACTTAATGGAGACCTGAGAATATTTCACCACTGCATGTTTGGGAGAAAAACTTTATTGCACAATTTAAAATATACGTAGTGCCATCTGTTGGTGTACAATAGATGCATTCTATATTTTTGTTTTCACTCCATGTTGAGTAGCCGGGCACATTTTTGTTGTACTATTGTAATATAAATGAATGTTTTAAAATATTAATTCACATATCTCCTGACTGCGTGAACCGATTGTGTTGAAATAAAAACTAAATGTTATTTCAATTTGACCCCTGTGTTTTTCTAAAAACTTATCCGATTTGGGTCAATACTTTTTATGTGATGCAGTCACAAATAAAATACTCTATTCTATTTCTTATCCTTCACCAATCATTTTTTTTTCCAAATTTTTAACATACAAACACTTAAAACTAAGAATGGTTGTCTATGATTAATGTTGAAATATTTAATTTCTTTTTACAAGCCGCATAACATCGAACATTTATATAATATCTACAGGAATGCCACCTGGCATGGGCCTGGGTCCAAGAGGCGCATGGGGCGGAGGTGCAGCTGGCGGCGGGGGCGGTGCA
Organism: Druceiella hillmani; assembly: GCA_039881145.1. Lineage (NCBI taxonomy): Eukaryota > Metazoa > Arthropoda > Insecta > Lepidoptera > Hepialidae > Druceiella > Druceiella hillmani. The sequence goes on from JAYKKI010000092.1 coordinate 6,288,658, forward strand.
GCATTGAGTTACAGCGGAGGATCGCCCGGTGCCTACGGGGCGCCGCCCGGCAGCAACGGCCCGCCCGGACCCGCAACACCCATCATGCCCAGCCCACAGGACTCCTCCAATTCGGGTGAGTCGCAAGCGCAAGTAGATTTGGTAAACTGTATTTCTTCTTGAGTGGGATGGGATGTGCAGAATGTATATTGGTATGTTGTTGCCGAACAGTGATGACGATGTATGAGAATGTATATTTTCCTGGATTAAAAGTGGGATTAAAGTTATGAAAGATCTATCCAATTTGAAGTTTGTAAGACACTATAAACATGTTATATGACTTCATAGAATTAAAAGTTATGGTGGATTTAGTTGGTATAGACTGAGAAAATATAAAAATTTTCCGGGACAGGAAAATCAGAGAATGTTTGGTAATTTATTGGGTATAAAGGGGAAAAAACAAATATTATATTTTTTTCTCAATATTTCTTATTATTAAAGTAGAAAAAAAAAGCAAAGTTTCCATTAAAAAAAGCGAATGTCTTTAATAACCAATCAGAATTAAGTAACGTCAAAACTGTTATTCATCAGTAATCAATTATTACGTTCATGTTTGCACGAATTTTTAAAATAGTTTTCTTAGAAAAAATTTAATAATAATGGATTAGAGTTTCGTTAAAACTTTCTTAATGAACATAATTTACCAAGAATTAATCCAGACGCCTCGTTGGTACGAATTCAGACATAGGCACAAAACAAGAATTTGTATGTTTTGTTTTCCGAACAATACGTATTGAAGTTATAGCGCGTTCCGTTTTGTCCATTTTCAGTGCGATTCCGAGTTGAACTCTAGTCAACACATCTAAAAATTGAATGATTGCTAGAAAACTGAAAATTTATATGTATGGAAAATATGTCTTTACGGTTGGTTTGTCTGATGATACCATATACCATGTTGGTACTATTAAAAAACGTGTAATAAATTTTTGAAACAAGTTTTATTCCGAAATACCTTTTTGGTTTTCAACAGTGGGTCGATTGTTTTTTAAATGATTGTAAACAAAAGAAAATTGTATGAACTTGGTACAACTTTGCTAATATCCCACCTGAAGATGTAATACAACGAAACCTAGGTCGTGGTAAAAAACTTAAAGAAAGTAGAAATAATACTAGATCACCTAGTTTCATTTAATTGTGAAAAGTTCTTTTAATAAAATATAAAGACGCTAATTGTTTCTCAATTTTTTTTTAACGACTTGCTTCTTATGTAAAACGTTTTTACCTAGCCTATATAGGGCTCTGAAAGGTGTCCAGACACCGCTGACTACCTTTAGTTATGCGCCTCCTACAAACTAAAAACTGTTGTAGAAATAGATAGAATATCTGAAGCTGAAGGGGGTTTACCGCGAAGGCCATATCGATAAAGAATCTGATAAAATTTTGATACTTCATGGTATTTGACATGTATGTGAAAATGAAACCTAAAAATCGGGACGGTTAGGGTTATTGGTAAAATTTTGTTTAGTATATACAGTATGAATTATCTGTGAATGCGCCACTCCAATCCGTAATAGTGCATCATGAGTGGAAGACCATAAACATATTTTTTTCAAAAATAATATATTTTTTTAAATTTTTATAAGTCGTTAACATGGAAATGTAGCAATCTGTATCTTTTATATTGAAAAATGTGGTAATCTTGCGTAAACAGCCATCTTACATTGTTAAGAAGCAACTTGACTTTTCTAACGATCCCTTTCTTTTGCATAATTATATAAAAAAAAAGTTACACAAAAGATGGGATAGGTGTTTCCATAATTTTGCTCGGTAAAGGCACGGCACAATATTAGGATTTAACGGGGCAAAAAAATCAATGAGATTGTATGAAGGCACTTACGATTTCCGTCTACGGTAACAGCATTGTGGAAGTCAATGACTTACGAGCGTTGAACGTGATCGTTAAGATCATTCAACAGCAATGCAATTTCTTCGTAAGAATCGCTACGCACTTCCCATTTTGTTTTTAATAATTAATAATATAAAAATACTAACAATGAAGTATCTTTATTAACATTATAATAATGTAAACAATAGTCTGAAAAAACTGGAATAATACGACTTCTAAATGACAATTCCGTAGAATGATAGAAACGTACAACGTAACGAAACAGGTGATAACCTGGCTGCTGTTTGCCGTGGTTCATATACAAAGAGGAGTTTAAACTTTAAACGAAGTCAATCCATAATTGATCTTAGGAATTATAACCAAATAGTTGTTTAAACTTCATTCGTTATTTAAACCGTGATTGATCGAACGGACCAAAGAATGATAGTTATATTTTTATTTTACGTTTTTACCAACAATTAAATGACGATCCATCTGTCGTCATGACATTTGACAATACGATTAATATTTCCGAACTGATTTTGGTTATATTTACATACATATAAATACGATTTTATAAAAAAATAAGACTCGTTATTTTATAAACCATAAAAAAAACATTTTTGCAGATTACGCATGATTGTTTGCACAAGTGGTTGGAGTGTTGTGATCATGGATAGTATATATATACTTAGCCACCACATATTTTTATGTCTGAGTTATTAGCAACGAGTAGATTTCCCTAGCTCGTCGATTTCGCTAGGGGCTGCTTGCGGGACCAACGTATGACATGTCCTTTTTAAATAGCTGACTTCTAGTATTAAGAGTTTTACTATAGTCGTCAATATTTTGATAATATTTCTACGAAGTAGCTAAAAATATTTTTGGTCTCTGCAAGGAGAAACGATATATTTCTGACTGTCAGTCATTTCAGGCATTTTGTTCTGCTGCCAAATAAAGAATTAGTCTATTACTTGTAATGAATACTTTTCTCAGGTCCTTTCTAATTCTGTCAGTACTTGAAGTTATGGGTTATTATAGCTTGGGTAATTACTGTTAAATAGAGCCGTGAATTATGACAATATAATGAATAGAAATATAATTCAGAAAAATACTCTGAGCACACAAACATCAACGCGATGATGGTTTTCCCAGGTTAGATACAGTTTTGTGAGACTTTCTAAGTTTGTTACCAGAAGGGAATATATGAAAACTTAGAACTTCCTTCAAATGATTATTACAATGAAGAAGACCACAGTGGGTATTCCCTCCAGTATCGGTCCTCATATCCTCATAACTGATATTAAAAACTAATGACTAGACATTTTAATCATTAACTAATGAAATTTTCAATTATATTTATCATTGTGACTAAGCATATATATTATTTCTCATAGTTGTTTTTTGTGGCAACGCCATATCTCCCTTAATTCTTCGTCAAAATTAATGATTCAAACATTATTAATGATTCAAAGCTCTCAAGATTCCCTATATATTATTTCTCAAATGTGTTCAAGCGCCAACTATTGACAATTTTTTTAACTGATGTGTTTTTTGTGGCAACGCCGTATCTACTTTGATTCTTCGTCAAAATTAATGATTCAAACATTATTTCAAAGCTTATGTTCCCCGCTATTGACGAAAAAAAGGCAAACAATTCAAAATGAATTTTTTTTAATTTTTTACTTTTCTGTATATTATTTCTCAAATGTGTTCAAGCGCCATCTATTGACAATTTTTTTAACTGACATTCTGACATTTACTGTATTATTCACAGGGGCCATCTTATTTATTGGTGATAATAAATAAACATAGGTAACACGATAACCATAACATTAACAAACGATTTAATTAAAGTCACAGCCATCACTATATTTTAAATTTTTTCATGAAGTTTAAACTACTCTCATAACAACCTTTTTTTAAAACTTTTCACCAAGTCCACTTACAAGAATTTCTCCTGGCAGAGAATCCTTACCCAATCTCCTGACTCTATGATGGACCACAGGGGCTATATGTAGGTTGCGCTACTCGTACGCTTATAATAACTTTGTGACTGAAAACTTCTAACTTTATGACTAAAAACAATTAATCTCAATCGTGACTGAATAAATTATTAAAAACTTTCAATTGTTTAATCAATCAATTAAGAAATTCAGTCAATAACGACCAACACTGGTTCCGTCTTTGTTTATTTCTGTTCTGATTTTGTAATAATGCAATTAACGGTTAATTTACGTGAAAAATTTAGATAAAAACATTCAGCTGACAAAATTATCGCACCGTAAACATTCAGTTATCTGTCATACGTTAGTTGAGCAATATGCCGTTAGGAATTCTCATTACTAATAATATGGACTATCGGATGTGTCTTTAAAACCATTTTTCTACCGAATTTCAAATTTTTACGAAAACAATGTCCAATCACTCGAGCTATGATTGAAAAAAAATTTTATTCCCAAATTGCTGACCTATTTTTTATTTTTAGTGTTTAAAAAAATTTAAACATATATAATTCGATGGTAAACAAAGCGTTTATGGTCAAATGAGAACATACAGCCAACAACGGCAGGAACGGAATGAATCTGTTGTTACCGAATGTCGCTAAGCATACACGAATTTCAAAAGAGGTACAGATAGTGGAACATGGTGGAGACTGATTTGCAGCGGAAGGAAGATATCGGAGAATTTTAAGTATAGAGACTTGTAATAGGGCAAAAAATGAGATTGAAACGGTTGAGTATGCAGAATGGAAGCGTTGACAATTTTTGAATGCTATAATGTTGTCGGCATATTTATTTTTAGAGCGAATGGACAAAAAGAAAGCCAAAAAATATTTGTTGGAACCTTTTGTTAGTTGTAGTTTTTTTCTAATATAGTTTGACTAAAAATTATATAACATAATGCGCAGGTGGTGTGTCATGTTCATATAATTTTTGGAAAAAACCAAGATGATACAGGATTTTTCTTGACAATCTTGGAACTAGAAGTGCCGTTGAATATTTTAAGTTTTCGAATGGGTGTACTATTATATTATATTTTGAAATATAAACTAAATCTGCATCACCGCTAATGATTTCAGTGGTATTAATTTTATGATAACGGAGACATGGAAAAGTCCATGGAACACCTGGTGTTAAAAAATAAATAGAAAAAATGGAAAAATAATCCCGTTCAAGGTTCCATTTAAAATGTCACTGTAAAAGTTAGGTTATCTTTTAATGGTGTGTAAATACTATTTATACGGAACCATTTGAGCCAGCAAGATGAAACAAAGTGCAGACAATGTCAAATTGTAATCTCCTACACAGATGTAACAAACTAATCCGTGAAAGGAGACCTCCTTTAACGGCTAAAATGGGTCCAACATTACAGAAGTGGAATAACATTTTTGAAAAAGTTATATATAAAAAACAAACAATTCAGCAATTGACAATTAATCCATAATAGGAAACAAACAAAAGGCTATCTTCAAATAATATTTTTTTGCCCAATTTAATTATTTTGTAATAAGTTAATTGGAACCTGTATCCTCTTTGGCCATGATTTAAATGCCCATACCATAAACTATAGGGACTGTGCGAGAAACATAGACGTCACATAAAGGACGTTCACAATGCTATAGGAGGTAGAAATAAGAATTTTAGGTTAATTATCTGTCAATGTCAATGCAACATTTTTGTTTGTAAGACATGAGTAAATATAGAAAACAGTACAGTGGAATATAGAAAAATAAGATTGAAATAAAGAAATTAATTAAAACCGGTATATATTTAGCTGAATTTAATTCCCAAAAGGATATAACATTTTTTGGCGCTTGTTGCTAATGTCAAGGGGTAATGCCTTCTGGAAATCAAATGTGGAAACGAAGTCATTATAAATTATAAAAATTGCGAAACGGTTCTTAATTACTTAAAAGTTCACGTAGAAGATCTCTAATGTGAGAACAATAATATTTACATTGGAACACAGACTCTTATATAAATTATATATATATATATATATATATATATATATATATATATATATATATATATATAATTTGTATGTACGTGGCAGAAAATAGTATAAAATATATTTACGATTGAATATTAGTATAGATTTTGGAAAAACTAAACATATTATTTATAAGTAACACGCACAGCACCCCTCAGATGTGCTGTGCGTGTTACTTATAAGTAACGCGATCACTAACGTCACTTATACGTAGGTTAGATTGAGGTAAAAGTACGTATCTCAAAATACAGGCGCGCGCCTGGCGCAAAATAATTTAGAGTCCTTGCAATATGGTATCCTACAGGGACATCGTACAAAAAATGATGCACCATCTATATAAAAACTACACGGAATCGTTAAAAAAAAATGAAACACTTCAAAGAAATTGGTAAAATTTTTTTTGCTACATTAGTAGAACGTTCCTTAATTATCAAGCCAATCTTAAGAGTGATCTGTGAAATAGTGTGTTTTTAGCTTTCGTAATACATCGACCTCAAAGTAGCTCTGCGAGTTTGTGTTTCAAACGAAATTACTTGTGCCGAATTATTAAAGGTGTGAAAAAAGACCTATGGTGACTCGATTACATCGAAAATACAGGCATGCGAGTGGTGCAAATCGTTCAAAAAGGGATGTGAAGTGATCGAAGATTTGCCTCGTTCCCGACGGCCTTCAGCATCTACCACTGATGATAACATCGAAGAAATCATTGATCACTAATAAAATGACCATTCAACGAATTTTGAACAATGCTTTGGGCAAGAGATGTGTTGCCACAAGACTGGTTTCGAAAGAATTTAATTTCCTGCAAAAGAGCATAGATTTATTGATTAAACCGATTAAATTGAATGAATCGAATGTATGATTATACCGTTAACATCGATTAATAGAGACCGTAGACATCAAACATAATTCACTGCAGGAATTAAAGGCCATACCACTTTCGGCCTATGAGAAGCGTGTAGAAGAGTGGGTCTGGCGTGTTACCACAGTCGTATTGCAAACAATGGTGATTACTTTGAATGTGAGAAAATAAATTTTGATGAATAAACTTAAATTTGCATCTTTTTATTTACCAATTCCGGGTAGTTTTTATACAGAAGGTATTGTAACAGCGGAATGTTTATTTATTTACCACCAGTGGCGCTGATAGCATTTCCAAGGTTCCTATGGCGAGTAGAAAAAGCAAGTAATGGAATTTCTAAATTAACAGCGTGTGATAGAAGTGGACAAGGACACCATGTCGATTTTACATTTTAAGTTTTTCAAAATTACCCATGGAATATTAGCGAAGTATTAGTAAATCTATGTCGATATTACATTTTAAATTTTTCAATATTACCGATGGAATATTAGCTAAGTATTCGTAAATCCATGTCGATATTACATTTAAAATTTTTCAATATTATCAACGGAATATTATCCAAGTATTAGTAAATTCATATCGATATTACATTTTAAATTGTTCAATATTACCGACGGAATATTAGCTAAGTATTAGTCAATTCATGTCGATATTACATTTTAAATTTTTCAATATTACTGACGGAATATTAGCTAAGTATTAGTGAATCCATGTCGATATTACATTTTAAATTTTTCAATATTACCGACGGAATATTATCCAAGTATTAGTAAATTCATGTCGATATTACATTTTAAATTTTTCAATATTACCGACTGAATATTATCCAAGTATTAGTAAATTCATGTTGATATTACAATTTAAATTTTTCAATATTACCGACGGAATATTAGCTAAGTATTAGTAAATTCATGTCGATATTACATTTTAAATTTTTCAATATTACCGACGGAATATTAGCTAAGTATTAGTAAATCCATGTCGATATTACATTTAAAATTTTTCAATATTACTGACGGAATATTAGCTAAGTATTAGTAAATCCATGGCGATATTACATTTTAAATTTTTCAATATTACCGACGGAATATTAGCTTAGTATTAGTAAATCCGTGTCGATATTACATTTTAAATTTTTCAATATTACCGATGGAATATTGGCTAAGTATTAGTAAATGTGGAATGAAAGCAATAGTGACGAAGCTGTGGAGAGACGTGAATGGTTTAATTGTATTTTTTGAAAAATTTATGCGATGTGATAAATAAGTTCGCTATAGATAATGTTCCATTGGTAGGTAAGGAAAGACTGTTAAAATCATGAAGTATATGTTGTCTATACAGGCGTTGTTAGATTGGTATAGCGAGTCCATTTTCAAGGTATGCTTTTTTCAATGTTTTACGAAATATCTTCATAGAGCACATTGAACGCAGGCATCAGTAAAGGACCGCAGAGACGAAGAGATTTATGAACGAATTTTCAAAAAAAAATTTTCACTGAACGCAATATTAAGATAATTCTGCGCTTTCTCAAGTTTATTTTTTATTATGGTAATATTTATGATATTGAAACATTTAAAATGTCTTTAGAATTTTGAGATTATTTTGAAAATAATATATTTTTTATCGAAAAATTGCGCAAATGAAAAAAAATTATAGATAATTTTGTTGTCACAATTTTGAAGAGAATATAAAAAAGGTCTCGCTATCCCAATCGGGTAACACCTGTATAATTTAATAATGAAATGTTGCCGCATTTTAATGGGCGGACGAATATAATTTCGTAAGACATTTTACGTGCTCTGTCGATCATATTTTAAGTACGCAATTTATCTTTGCTCTTTGTAAAATGTATTTGTGTGGTTTATGATTTTTGACATAATTTACTGTTTTTTTTTCTTAATGCCTTTTTATTAATTTTTTTCAGCCATTAATTTTTTATATGCTAAATAGTGTATATTGCCTATTCTTTATACAAATGTAACACATGCCTAATGATTTTGGGGCAGATAATTGTTATAACTTAATGATTAACACGATTCTCTGTATTTAACAAACTTTTAACACTTCTATTTGTTACCTGCTTAATTATTGTGTCGCTCTGTAACATAATCATTAACTTTTTTTTTAACACATCTTGTTGAATATTATTGAAATGTTAAGACGGTAATTTTTTGGAATTTAATTCCGATTTGAATATGTTAATTTATTGTGGATTGTTGAAGTTAAATAAAAAAGGGTTAGACGGTCTGTTTGTTGTAGTAAAATTGTTTTTGAAAAATTTTTATGGGTACGATTATCATTTTATTGATACAAATTTTTTTTATTTGTACGAATATAATCGTATTAATAAAAAATTTGCTTTCTTAAAGGTTATTAACCCAATGAATGGCTCTGCTTAGAGACGTTGACAGGGTGTTTACGTGATTTAATTTTTTTAAAGTTATGGTAATTTATTTATACGATGTATATAAAGTCTGGGAAAATTTACAAATGTGAATATAATCGGTTGGAAGATTTTTGAAGTTGTGAATGTATACATGATGAAAAACATTTTTTTAATACCTTACTTTATTTATACTGCTATTAAGTAGCCCTTATATGAAGTAAGTTTTTTGCAAATAATTTATTCAGATTAATTTTTGAAATCCGGTAGTTGACTCATTCTAAATTTTGATATTTTTCGTACAATATTGTGAAATATAAGTTAATTAAAAACAAGTTCTGAAAAAAATTCAAAAATTGATTGAAAAATAAGCCAGCTGTAGGCTTCTAAATTTAAAGATACGGATAGAGTAGGTTATATACCTGTCTCTTTTCCTCGTAGAATATAATGTGCAATATTAAAAATGACCTCACAACACAGTATTGCCGTCCTTATCTAAAGGTTAAATTTAAACTTTTATAACTCGGTCAATTTTTAAGATTATTAAAAATTTTTTTCACTCTTGATCAGCTTGTACCTTGAAATTATGATTAATGAAATAAAAAAATTTAGTCAAATACCCAGTTATTAACGTCACATTCTAGTGGTAGAGGATGTCATTGCGTTTTAGAAAATGCTGAATGAAGGCAATGAAAGTAAAGTTTAAAAGTTATTTTGTATTAATGTGTTTCTATTTGTTTTTATATGTTTTAACTAACTTTCTAATATGAAAACATTTTTTAAATTGTTATACGCCGCTTTCTGTTTGACGTTTCACACGCTTTGGTTTTTTTTTATCTTCTTTTGCGATGCTTTTATTTCTTTCCCGCCTTTGGATTTCATTCTTTTTCACCGCTCTTCCTTCTGTATCCTCACTCTTTTGTGTCTGACGCTTTTCTCACAAACGGCTTTTGGTTTACGGTGGTTTGGTTTATGTGTGGCTTCATTATTTGCGCAATAATGGGTTCTGAATTTTTTCCTAGGTTATGCGGGCGTTTTTAATGAACTATTGTAACCATGATTTACGGACGTGAATAGTGTTTGAAAAGTGTACGTGAAATAAAATATGCTATTTGTCAAAATTCAAAATTTAAAGGAAAAAACTGGTATTTTGTTTAAATGTAAATAACTTTAATGTATTATAAAAATATGTAAAGAAGCACATGTGAAGTTCTAGGTTTTGATGCTGTCTGTTTGCGTGGGAAGATTTTATTTTTCTTCTATAAAATAAAACGAGGAAAAGTCCTGGAAGAGGAATGAAAGAAATTATGTTTTTATCTAAGAAAAGATATTTTATTTGTTTTTATTTATTGTTTTTTTGTTGAATGGGGATGGACAAGCTGCTTAAGATTTATAAAAAGGAATAAATTATGTTGCCGAAATATGTTTGTGAAATGGAGACGGAAATTTACGGATCAATGAGATGTAAAGTTGGAATATAAAGTAACGTTTGACCAAAAAGATGGATTGTGTAGAAGGAATAGTTGATAGAAAACGTAATTTATGAAAATTTAACGGAGCGTTATTTAGACGAATGCGCATGTTATAATTTCAGATATGATTAATATAGGACGATGTCAGAAGGATAACTAAGCCATTTATGAAGAACTGCATATAAGAGGTGGATTCAGGATAGAAAGTTTTAGCAAACTGTAACGTTTACTCGATGTTCTTCAGTCGGAATGAATGCAGTGGACTAATTTTGGATGAAATAATGACAATAGAGTTTATGTCGGTAAAGGTAACCAGAGTGATATTTCAGGAGGGCATATCGTAGCTGCTGCGTACAGGATTTGAAGAAGAAAGCGTAGCTCTTATATATTTTGAGGAAACTTGTGATATAAGTAAGACAGGTTTATTTTGATAAAAGCCTTAAGAACGTGACATTTGAAAGAAGAAGCAAGCGGAAGAAACCTTGAAAAAGCTTAAAAAGTTATATATTATGGATGAAGACTTGACTTAATGAATGGAATGAGAATAGTATGTTTCCTGGCAAGTGCTGAAGGTGTTTTTGCACGAAGCGATGGTCGTAGATCAAAATCAGTGCTCATCAGCGTTACAAGTGATATCTTTAAAATGGACAAATTAAAAGAAAGCCATACCGTCTCCGATAAATCACATTTCGATAAACTCGAAAAGCGAGCATGGTTACTCCCCCGATTCATTAAAGACGCCGGCCGCTTCCCGAATCTTCGGCGGGGAAATCTTCAGAACCGTACCTCCATAGCACGCACTCCCACACTCCCGTTCTTGTCCCGTTCTGACGAAAGCCCCGTTCTGACGGCGGCAGGTGGCGAGAACATGTACACGCTGATGAAGCCGGTCGGCGGCGCCGGTCTGGGGGCGGAGTTCCCGCTCGGCGGCGCCGAGCACGGTCCCGCCTCCGGCGTGCTGCCGCCCCAACCCAGCACGGAAGGTGAGGCGATCGGGATAGAGACAGAACTAATTCCAATCAGTGCGGATGTGAATGGAACGAAAGTGGTCAATGCGAAATGGAGAAAATTGTTTTTCTAGAATCAAAAATTATATCTGGAATGCTTGTGCTGTGTTCTCAATAATTATTGTCTGCGGGAGGATTAATTTGGGATTAATTAGGTATGTCTGTTAAGTATGCTCTCGCTCGGAATGAATTAGACACATTAGTCAAACTAAAATGGTTCTGGTGGAAATGTGATTTATGTAAAACAGAAATATTGTCTGATTTTAGAGAACAATCAGGTCTAACTCGGTAATTGTAGGGAGTTTGTAATGTTAGTGGAGGTGTGACAATCAATAATGTATGGTATTTGTTTGGAACAGGTATGTTCCAGAAGGAACTGGATGTTTGTCACAGTGAGATGATGTACTGCTCTGAAATAGATTAAACATGGAATATGTCCTCTGTTGTGGATGTAGCGTGTTCCTGATTTGATTCAGATGTGGTACAAGTTCGAATGCACTTTTGTAATGAATTAGGTACATCACAATGATCCGAGGTTTCTGGAATAGATTAAAAATGTTTAAAACAGAATTGGTTATTACAAAGTGACTAAAATTATATTAAAAGTAAGATGTGAATGTCGAAAGAGTGTGGCTTGATTGGAATGGTTTCCGCATTTTATGATGGGGTCGAGTCTAGCTGCAGAAATGTTGAAATATTTCTGTAATTATTATATTAAAATATCAGTAATCGCCTGTGTCGAACTGTAGATGATGAATAAATTTAAAAAGAATATATTGTTGTTGAAGAATATATGTCTTATCCATTGAATGAATGTAATGTGCAATATTGATGGTAGAGTGCGGGTTGCCGAAGAAAGTATGTCTATTGAATGAATGTGATATTTGCAGTAGATATATTGCGTCTATATTGAATGAATGTAATGTTTAATATTGATGGTAGAGTGCGGGTTGCCGAAGAAAGTATATTATGTCTATTGAATGAATGTGATATTTGCAGTAGATATATTGCGTCTATATTGAATGAATGTAATGTTTAATATTGATGGTAGAGTGCGGGTTGCCGAAGAAAGTATATTATGTCTATTGAATGAATGTGATATTTGCAGTAGATATATTGCGTCTATATTGAATGAATGTAATGTTTAATATTGATGGTAGAGTGCGGGTTGCCAAAGAAAGTATATTATGTCTATTGAATGAATGTGATATTTGCAGTAGATATGTTACGTCTATTAAATGCATGTAATGTTCAATATCGAAGACTAAATGTAAATTTGTGCATAACGGTTATTATGTTCATTTAATGAATATGATATTGAATATTGGTGATTCTATATTTGCGCAGACTTTAATGTAATGCTAGAATATGAGTTGCACAGAATATATGTGGCATCTATTGCCAAAAAGAAAGTATAAGGTCTGAACGGGAGAAGACAAACAGGCCCACAGTGACTCCGGATGGTAATTAAAAAAAAGAAAAATCTGTGTAATTGAAATCAATGAAGTGCTGTTAAAAAATTTATTTACTTGGTGCGAATGAACAAGATATGATTAACGAAAAGAATTCTATTTGCAAAGAGTGCGTATGATTAAATACAGTTTGTTGCGAAGAACTGGTGTAAGCCAGGACTGGCCAGTAACGATTTTTCGGTGTTGCCTTGTTTTATTTTAGCAAAAAATGTCGAGATGGTGTGATGTAGAAGCTTATGTTATTATGTGGAAGCTTATGTTATTATGTGGAATTTACGTCTTCGTGAGGTTTGTCCGAAAAGGTGGTAGCGTTAAACGTAGTGCTAGTAAGTTAGAACGATATTTTGTTTTTTATAAATTGTACTATTTCTTTTTGAAATGTAATGTGTTTGTGTGGTTCCGGAGAATTTTTGTTTGTGAGAAAGTGTAGCAAATGTTTTAGGAAAACTTCGTTATATTGAAATGGTTATTGGGAATTAAAGGACTCAAACCTTCCTCGGGCAGATGTCCTATGTTCGTTTAGTTTTATTGGATACATTTTAAGCAGTTGTTTATCAGAAATTACTTTGATAAGGTAAGGCAGAGAAAATAAGTGTCATTGTTGAAATGATGCAATGTTTTTTGTTAATAAACTAATTAATTTTCAACAAGAAAAAGTTTGGTTGTAGTATGAAAAACAAAAAAAGAAAATAATTGAAATTTTCAAAGTTTTCAATAAAAATTGTCACACACAAGAATCTTTATAATTTTCCCAATCCCTAATTTTATAAATTTTTATATATTTCTGAAGTTCCTGCTATATAATCACTGTAACATGATACTAGACTTAACGTAATTATAAAAAAATAATTTTCAAAAAAATACCTTTATAATTTTTTTTAATACTTCGAAGCTGTTTCTCTTCAATAACCTTAGGTGAAAACCATTTTATTGAATTCTGCATAAGCAAAAAATGATATTTCAAAATAGCTAGTTGACAGCAGGAGCTCATGCCATTTTGTCGAGGTTTAAGTACGTAATCATCAACCGATCTATGAAATAGACAATAAATATACGTTCCATTCTAAGGCTTAAAATGTTTTTGATTTTATAGAAAAATTTACATTTTTTATTGATGATATTAAATTATTGAATGATATTTTACAATACAAGGAAAAATGTCGAAAACATGGAAATTTTCCAAACAATTTCAACTTTGAACTTGAATAACTCTGGAACCGTTACGAATTTCCGAAAACGGTTTCCGCTGTTCCCTTCAGGACAAGAGAATTACCTCTCTGCGGCTTTGTCATATTCAACTTTACGTTGTCATTTATGTCACACAAATACAACAAATTAAAGTAGCCATATTAGTTGTAATGTTGTTGTAAACTGATGATCACATGACCCTCTTTTACAAGCATAGTCAGATTAAAATCCTCACTGACCAATCCCAATCTCTATATTTGCTCGCATAATAATAAATTCCTTTTTAGGTTTTCATAGCATCAGAAGGAATTCCAACGATTTCATCATGTCCGTCCATTTGTCTGTCACAGCTTCGCACATTCTTTAGTTGTGCATGAAATTTTGAAAAGTTTGAAAAATGCTTCGTACAGAGTTCTAAAGTAATCTGTGCATGTGTGATGGGCGCGTCACATAGAGTGGGGTGGTATTATCCGATAGGAGCTTGGAAATGCAATTGAGGTACCATCGTTTGTTTTTAACACGCATTCAGCCTTATGTCGTATCATGTTTATGAATAATGTTAATGTTACGGAGTTATTATCATTTAAGGAGGTATTTGCATGTTGTATCATCGTGAAACTTATTTTTACAGCTACGCACGTTATAAAAAAGGGTGGCATCATATAATTTTAAGGACAGAGCTATTTCGTCCACGTTGACTGTTAAGATTTATTCGCCGCGTTGCTTTCAACTTTGGCCTCAAAATTATTGAATAGAATTTTTTTTTATTTCTTTAAATAGTTTCGAAGTATGTTACGAAATTGTTATTTAGTATGAACCCAAGACATCCTTCAATTCTCGACTGCGGGTTTTATTGGCATTTCTGCTAAACAAAACACTTTTAATTATATGAAGTGTATAACAATGTTTGTTAGTATCTAGTTTAATACATTAGTTAGTTATCTTCCATTTCAGTTTCCACAAATCTGATAACAAGTTTCAATTTTCTAAATTATCTAAAGACGTATTTAGATAACCTATAAGATCAACTGTAACGTCCACTGCTTTACCTACATTTACGTAAAATAAAATAAGGCGCCATTTAAAAAGTACGTAGCTGTCAAAATAAAAGTTTCGTTATGATACAATATGCAGATGTCTGCTTAAAGGTTAATATTTTGTAACATTTATGTTATTCATATATTAACATAACGCAACATAGGGCTAAAAATGTATTTGCAGAATTCCTTGGTTCGTGAAAAATTTAAGTTTTTTTCTTATTTTTATGGAAAGCTAGAACTGTCAGTTTAAAAATTTATTATTGGCTTCTCTTAAAACATTTTAACATATACGTAAAATAAAATAAGGCGCCATTTAAAAAGAACATAGCTTAATAGATTCTGTACGGCCAGTGGAACAAATTGCTTTGAAATTTCTTGGGAAATTTCGAGGCAATTTTCGGTATGAAGAAAGACTTAGAAATGAAGTTATAATGAGGACCTAAGTAAGAGACCCGGATGAAAAAAAACAAAGATCATATTACTAGATAGGAAGACATCTTCATAATTCTGATTAGGAATGTGGGTAGGATGAATAATATTAGTGTCATTTTTAAAATTTCAACATCATTTTTTGTCCTTTTCCACATAACCGAAGCCGCAATCAAAGCCAGTTTATTGCTAGTAACGTTCATATTTAACCGCTATTATCATTTTCAAAAGAACAATTCAAAAAAATTTAATCGTGGGTACCTTCTTTTGCCCGAGTAAAGCCTTTTAAAAAACTATTTGACCTTTCGTCACTAAAATGTGCAAATTTGTAGACAGTATTACGAATTAGTACGTAGTACAGTTTAATTCCGCAAAACTAATTAGCTCCTTTAGGAATAGTAATACGAATTAATACATAGTACAGTTTAATTCCGCAAAACTAATTAGCTCCCTTAGGAATAGTAATACGAATGAATACATAGTACAGTTTAATTCCGCAAAACTAATTAGCTCCTTTAGGAATAGTAATACGAATTAATACATAGTACAGTTTAATTCCGCAATTTAATTAGCTCCTTTAGGAATAGTAATACAAATTAATACATAGTACAGTTTAATTCCGCAAAACTAATTCGCTCCCTTAGGAATAGTAATACGAATTAATACATAGTACAGTTTAATTCCGCAAAACTAATTAGCTCCTTTAGGAATAGTAATACGAATTAATACATAGTACAGTTTAATTCCGCAAAACTAATTAGCTCCCTTAGGAATAGTAATACGAATTAATACATAGTACAGTTTAATTCCGCAAAACTAATTAGCTCCCTTAGGAATAGTAATACGAATTAATACATAGTACAGTTTAATTCCGCAAAACTAATTAGCTCCTTTAGGAATAGTAATACGAATTAATACATAATACAGTTTAATTCCGCAAAACTAATTAGCTCCCTTAGGAATAGTAATACGAATTAATACATAGTACAGTTTAATTCCGCAAAACTAATTAGCTCCCTTAGGAATAGTAATACGAATTAATACATAGTGCAGTTTAATTCCGCAATTTAATTAGCTCCTTTAGGAATAGTAATACGAATTAATACATAATACAGTTTAATTCCGCAAAACTAATTAGCTCCTTTAGGAATAGTAATACGAATTAATACATAGTGCAGTTTAATTCCGCAAAACTAATTAGCTCCTTTAGGAATAGTAATACGAATTAATACATAGTACAGTTTAATTCCGCAAAACTAATTAGCTCCCTTAGGAATAGTAATACGAATTAATACATAGTACAGTTTAATTCCGCAAAACTAATTAGCTCCCTTAGGAATAGGAATACGAATTAATACATAGTACAGTTTAATTCCGCAAAACTAATTAGCTCCCTTAGGAATAGTAATACGAATTAATACATAGTACAGTTTAATTCCGCAAAACTAATTAGCTCCCTTAGGAATAGTAATACGAATTAATACATAGTACAGTTTAATTCTGCAAAACTAATTAGCTCCCTTAGGAATAGTAATACGAATTAATACATAGTACAGTTTAATTCCGCAAAACTAATTAGCTCCCTTAGGAATAGTATTACGAATTAATACATAGTACAGTTTAATTCCGCAAAACTAATTAGCTCCCTTAGGAATAGTAATACGAATTAATACGTAGTGCAGTTTAATTCCGCAATTTAATTAGCTCCTTTAGGAATAGTAATACGAATTAATACATAGTACAGTTTAATTCCGCAAAACTAATTCGCTCCTTTAGGAGTAGTTGTAAATATATTTTGTTCCCAATGGGGTTGCTATGCATTTAAATATTTGTATTTTGTATTGTACAGTTTCTTCTCGACGTTCAACATATGTGAAAACTTTCCTAAATCTCAAATTAAAAATAAAATGCACACAAATATTTTGTGATAGGAATTTAAGAATTACAGTTTATTTTTAATGAAATTAATCGTTCAAAATATTATGTATTTACCTGGATGATCTATTTTCGTACATCACGGTTTCACGAAAAGGAATGCCAACCTTAGTTACAACGCTTCGCAAAATTAGCTGTTAGATTTTTCTAGGATTTTATTTGAATTTTTTATCAACGCAAACGGACGCATTAAACTAATATTAAATTTTTTTTAGTTGCATATTTTCACATTGGTATCGATGATATGATTTGTTATATTATTATGACTGTTTGTTTTGACAATAACTCATGTTGATCGACAGGTCTTGGTGGTGTAGAGGGAATGAAATCATCGCCAGGTGGAGTGGGTGGCGGAGGACCCGGCACGCCACGCGATGATTCAGGCTCCGGAATGGGTGATTACAATCTGGGTGAGTTCTTATTTTATATCGTAGCTCTGTTGGACGACACTCATTATAGAAGTAACTTACTAGAGACAGAGTGATGACAGCTATGGCTGTAGCATTTTGTATGTGCTTCATTTTTTCAACCGACAAGGCAAGGTCTAATTTATGAGCGGTATATAATTTGGCTATATCATCATTATTCCGGAGCGAAAATTGGCAAATGGTTTTCTTCTTTCAGTCTGGGAATCAGCCAGATTCAATTATGTAGAGAATAATGTTGCTTCTAGAAATTATATGTATATAAACGGCACAATAATCAATAGATACAATCTCAGTAGCAGAGCAGACTCCATATTTCCTCTGTTTTACTCCTGACTTTAATTTCTCTCCATTCTGAAGTCTTTAAATATGTGCTGTCTTAATTACCACTATGCTGATTACCACTATGATGATATGTGCTGTCTTAATTACCACTATGTCTTAATTACCACTATGCTATTCTGAAGTCTTTAAATATGTGCTGTCTTAATTACCACTATGCTGATTACCACTATGATGATATGTGCTGTCTTACTTACCACTATGTCTTAATTACCATTATGCTATTCTGAAGTCTTTAAATATGTGCTGTCTTAATACAGCTTAACTCAAAGAAAAGTTTAATAGTGAGTTACAGTCGAGCACACGCTCCTATATGATTATATTATCGAATATACAATCAGCACGTAGAAATAGCATACAATCAAATGCAGTAGGCTCTCACTGCATCGTCTGGATGAGGCTGTTGTTTCGGGTGTCAGATTGTATTTGCGATTGACATTTTGTGGACATGTGACCGATGTAACAAAAAAATTGTTACTAAAACTTGGATTCGTTTTGCGAATTTTATGAATTAATCATAAGATTTTCAATCCGTGTCACCAATTGGCTTTCTGTACATTTCATTAGTGCAAAGATGCAATTGAAATTAGTGCAAAGAAGACGATTAGAATCTGGCTCCGTTATTTGTTGCCCTTCGAAGCCAAGTACAGCTCGATGATTGAATGTGTGCAAAAGATGGTGCTGCATTATCTTTATATGAGACAGTATGGTTACTCTCCCTTCCTATTTTCTACCGATTTCCTCTTGAGTATGCCATTGCTTGTAAGATAGAAGATGCTTTGTGCTTAGGAAATTTATCTTGCGGCTATTAAGAGGAAAAATCCTATACCCCATATCATTGAGTAAACTTTCTTTCTTCATATATGACAATTTTCTGCGTTCATGCTGCCACTACTTTTTGCTATGCCACCCTCGAGAACCAAATTATATTGGAACTCCCCAGTTTTCCGTCGTGTTAAACTAGTCAATTACCTGACCGTGGTCGTGCCAGAGTGTGATTTGTTTACGATGAGTGAAAGTAAATTTGTTGAAGCGTATAGTCGTTATCTTTTGTAACTCTTGTGTATTTTTGTATTTAGGTTTAACATAAAAGTTTGAACTTTGTTAAACCATTAATTTTTTATCGTTACGAATTGGTTAACTATAATGTAACGATAAATGCGTGTGTGTTTATAAATAAATAAATATTGTTAATAATAGTGAATAAAACTATTTTACTTAAGGTCATTGTGATAATATACAGAGCGTAAGAGCAATAAAAAAATTTAGTTAACCCTTCACGTTTGCACGTTACTTATAAATAGTCAGGTTAGAGTGAGATAAATACATTTTACTCAAGATCAATGCACGCGTCAGGCGTTAACAGTATTGATCGTTCCGTAAATAATCACATATGATGTGATATAAATGGCTTCTTTTTAAACTCGTAGAAACATATTGTTGTAAATAAATTTGTTAGAGTTATGAAAACCAAAGCCAATTCCTCGGGTAAGGAATATATCATTCTGTATTTCCATATGTTTGTTGCAAAGTGATCTACAGGAAGGACCCCTTCTGCTTCGTAGAACGGATTTCATAAATCCATGTTATATTCAGAACGGGAGTGTTTCCAGGTCGTATTGTTCCATGATCAGTATTTACTCTATCTTTATCATTAAGAATTGATATTCTGCAATGAATAAAGAGAACGGTAGAAGGCCATATAGTGTTGGACCCAGGTGTTACAAGAATAAAAATGGCGCTTTTATATATTGAAAATGAAAAAATCATCTTTTTAAAGATTTATTTAAATCGTCAAACAGACAAATAAGAAATCTTGAATTTTTATTATGAAAAATTAGGTTATTTTTCATAAAATTTGTAAATGCTGTTTATGTGCAATCCTTTGAACCAGCAACACTAAAGAAAGTTCAGATTGTTCCTCGTTGTATTCTTCATACACACGTGTAACATACTAAGCCACGAAACTTGCAAGTCCGACAGCATAATTGAAAAAACCATGTGAAACTCAAAAACAATGAAAAAGACATTCATTTTGACAACACAATGAATATAATATCCAGTTATCAGTTTATTTTTGATGAATAAGCAAGATAAATTTCTCACCAAATAAAGCCCCGAAGTTAAACTAGGAACCGACACTTTACCACACACTGGTGATGTTAAATATCTGGGCTTCCACCTAGATAGAAGGCGGCTTACCTGGAAAACTCACATCAAGCAGAAACGTGACCAATTAAATATCAGATACAAAAATGTGCACTGATTGTTGGTTTATAACTCTGTGCTATGAGTGGACAACAGCTCACTCAGTTTATTATACAGCTCACTCCTCAAGCCGATACGGACATATGGCATTCAGCTTTGGGACGTGGCCAGTAATAACAACATAATATGTCTCCAAAGAGCACAAAACACAATTCTAAGAAACATAGTGCACCTTGGTTCACACGAAATTGTGAAATTCACAAATACCTCAACACTCCCATCATTCTACACGGGATTAAGAGATTCAGAAAAAGATCCGCAGAACGGCTTACTATCCATTCAAACCCTCTAGCTACTGAATTGCTGGACAATACCAAATCGATTAACAAACTCAAAAGAAGCCAAATATTCTAATTGAGTAGCAGTAGCATTGGCCTCTGTACTCTAAACGCCAAATTTCTCACCCAAGAAAACTGATAATAGTATATATATATATACATATATATATATGTATATATATATATATATATATATGTATATATATATATATATATATATATATATATATATATGTAAAAAAGTCGAAAACCAAATAAGAAATAAAACTTAAAAATTTTGGAAAACATTTTGGGAGGCTTCAGAAACTGTTTGGCAATAAAATTTTCGATGACCCAAGTCTTGTATGTTAAGCATGAAAAAATTTTGACCCGCGGAAAATCAATGTCATCCATGTAAAACTGTGACAAATGAAAATGATCGTTCTTATCGTCATTAGCATGTCGCCAGAATGGTGCATAACTATTTAAAAAATTGCTTCAGGGGTAGAAATTAGTTGTGTTGCATTTTGACAAGAAAGACGAATGCAATCGGTTTTTGGGACACCACAACATTTTTTCTTATAGGTTATTTTGTTAACGAAGAAAAAAATCGGTCAATGATTTTGTCAATTTATGGATGATGCAAAGCTGCTTATCGTTTCAAAGGCATCAGCAACTAATCCGAGATTATATTCATCCCTATGACAATGCGACTCACTGCTATTTAGCTGAATATGCTGAGTATAATTGGAACACCTTCCCTATAGCCCTGCGAATTTCATTTGTTTGGACTCCTTAAAGAAGCTTTAGGAGTTCTGCCGTCGGACAATTCAATGCTGTATGAAATCTTATAGCAATTAATGAAACATGGTAAAATTTAGTGCTCGTAAAGCTATCTATCTATCCATTGATATAAGAAATTTTTTTATTTAAACCTAGAAATAATATTATGATTATTGAAATACCGTATTTGTAAAAATTAGAAAACCAAAGCGAATAAATATTTTTAAATTTAAATAAGTCATGATAACATGGAGTCTTTTGTCATTCGATGGCGGTACTTAAGGCATAGCAAAATAATTTTTTTGCTTTCAACCCTCAAAAGTGCAGGCCATTTTTTACGTAAAATTGGCACACGTGCCATGTTGATGAATGAAATTCGAAAGTTTTGATTTTATAGTATTGAAATATTTTACGTAAAAAGATAACAAATGTAGCTACAACATAACTGAAGCATATATATGTATCTTACGTATGTAGTTATAAGCGTAAAAAATAATAGATAAGACAAAAATAAAAAATTTCCCATTTTCATAAGAAAATAAGCTTACAAAGAAAAAGTCGTTATAAAATAAAAATTTTTTATTACCCTAAAAATTAAAAATAATAAAATGTAAATAAAAAAAATCACTTATTCTAATAAAAAATTAGGTTATTGTTAAGCTTTGGTGAGCCAAAAACGTAATGATTGCCATCTGGCACAGAAAAAAAATCATATCGGCAAAAATGACTGTACGCCATAAACGAATGTTTGATTCATTATTTTGTTCTCTTTTTTATGAAATATAACTGTTTATATATTTATTGGAAATATGTATGTATGAACGGTGCGAGCACAAAGGGTTACTTATAAATAATTCACGCACTCGAGGGGTTAATCAAACAAAATAGTTTAAAATTTTATAAGAACATTGTATGAACTAACATAATAGTGATGAACGATCTTAGCTGTGCATTCTCCCTGCCGTATACTTAGAAATATATTTAAGAACATCTTCGTACAACTCGGTGATTGGTCGGCCTGTTCCTTATGTCCATCATTCTGTCGCATCTCCTCAGCTTATAAATGCTTTGAGGAATATATCGTCAGTAAACTCCCCGACTATCACTGATTCCTCATTTATTGAAATGAATGATTTCAGTTTCGCAGAAATGAAAGCGACTTCTGTGTTGAACTGTTTAATTCGTTTGTATTCTATGCAAATATTCTATGCCAGGCCATCCTCTGCCGATTCAGGTTTCACTGTCTGTAATAAAGTGCAAAGAAAATAGAAGTATTAAACTCATCTATTGAACATTATTCTAATAATAAACTTAATAAAACTCCACCAGGTTTTGGGGGACCCGGCGGTGACCAGAGTGACCAGACAGAGTCAGCCGCCATACTCAAGATCAAGGAGAGCATGCAGGAAGAGGCCAAGCGCTTCGAGAAGGACGGCGATCATCCCGACTACTTTATGCAATAGGGAGGTTTCGTCGTCGCGGGTGTGCTGCGGGCGGCGATTGCAAGCGGTGGTCTGGTCTCACGTCCGCTCTTTGTTTCGTAAATATGGGTAAATCTTAAATAGCGTGTGTAAAGAGTTTTGTGCGGGAAAACTTTTGTGTTAGTTGGTGAACGGGCGCGTTTCGAAACTGGAATAGCAAGTATATCATTACTAATATAGAAGAAAAAAGTAATATATATGGAATTTTGGTTAAAATTATGTATATTTGGTACAGTAGTTTATGTCTGATTTAAATTTTAGTATAAATTTTGACTTTTAGCGCTTTCTAGTTTTTGGACAGTATTTTATTTGTAAAACTTCTATTGGAATACTAAAAAATTAACAGAAATTTTATATGAAGAATTACCATATTTAAATTAACGGAGATTATGTTGGTAGTAGGAGGGCTAGTTATGGGCAAAATTTATAATTTTAATTAAAAAAACGTAATAAATAAAAAAATGTACCAAAAAATTACTCTGGCTGTTACAGAGACGATGGTCACTACATATAATAGATGTCGCTAAGACGATGTTCAAGACAACAATAATCAATAGAAATAAAATATTTGCTTTAAAAATCTGCATGTGTATTGCACTGGCTTTATCCTTGCCTTTATTATTCGTTAACATACCACGTGCTAACGCATTTTTTGTTGCCTTGAGAGAGAAATAGTATCCATATAATTTTACGAACAGAGAGAAAAGGACGGACCTATTTCATCGACGATGATTTTTGTTTATTACGTTTTGGTTGCACGTCGAGTAAGATTAATTTGTCATATCACTTTCAACGTCAATCTCTAATTATTAATTAGAAATATTATTTCTTTAGATAGTCGAAATATTTTACGAAATTTTTTTTGATGACGTAAATGGATCCGTAACCCTCCCCTATTTTCGTTTACGGATTTTATTTTTACAAGCGCATAACTTTTATAAGATAAAATATGTCATTATATATTTTTGTGGGTATCTAAATGAATAAATAACAAAATTTAATTTTTATTTGTCTGCTGTCCAAAGTGTAAACATACTGATAATTAAGACTATATAGATGTAATAGTGGATCTCGTTTTTTTGCTTTGAACACCTTTTATATAACACTGTACCATATTTAGGACATTATAAACAATTTTACTGTGATGTTGTCACATGAAACAATTGCGTTATGCTGCCAAATTGTTTATTGACATCACTAGGCAGAATATTGTTGTGCGGTCTCTATCAGCTTTATTTCACTACTGTACCATATATAAAACAAATGTTTGTAACCTTACCAAACGGCTGACCTGAAGACGATTAAAAAGTCTCCCCTGAGGTCCTCTCTTCACGTTATCGAGGAATAACCGCATAGAAATTCCAAATTCGGAACGCGTCTGACGATTACAATAAAGAATCATATAACCTCTGCACGTATCAGCTCGGTTCGGTGACGTTGATCAGCGACAGATTTTCCCCAATGTTCAAGTCACTAAACGGCAGATTATTGATATGTGTAAATATACATTTTCTACTTACTGTAAAAAGTATTGTTAGTCGTTTCGTGTTAAAACTTTTCGAGATAAGGGAATGTCGACGGGAATTTTTTTTAATCCGTTGTTGAGCTGCCTTTCTCTGGGACCTTTGACTGATGAAGTTTAAAACTCAATATACACAGGGAAGGGCAAATGGCTTTAATTCTTTATTTGATTGAAGGAAAACTTATTTTCGACAACTATACCTTATTTTTGTTAATCACAACTGCTCATCTATGTCACAATAATGTTACGTAGAAACGTTTGTTACGTAGAAAAACTAAAAAAAAAATAATTGCTTTTGTTAGTTTTTCAATCATTTGTTAAATTTTTTTAACTATATACACATTGTTAGTCACTAAACACTCAATACACAACTAAGAACACGGATTTTTTATAGAAATTGTGAACGGGCTTCTGTAACTGGTAAAATGAACAAGGAACTAAGCAGACAAAATATTATATGATGAGATGAGCAAAAAACATTGAATTTTTAGTTAGTTTTTTGATTCACGTACCATGTTATTTTCAGTTCGGAAGATGATTGGAAAGTTTTTATGGATAAATAAATTAAGCCAAATCGCGAATTTATTTTTGATGTCTTAGAAAGTTTGACACGAAACGTTTAGAGTTTTTTCACATATCTTATTAAGAAATGGTGTTTTTTTGTTAGCTAAATTTTCATAATAGAATTTAACGTCTGGACTGTGGTCGATCGGAGCGTTGAAAATTTTGGTTTATGAAAAAATTTATAAAAAATGCAATCACTTCGAAGCAATAGTTACGCCCACTCCTGTCTTCCTTTGCATTTTATTTTTTTTTAATTAAATTTCTATTCTAAACTTTTCATTAGAAGTACATCCAGTACGTATATCATGTTATAAAAAAATTGATTTAAATAGATTATTGAATTATATATTGGACCACTTCGTACTGCTGCGTAATGCTGCGTTGGCATATTATTTCTTTTCTATATTTGAACATTGATTACATAGGTCTATACATGTTTTCAAAAATGACAATACATATATATATACACATATATTGGCGACATGATTGGTACTCGTTAGAAAATATGTCACATTTTCAAATGAGTACCAATTTGAAAATATTAAACATTAAATTAGTTTTTTTGATTACCCACATTTTATAGCAAACTGACGCAAAATGCCCCAATCTAGTAAAATCATACATTTTCGATCTTCGGGCACTTCACAGGTTAACGATCCATTGACTATTCGAGTTTTCTTGTTTTAAATATTTGCCCAATATATATTCAATTTTAAAACGTAATCACGTTTGGATATTTTATATTTTATTTTCATGAATCAAAAATTTTCCCAAAAAAAAAATGCGTGCCGAGAGCCACCGTAAGTCAACCGCCCGCGAGCGTATTAGCAAATCGTAGAGTGGGAGGAGAATAGAGAGATAGAGGAGGAAGGCGATTTTGGAAAAATGTGGGCTTACACGTAGCGTTAACAAAGATAGACGTAAACATTTAAAAAAATGATTTAAAAAAGTTAGTTTATAGAGAAGAAAAATCATTTTTAAGTTTGTAAATTTATGATCTAGTAATGCAGTGTGGCGTGCAATTTTTTTTTACATAAATCCCCACCTCCCCACTTCCCGCGATCCTTCCGTTTACCCTTTCCATTCTCCCTCCATTTTTCCCCCCTCTCCCCAAGCACGTCGCATCGACGATGTATGTATATATAAATATATATATAATATGTACGTATGTATTTGTGGAAACACGTTTTTTTAATGTGTATTTATGTAGCACGTTAGGTAAAAATGCATTTCTTTTAACTTTTTTTTGGAGCTAATATCCGTTGAAATTTATTTACTGTTTTTATGTGTCCAAAAAGTGTATAAAATCATGGAACGTAACTACTTCCGTTTAATATTTTCAAAATGGATTTAGAAGTTTTTGGAATATTCAAATGTGGGTTTTTTATGATCAAACAAGTGTAAAAATCGAAACTGTCATAGTAAAAATAAAAATTGTTTATCAGAGTTTCTGATGCGTTATATTGTTGTTGCCCTCATGGCAATTGTACGTCTAGCTGTGTCCTCAAAATTGTAAACGGTACAGTCAAATAAGGCTAAACTTCGAATTGACGTTCGTTTTGACGTTCTAAAGGCTGGCTGAAAAATCTCATATGATATTGTGTCTGCTAGTCGAGATATCAAAGTTTAGCTACGAAGATTGTTTTTTTTTGCAAATACATCACTTCCTACGCCTCACATGCACGGTTTAGCAAAACTCGAAGAGAATAAAATTCTCTAAAAATTTGGTTATATGCATCTTTTTTATATGATCAACGTTTTCCGAGATATAGCGCAGAGATGGTTGCGTGTATCCGTTTATAGGAAAACGCTATGTAACTGTAGAACGAGATACATAATACACTTTTACAAAGTTGATTATATAATTATTATTAATGTTATTAAACATTATTTATAAAAAACATTCATAAACAATGTAAATTATAGATAAATTCAATATACAAGGAGAATTTATTGTATCGTAAAACGTCTTACAACTACTAATAAAGTATTTAGTTTATTTAATTTCGTTAACTTGCAACTTATATAATTTTACTTAGTTTCTTATTGAAATAATATCACTTTTGACCTTAGATTAACGGATACTAATTTATGAGACTTTTCAGCCCGTCTTTAGAACTATTATTCTAGGCTTAATCTTTATTTGATTATATTACGTCTTTTTCTCTTTGAAAGCATTCACGCACGTAATATATTATTATCGTTGTCCCAATCGTGAATCCAGTTAATTATACGGAGTGTGATAAAGAATGTTTCTATAAACGGTACCCGTGTTTCTTGATGTTAAAATGAGCAGAAAATGTTAGGGAACGGCATGGTAATACTTTTAACAAAAAAGCAAATCGTATATTTTTTGGCGAAACATATCAGTTTCATTAATTTTATGTGAATATTATATGAGTTGAATCGACTGGATTGAGTTGAATCAACCCATAACTAAAAATTATATGAGTTGAATCAACCCATAACTAAAAATTATATATAGAGTTGAATCAACCCATAACTAAAAGTTACAATATATTATTAATAATTTAAATCTATGATTGTTAATGATCATTACAAACCCAATTTAAAATAAAATGAATGTTGTGTTCCTTCACTATTGGTTCCCGTTTGAAGTACATAGAAATAGGTATGGGTAACAGGTCAGTGAACGAATCAAAAGAGTTGATAAAGCGCACTGATACGTTAAGCTGAATGATTCACTTCAAATCTTAATGATTCATTTGATTCGGGAATGTTTTGGTATAACAAATAATGGATGGATGGCTTACTACTCGTGTTGTGTTGATGGTGACTCACTCGGTTATTACCCTTGGCTGAATTGGTTCGTTACTTTTATGTAGCATTCATTTCTTGTACCCCTATGAGATAGATCTCATAAAGACCCATGCAGATGGAATGAAATGTATAGAATGCAACAATACGAAACGTCTGATAATTCATTGTCATGTAAATATATACCAGTGCATTTGGTTGAAAGTCCGAAGACTGGAAATTGCGAAGGAATGCAGTGCAAGAGCTATTTGATTCAATAAATACGTAAAACTTAACGTAGGAGCTGTTTGATTCAGAATCAAATGAATTGCAATGTATCTCGACTGACAATTCACCTTAACGACTCATTGATTTTAACAGATTCGTTAGTATCAATGAGTTGTTAAGGTGAACTGATTCTTTTTATCGATTCAAAATCATCGAATCATTTCGCTTATGCGAATCAAGATTACTTCTTTTTTCTCTTGAGTCGGTTTCTCACTGCTACAGATCGCAGCTTCCTTTCGTAACATCTTTGAAGATATTCCGTCATAGATTCTTCTTCTCGATATTGTGTAGGGCATTGTGTAACGGAGTGTCAAGCGTTTCTCGAAACTGGTCCGTGCGCATCAAAGCCATGTTCCCGCAGTCTCTTTCCTTCAACAACATCGGAACAATGAGCTTCTTAATACTGTCGGCAGGTTTCTGCACAATGTGTCCAAATTATTCGAGAACTCTACGGAGACAGGTAGTGGGCAACCTTTTATTCTGGGCTCTTTCAGAATTTATACGTTGGTACTGTGTTTATTCCATGAAATTTTCAGCATCTCCCTTCAATGAGACATGTCAAAGGCATCGATACTTTTGCGATGGGCCATTTTTAGCTTTCACGATTTTGCTGGTGCCACAGAAAGATGGATAAAATCAGAGTTTTTACTAGACACGTCTTGATATGTCTGAATATATTCCCGTTATTCCATGCTTTATTTAAGCGATTTGTAGCTGTTTTTGTCATTTCTTTGACGATGCACTTCCTCTTCACATGCAACGTTGCTTCAAGATGCTGAAACTCAGGTAAATGAAGTTTTGAACGATTTTCCGGTATGTAAGAGCAGGGTGCGCTCCAGTTTCACGGATCGGTCCACTATCATGATTATTTAGAACATGTATATTATGTTAATGTTTCAACTTTATGCATTTAAATAACAGAACCTATAGTGACTTTAAGGTGTGTACGGAGTTTCCGTCCAAATCTCAAACTTTATAACGCTGCAGATCTAATGATATGTTGTTGTCGATGTTGAAAGGGTATTAGGGGGATTGAGATATTGACCGTTGCCAAATGATGTCATTGGGACTAGTAATTCTCAGATTACGATTGAAAACGATAAGACGCCTACTCTAAAACAATTCTCAATCTAAACAGGTAACGTCTCCTTTTGAGTAATAGGCACGTTTTTCACAAAAAAATTTGAACAAAATTGGTTATAGATAAAAAAAAATTGAGTTCGTTTTAAACTATTTTAATTTTTGTATTCTGCATTGTCACTTAGAAAAAAAAACTTTGGGACTTGGACTTTGGAAATTTTAAAAAATAATACGTTTCAATTAAATCCTATATTTTCAATAACGTTATATAATTGAGTGTACCACTTCGTAGTTAATTTCGTAAAATATTATAAATGCGTCGCAGCGTTTGACGCCTGAAACTTACGGGATAAATTATCGAAATATTCTTTGTCACTGAATATTCCACCGAGCGAAGATATTCGATTCGCGAAGCAATCTAAATACCGAGGAAAATATTGGATTACACGGATTTACATCGCACCGGTGCGAGTTATTTGCTACTTTGGTTGCCATCGGTTGCCGTTTCACAATTTTTAATATTTTTTATAAAAAAATATTTAAAAATGCAATTATTGTTGATTCATTTTTATCTCGACCACCAATGGATAACTGAATTAATATATATAAACATACATAAAAGTATATTAGTTTAATTTTCTATGACATTTAAGCAAATATTAAAAATTGTATTACGTAATAATTGTAATAATAATAACTTTATTATTGTTATTATCAATCTTTTATGAGAAATAACGTTTATTTAATTTTCTTATTAAATATTTGTAAGTTGAATGATATTTCGATTATATTTCTAGCGTTTACGATAAAATTAAGTTGCAAATCCTACTATTTATTAATTTGAGTTAATTATATTTAATTTTGTAGGTTAACTAATATCTGCGAGCGTCGATGTACTCGATGGGAGTTTTATTTCTTTGCTAGGGAATATTTCAGGTTTTATAAAAATGTTAATGATTTCTTTTGGATAAACATTTTTTTTAAATTTGGTTTTAGTTACGATTAGAAATGCATATGAACGTCTTAACAAAGAAAAAGTTAATGAGTTTGAAGGAAACCGGCAAAAATTGGCACGTGTTTATTATGTTGGACGCCCACGTGTTGGAGGGTTAAAAATGGCACTTTTTGCAAATAGAGAAGAAAATTTTTTTTTTAAATTTAGTTACGATTAGAAATGCATATGAACGTCTTAACAAAGAAAAAGTTTAATGAGTTTGAACGAAGCCGGCAAAAATTGGCACGTGTTTATTATGTTGGATGCCCAGGTGTTGGAGGGTTAAAAATGGCACTTTTTGCCATAAAAAGAGAATAACATTTTTTTTTTGAATTTCGTTACGATTAGAAATGCATATGAACGTCTTAACAAAGAAAAAGTTTAATGAGTTTGAAGGAAACCGACAAAAATTGGCACGTGTTTATTATGTTGGACGCCCAGGTGTTGGAGGGTTAAAAATGGCACTTTTTGCAAATAGAGAATAAAATTTTTTTTTTTTAATTTAGTTACGATTAGAAATGCATATGAACGTCATAACAAAGAAAAAGTTAATGAGTTTGAAGGAAACCGACAAAAATTGGCACGTGTTATTATGATGGACGCCCAGGTGTCGCGGGATTAAAAACGGCGCTTTATGCAAATAAAAAATAAAAAAGCACTTAAAAATTATTTAATCTATTTAAGGTCCAGGCAAAGATTACTGAATAAACGCAGAATGCCTCCAGTTTAGATTTTGCTTATGTTACAGGCTCTATATTGAGCGCTTGGGCCATCTGCATAAATTTGTATTAAGGCCTGATATCAGGCCGTCTGACAGTTAAATCATTAGCTGTAGGGACCGAGTATTTTCTTTCGTTATAGAGAGTTTTCACTTTATGGAGTGTCTAAATAAAATACATATTATACGGCCGAGTCCATTCCATTTCAGACTTTAGTATCTTCTCCTTGCTCTTCCAAATGGTAGACACGGTTGAGGCACCAAGCCCAAAACGTCTCCCAAGATCACTTTTCTTTTTCTCCTTGCTGTATCGCACGTATTAAAGCCACTTTCTGATCTACAAACAAATTTCTTTGTAGCCATGTTTGCTCTTTAAAATCCGACTTACGACTAATCAAGGAATTATACGAAAGCGGTAATGTGTTAAAGATACTTTACCCAGTAAACACGTGTACCTAACGAAATTAGCAATAATGGCTGTACACAATAACAGCAATGAAGCTGTATATATTCATTGACGTGTATAGATAATTTCATAGTCTATGTGAGCCTTTTGGTAATAAATATGTACTTGGTGATAATAACTAGTTTAGCCGCCTAAGAAATGTCTCTCGTTCGTAATAGAGAATGGCGGGTTCGTTACAAAGAGCGAATCAGTGTATGGGGTAGAAAGCAAACCAACCAAGATCAAGCAGTGTTTACGTTATAGAGAGTTTTCCATTATAAAGAGTTTACTCTATAGTCTTTTTATGAAGCTTATTTTTCATAATAGCTTATAATGGATGAGCGATGCTTGCGACTTTGTCCAGATGTAATTCCGAAATTTTGTACAAAAACGTTTTTGAGCCATCATAATAAAAAATACAGATTGTGTCTTACTATAGCGTCTATACACAGATGTAATCTACCAATCCAAAAAAATGATCGAAGTCGTAAGTAGCCACGTAAATACCGTAGGAGCATAGAACGCGTTCACTCGCACAGACACAAAACAAATGTCAGTTGACGTTTTGTTTTTAATTTATTTTGGCAACGGCAATGCATTTAAAAAAATATAATATTTTCAATGGTTTAAAAAAATGCCATTACGTTTTTAATATTACCTGTAATTCGTAATATATTAAAAATATAATAAATCCTCATTTATAAATAAAATTTTTTTTTTGCTTTTTATTCTGATCGTAAATCGTCTTTTCTATTTTAAAAAATATTTAATTTTTTTAGACTTCATTCTAATTCTGTGTGGCGTAAGACTCATTTTGTCGGTTTCCTTTGATTTTAAAAATTTATTGTAAATTTTAACCGCCTTAATCGTTTTTTATAATTTGTACTCTTTTGCAGCATATAATGGCTTTATAGCTGGTTATGTGTGATTTTTCATAGCACCCAAGATTGTTTTTGGCGTCGAAGTTTTTATAGCCGGTTACAGAATTTATTAATTTTTTCCCATTTGTTCCGTACAATTTAAAATCTTTTTTGATGTTGAAAGAACCATAGTCAACTTAACGGAAAAATATGCTAATTTTCTATAATGAAAAATCTATACTTTTTTCATTACTTTTCATAGATCTGAATTGTTACATAAAAATGATGGACTTAATGAGTTACCACTTGACAATATTCCGAATTTTTTTTACCAGTTCCTCGAGGTGTATATTTTTTTTGTGATAGAAATTAATTCTATTTCCATCATAATTAATGTTATCGAAATACAAAATGTTTACTGGTAAAATTGATTTTTTTTTAATACGGAAATATGACGTAACTTCTTTTCTTTGTGGTATGTCATTTACTATAAAAGTCTTTTAAAAAATTTTGAAATTTTTTCAAAACAAATAACAAAGAAAATGACTTTACGGACGTAACTAAAATATATACAAGACACTAAGTTTTTTTATTTAATTGTGGGAAAAGCCTATCCAAAAATGTTTACGTACTGCACTGCAGACAACTTATTAATAATGATTTTGAAATTATATAAATATTTATATATTTTAGATTTTATATATCATTATTGTATAATATGGTTCCAATTTGTGTATTTTTTAATTTAACATAATATATGAATTTGAATTTTATTTGTACTAGTTACTTTATTGAATGCGTGGCAAGATTAATTTGCCCCCCTGTATAGCGAGTATGTAATAGGTTAATAAGAACATAATTATTTGTTTATAATAATTTTATATTTTTAATTTTAATTAAGGCAAATCCCCCTCCCCTTTCTTTTAAGTGATTATTAATGAATATTGGATTAATATTATTATTATTATTATTATAAAAATATATTGATAATTTTATTGGGATAAATTATGTGTTTTATTTCGTTTAATTTTTGAATTGTTTTATTTTAGGTAAATTGTGATAGTGTATTTCGCAGCTACATGGTACAGCTCTACATATTCTGATTTTCTCTACAAAATTATAGAAAAGATGGATTTTGAAACAAGATATATATAGAAGAAATAGAAAAAAATAAGTTATTATCAACAAAAGTGTCAGTCTGCCTCGAGTTCGCAGGTTGTATCGCTAACCGTTGCATGGTTGCTTTGGGTTCTTATCGAGACAGTATTACGATACGGACTTGCAATTTAAATTTTGTTTTATAAGATTAAAATTTATATATCCTAGCGTTCGATATTGTAAGGACATTGCTTGTAGTTAGGTTATAAAATCAACCTGTTTACAGAATAGTACTAGTTTCAAAAGCTGTTAAGCTACATATGTTCAGCCTAATTGTCATTGTGTCGTATTCTACTACGCATATAGCAACAATGAGGCAATGCCATGCAATTGTAAAATGACAACAATGCAATGTACTGTAAAATGACAACATTGCAATGCAATTGTAAAATGACAATAATACAATGCAACTGTAAAATATCAATGATGCAATGCAACTGTAAAATGACAACACTGCAATGCAATTGTAAAATGACAATAATGCAACGCAACTATAAAATGACAATGATACAATGCAACTGTAAAATAACAACATTGCAATGCAATTGTAAAATGACAACAATGCAATGCAACTGTAAAACGACAATGATGCAATGCAACTGTAAAACGACAATGATGCAATGCAACTGTAAAATGACATTAATGCAATGCAATTGTAAATTGACAAATATGCAATGCAATTGAAAAATAACCGTCGGCACTTTCTTGGATCTTTTTTAGAAAATATTGTTTCACAATTGATACAATTCATAATTTGAATTAACAAACCTGATTTTGTATTCAAATTAATTTCTGTACGTGTTAAGGTGTTTATAAACATTTAAAGGTATATTATTTATATTAAACTATTTACAAATATTAATTTTTTACGATGTAAATGTATTGCTTACTATATCTTTCACGGACGTAAAAACGTGATGAATATTTAAATAATATTATTTCTCGCTGTGTAAATATATTGCTTAGTATTCCTCTCATACACGCAATAAATAAAACATTTTAAATTACAAAGTTATTTTTGGAGTTGATTTAGTCACTTGTTTGGAGTTTCCATAAACTTTTTACAGACCCAAAAACATGTCACAAACTGGTCGACTATCAAACCAGTAGAGCGTACTCGGTTATAATAATTTCATTATATATATTATTATTATGAATACTTTCACATTTTAGCTACTGTTACTAAAATTTATACTCAAACACTCGCTATATACCGCCATGATTGGTGTTTGGGTAACGTAGAACCACGAGTGGCAAGAACTGAACCCGGAAATCTTTCCCGTATTATAAAATGCAAAATGTGGTTTGTTTTAAGCATTTGACTACCAACTTGAAATTATACCAGGGGTCTCTTGTTTTACGCCCTGGCCCAAATGTGATACCGGAGTTGCATTTTCAAATGGATCTTCGAAACCTAGTATGCGATGTCTGTACATAAACAAAGTTTCATCGTAATAACAGCCGTGCACTTTTCGGCGTAATTTTTAATGCATAGCGGACATTAATAATTATGTTAATACAAATATTGTAACGTTAAAATTCAAAGATATAGCTTGAGCGTTTTCAATAGGTTGTCTTTTGACAAGTTTCAATTCTGGTTTATGTGCAAATATGTGAAGGATGGTTATATGAAGATTTGGTTGTGAACAAAGCAAGAAACTAAGTAAGTGTGTATTGTGTATGAATGGGTCGTGGAAAATATTGGCCAGCGATATCTGACAGCGCAAAAAGAAGAAAAACAAAATGATAAAGTGGACCACTGGAAAATTGAAAAGTTGCGTTAAATAATATTAGACGGTGCTAAATCTGTACATCCGTAATCTATTTCGGACATAATTAAATAATTCTACAAGATTGTAACGATATGTTTATTATAACATGTGGATTTGACCGTTCGACATTGAATTAAAACCCAGTCAGTACTAGATATTGCAAACACTTTAAAATAGTGAAATAAACAATTACACCACGAATGAAAAAAAAATTTGTGAAAATAATTTCAATAGCATTTTAATATAAACAAAACGTAAACACCATTTTGCTATGTTTTTCGATAGCGTTGTTGCGTGTTACGCGACAGCGCATGGTTGTTGTTTTTGTCAGAACAATGCAAGACCTCATACCGCACGAAGAACGAACAAAGTTTTAAACGGTATGCGCTGGGAATAGCTTCCACATCCACCTTATTGACCAGATCCAGCTCCAAGTGATTATCGTTTGCTTCCAAACATGATAAAAACCACTACGGGTTGTTCAATTTGCGAGCTTCAATTATATGAAACTTGCTATAAATAGGTGGATTGTAGACAAAGAAAAAATTTTTTGAAAACGTTTTAAAAAAATTTGTTTCGCATGTTACGTTACTTTACGGGATAAGTGTATTCAATGAAATGGAGATTGTTTGAAAAACTATCTTGTGATTGTGATGAAAATTAAAAAAATACAGCCAAACCCCTAGAACTTTGGAAATACCCGCGTTATTTAATAAATACAGCTCAATAAAAATTAAATATTTATTAAATACCATCAATATAATTTTAAAGTTTGAAACGATGTCTTTTTTTAATAACATTAATTAGAAACATGTACAAGAAATATTTCTAATATCCATATATATATATATATATATATATATATATATATATATATATTTTTTTTTTTTTTTTTATAAACACTATCTAAGGATATGCAATATGGATCACATCTACTCTTTTTTATTGAAGTTAATTCTAAATAGGTAAATATAATTTAAAATGAAAACCACTAGCACCGACTGAAACTACGATTCCTGTCTCTATTGAAACGGAAA
Source organism: Druceiella hillmani (assembly GCA_039881145.1). Lineage (NCBI taxonomy): Eukaryota > Metazoa > Arthropoda > Insecta > Lepidoptera > Hepialidae > Druceiella > Druceiella hillmani. The sequence continues at coordinate 6,325,057 of JAYKKI010000092.1, forward strand.
TATCGATAAGCTTCCAAATCCATCACAGAATGGTAGGCAAATATAGAGCTGACCTTCGAATTTCTTATAACAGTGGTTTGCAGGCAACATACAAAATCAAAACCAAATTCTGTCCTAGATTTAGTATATAATTTCAGGTATGTTATACATTTTGTATGATTTTTCAACATAAACAGGGTGGCCACAAAGAAATTATTTCAAAATTCCCTGATATTTCCGGTTTCCCAGTAAATTTTGTCATATTTTTTCCTGGTCTATAAATTTTATTCGTATCATTAGATAATTAAAATTTTGATTATATTTTAACTGTCAATAATTTATTTAATTATATAATAGTCGGGAGTGCATGTAAACATTTTAAAATGATACTTCAATAGTATTAGTTTTTTCGTGCGCACAGCCACTTCAAAAGTGACAGCTATAAAATGTCAAAAAGTGACTTAAAGTTAGGCAAAAGTGACAGCTATGAAATGTCAAAAAGTGACTTTTAAAGTTAGGCAAAAGTGACAGCTATGAAATGTCAAAAAGTGAGTTTTAAAGTTAGGCAAAAGTGACAGCTATGAAATGTCAAAAAGTGAGTTTTAAAGTTAGGCAAAAGTGACAGCTATGAAATGTCAAAAAGTGAGTTTTAAAGTTAGGCAAAAGTGACAGCTATGAAATGTCAAAAAGTGAGTTTTAAAGTTAGGCAAAAGTGACAGTTATGAAATGTCAAAACTTGTCACCGTGGTGTGCTGGACAGACCACAAGGCATATGGCCTTTGGCGGCGCAACGCACCGCAGAGACCTGAGTTCGGTTTCCAGTCATTCATCGAACAGGACTGGACTAAGTCCACCATGTGTATCAATTGTATAAAATAAAATACATAAATAAATAAGTAAAACTAGGTATTTCAGACTGCATTGCGAAGATCACCTTAAAAAGTTATAGCTAGTAGTTATATTAATCAGCTGTGCATGAAGACAATGGCAGCACTACGTTTGAAGACAATATATATTCACACATAATTATATCAAAAAGTATAAGAGATACAATGAAACAAAGTTTTTTTAGAAAGTAACGGATACGTTCTTCCTTTATATAGGTATACTTATTCTAGAACTCGTCAGCCTGGTTACCAGGTTGGTTTTAAACTTATTCCTCATGTTTCGTTCTTCAAAAAGCTGGTGACATTGTAGCTACTTTTTCTTATGCCCTTTTCCTTGTTAATTCCGTTTTACTACTGCTCAGAGTCTACAACTCGGTTCTATTGATAGAGAAGCAAGCGTTTTTAAAGACGTCACTTTAAGTTGGTATACCGATGTTTTGTAGAAATTTTGATGGACTTTAGTTTCGTAATAACTAATTTTGGTCTATGTTCTGTTGCTTACCAGACGATTAGGGAAAAATAAAAAATTATTTTTTAACATGAGAGCCGGAGTCAACCTTGGATAATCTGGGACTTTCAGCATAATCATTATAACATGCCTATAAACAAATGTGCCAATTTCCGAAACTTCCATATTTATTCTGCCCAAATGACTATTTTGAACTTTAATATTCGTACAACAGGTTCGTTTCATTTTTGACCCAAGATTGTTCATTCACCTTAAAGTCTTTGAAGTTATGCGGAACTGTAGTTTCTATGAACAGGGATATAAATACCATCTATCCCATGGAGTATCGCTACGAATTGTTACATTGCAAGTAGTGTTCGACAGAATTTTTGGTTAAGATTTCAGCTTTCAATAATTTTGGCCACATGATGAACTTTTAGAGTTTATTTTCAATTTCGGCGAAACGTATAAGTATTTTAAATTAGACAGGACGCACAGACAACATCACCACTCCTCCTGTTTCACTGCTCTATATGGAAAAAAAAATGTTTTGTTTTTTATCAGCTTAACCCGTCATTCGATGTTGAAAAGATAACATCTAACTTTATTTTTTATTTATTTATTTATTTATCACCTTTTATGCATAGTACATATGGCGGACTTATTGCTACATGAGCAATCTCTTCCAGTCAACCATAGCAATTGGTGTTAAAATTTAGTCAGGTTTTATAAAAAAATCACAACCATCGGCAAATCATTCTGGTATTTTTTACACGTGTGTATAAAATAAATACAAGGGCAGTTAACAATTTTATTGCCATCTTGATGTATAATTGTTGTTTAGACATGAAAATAAATATATACTGTTTCAATAACAATAATTGTTTATATTAATTGTTATAAATCGTATGTAGGCATTTATAATTTAGAGGAACGTAGCATGGTGTAGTAACAGGTGACAGAAAAATGGTTAATAACATGGCATATTTTAATTTTTTTGTTAATTGTTAATAAGACTTCAGTAAACATAATAATTAAAAGTTAATAGTTACGCACAAAGAAAAGTGCGATATCAGTATTGTTTCATACTAAGTAACCACGTTACGAGTATGTAAAAATAATCGATACATATATCTGTTACAAAATGCCATATGTGACACGCATATTGGGATATCCAACAGTGACTGTCTGTACAAAACGCTGCTATATAATGGAAACTTTCCCTTCACACTTTATGCAGGCTTAGGACTGATTGCACCGGAAAATATCAGGTTGGCACACTTCAAAGTTTTCACTGTGTGCATTAATTAATTAATATCTATAGTTATTCTTAAGTTTTTATTGCTAATTAATCACTATATGTATATTTTGGTTTTTCACTTATTTCATAAACAAAAATAAAATCTAGCAGATATCAACATGAAAATCGTACGACATGATAAAAAAATAGGAACATAAAACATTTTGTCATAGACTTTTAGAGACTATAAATGAACATATACATACCAAATGTGGATACACAATGGAGTTTAATAGATTGAAGAATACCTAATACAAAGTACAAAAGTATGGAATACCAGCTTGTCCAAAAGTATGACATGTTATGAATATTGGTCTATTATGTGGAACATTATGTTGTTCCTAAGAAGGGATTTTTACGATGAACGGGAAAGCTTTCATATAAACGTAATCGCTTTGTTTCTTTTGCTCCTATAGTAATCGAGTCATAATAAACAGAGACAGATGCTTGCGTATTTTGTAATAGGTATGTGCGGAGTGTCATATGTTAGTTTGTCCATTTCACGTAAATATTTTAATTTCGTATGGATTACCCTATATACGCGCAACCTCTACTGGGAACATTTCAAATTCAGATTCTGATCGAAAGATTGTAAGAACCGAAGTTTTTGTATTTCAGCTGAAAGAAGATTTAAACCTTCAATCGAATACTACTTATAAGTAACTTTGAATTTATATAACAGTTTAACAGCTAACATCATAACAAAATGCAGTACGGCCTGGATTACCTTGATTTGAAATAATAAATACACGTATTATCAGACATAGGTGCCCAAGTGCCTTATATTTGAGTGCTTCTACTAAAGTTAGCGACATGGGGCATTTTTAAACGATTCTATAAGTATTCAATCGGGAATTTAAAAATGTTCATAATCCCAAAAAACTTTCTCACAATTCCAAATATAATTTAAATGAGACCACATTCCATACGGATACAATAGATGGCGCCAGCAGTACAACTACAATGTGCAAGTAGAAGTTACATATTAGGAATTTATGATCTGATCCGATATTTCTAAGTATCGATACGACATCTTACAATATTTAAAAATTATAAATCAATACAAAAAGAAATGTTATAAAGGCTTAGATTGATACAATCATACCACTATTAGATCGAATGATTTGATTCAAATGTATTGTACCAATAATCAAGTCACATGGTTGGTCGAACAAAATTAAGAAATTTGTTTATGATAAAGTACTTGAAATATTTACTTGGCGATTGGCGGTGGACACCGACAGACCTTGTTCTGTTTATATATCTCCATGCAGCAACGTACAACTGTAGACAATAGCTAAGTACGATTAAAATATGAAGATATAATTATAGATTTAAATGTTTTGCTATCCGAAGATCGGATTCCAACATTTTTCCATAGCGTTCGCTTTATATTATTAATTTGTTAAATGTTTTTCGCTATTAAGTGTAGTGTTCATAAAATCTGTTGCTTGTATTTTTGTTGATCAATTGGGTATTTGACTAAATTTTTTTTATTTCATTAATCATAATTTCAAGGTACAAGCTGATGAGGAGTGAAAATTTTTTTTAATAATCTTAAAAATTGACCGAGTTATAAAAGTTTAAATTTAACCTTTAGAGAAGGACGGCAATACTGTGTTGTGAGGTCATTTTTAATATTGCACGTTATATTCTATGAGAGAAAAAGAGACAGGGATATACCCAATTCTATCCGTATCTTCAAATTTAGAAGCCTACAACTGGCTTATTTTTCAATCAATTTTTTAATTTTTTTCAAGACTGGTTTTTAATTAACTTGTATTTCACAATATTGTACGAAAAATATCAAAATTTAGAATGAGTCAACTACCAGATTATCTATTGAGTTACATCAGCACGTCAATTTTCTTTCGCAGGACACACTTTACCTGAGACTCGAAATAGATAAGATCCACATTTGGCTTTGCTAAATCTATTTTTTTTTAAAAGTCTACAATTTATAGCATTTTTTATTGATTACAAAAAGCAATTGCTGAAAACTTTTTCAAAAACAATAAATGGTCTATCGACAACAGAAAAAGCGGTTAATCAGTCCAAATATTGTTATATTCTTCATTAGTTACGTACTACATTCATATTATATACTTTTTCATGTGTATATCATTATATAATAAATGGACTGTTGTATATTCGTAAAGTTTTTATTCTGTAGTCGATCGATCGATTCAATATTCGGACGATCGGATCATGATTATTCGATATAATCCTAGTATTATATCACATACTTACAATGCGAATCGATCCAATATCTTGATAAAATGGAAAACATTGTGCGTATCTACCACAAAAATACCAGTTACCACTAAAAAACTAATCAATTGAGGATAACAATTAGGAACGTTTAGATAATAATCACAACCTAAGTAATCACGAATTGGTACCCACGAATTATGGTGATAGGATTCCCTCAAATTTTATCTAACTAGAGTTTGGAAGATATGTGACTGAAGCAAGCGCTACTAGCCACTAGTCATGAACCAATGAATCATTTTTTCGACTCTAATAAACTAGTACTCAGACAAAAAAAGTTTGAATCAGTGTAGTGAACCTAGTACCCAATACAGTCGAGTACCCGAGTAAATTGAAATAGATTAAACGTGTATGAATGGTAGGTATCTGTAGTACCTAATTTTTATTGATTATGTAAAATACCTAAATATTATTAAACAGTATTTACAAACTAATTACAATTGGTTTTAAACTTACAACAATAAAAATCGCAATATAAATGTATAATATTCAAATTAAGCTAACACCTAACATTATAAAGGAATTATTAGGTTAATTTTCTTTGTATACAAACAAAGGATAATATTCGAACATGAACTCGAGGACACTAAACCTGGGAGACCACTCGAGTACTCGGGGACTGCAATTTGTATATTGAGTATCTGTCACTCAACTACATAAGAATATTTGATTACCATTTCTAGTCAGTCTGTCTCATTTGGCTCATCGCTACAAGCCACTGGACAAAGATAATATAACTTTGAGAGGTGATGCAGACGAAAGTTGTAATCATCACCTATCATTTTGATTGGACAAAGTTCGGCCAGTGTCTTCTGTTCGTATACATTACGAGGGACGGCTGAAAAGTTTTGAGCCTAAGTACCTTTAAGTATTACTAATGACTCGCGCAGCACATCACTAATTGCGGGTATCCTAAGAAATATAAATGCCAAGTTTCATGTCATTAGCATTGTTATGCTTTTAGTAATGGAACCATAAACGTCACCTTGCCAGAGTCATTTGCACTTTGCATGCAATTGGAGTACAGAGCTGTCATAAAATTTCTTACAAAGAAGAACAAAACGGCGTTGGAAATATTTGAAAAGATGGATGCAGTTTATGGGAAGTCTGCACCTTCATTTGCAACCGTAAAATGTTGGAGCTGAGAGTTCAAACACGGCCGGGAGTTGCCGAAGACGATCCCAGGTCGGGACGCCTGAACACTGCCATTACCGAAGAAAACATTGAGAAAGTGAAAAAACGTATTCTCAAAGATCAGCGAATCAAGTTGTGGCAGATAGCTGAAGCCATGGGCATTAGCAAGGAATGAATCGACATTTTGCGTAATCATTTGCATATGAAAATGGTGCGTGCCGAAAATGCTCACGCTGCTGGATAAGCAGCATCAAGTCACAACTTTGCAAGAGTTTTTGGACAACTATGGCAATAATCAAGACAATGTTTTTCTCGTCTTGTCACTGTTGATGAAACATGGATTCGACAGTACGATCCGGAGTAAACAAAATAGGAACCAATGCAGTGGACAGAAAATAGAGAAAAGCCACCATGGAAGTTCAAAGTGGAAGATCGGCATCCAAGCTCATGGCCCTACAATGCACGAAGAATTACGCCGCATTGTTGACAATAGTGTGTCAAGTGGTTGTCGAAAAAACGGAAGGCAAACTGGCGAAAGGAGTCCTGTTTTTGCAAGATAATGCAAACCCATCCACACTGCGCGAGTTGCAAGGTGTGCCCTCGATGAGACAGGATTTGAAGAAATCAATCACCCGCCCTACAGTCCAGACCTGGCCCTTGCGATTATTTGCTCTTTTCAAATTTTAAAAAAGACTTCTGAGAACGAAGATTTTCCAGTGACGAAGAAATAAAGACGAACATTTCGAAAACAAAAACGGCGAATATTTTTTGACTGGATTAAAAGACCTTAATAAATATAAGAAGTGTATTGAAAGAGAGGGACATTACATTGAGAAGTAAATTTTTCGGACATTTCTATCAGCTTTTTTAAAACCTTAGGCTCAAAACTTTTCAGCCGCCCCTCGTACATGTGATGAGGTGATACGCGACTCACAACATAATGCGATGCGGTCGAATCAGCCAATCGTGCGCATTACGTAAAAGAGACAGAGGACTAAGAATGAGCGAGTAGGTTTGAGCATTTAGAATTTGAAACGTACATATTCGGACGACAAATACGGTTCACTTTTCTTTTAATACATCTCGTAAGTATATGGTGCATGTATTGCACCAAACTGTTGCCCGATAAGGTCGGTAAGTAAACAATGTAATTAGAAATTTGATTATTGTATTCACACTTTGAAGGCGCCATATTTGGAGTGTTTGAGTAGATTACTACGTGTTAACTAGCTTAGTTATGTTCATATATTACGAATAGGTAACTGGACATTGGAATTGAAAACAAGAATTTGATATATATATTTATGGGAACTGTTTTAAAAACAAATTTAAATGGTCGAAATTTATTATCTATCTATAAAGGGGCCTAAGTCTGAAGAAATGTCAACTTACTACATTTGATTTTTTTTATTCTTACGTCTTAGGTATAGATTACAACAGTATTACAATACGCATTCAAAATTACTCGATATGATGCCTTAAATTGTGTATCTAATATTCCGTTCAAAATAATACATTTCATCCATGATCTCAAGTAATGTCTAAGAAATAGTTATAGCCGTTGATATGGACTAATATTTCGTACAAAGTGATAGGTATCACGCACTTAGCAATACCATATCAAGTAATGTTTAACCATTAGAGTGCCGACGAGCGCCATCGTGTTTGTGCGCGTACTAACTAAATTTGCCACGAGCGTGACGGCACCCGTGAAATTAGTTGCAGTTTAGCGCGCGGTAGGGGAGGTCACTTGCATGCATCACAAATTTATTATGTTTCTACGTGTTACATAAAGTTCAAATTATAATATTATTAATAATTACAATATAAAAGGATCCAGGAAAAGAACATTTTTAACCCATAATGGCGGAATATGAAAATAATTTGAGTGAAAATGATCGTTTTTCAAGTTGTGAAGAAAGTGATAGTGGGAGTGACATTGTGGTGCGCTCACAATTTGGCGTAATGCAAATTTTTAGTGATAGTGATAATAGTGACGATAACAATTATTTTGCTGATACGGAGGATGTACCGGACTGCAAAAATGACGATGTGAACTTGATTTCAGTTTTTGTTATAATTTTTATATATTTCCATAATTTTCTTTATATTTTATTATCCTTATTTCATTAAGAAAACACCGAAAAAATTATTAAAATTGGGTAATTTTTGGAAGAGATACAGTTTTTTTCGAAACAAGGGTAAATGACATCAAAAACAAAAGATTTCTTTGACATTTTTAAGTATATATCAGTAAAAAACAAAGGCTCTAAAACGATTAAGGTGATGAGTGAGGTTACAGAGTGATATTACTTTTTCGGAAGTGATGTTGCATTAACTTTTGACGTACTGTTTTGCACATCTCTACTAAATAAAGAGGATTCATGTAATAACATAGGATATGAATTTGGCTCTACGGACACTGGAAACAGATACAAAAATTATTAAAATAAAACACAACGGCTTTACTAAAAACGAATTCATTTCATAATAATAATCATTAATAAAAAAAAACAACATGTTCATACAATTAAACACACTTTTTACATCATCGACTCGACTACTTACAAACTAATAATATGACATCCGATCCACTGTGCCACGTCTGACCAACTGGACGAGCCCAATGCAAAGTTTTACTGACTTTTATTTTAAATAATTTTATTTTCATTAAAAATTGCATTCAATATTTTATCAAATTCAGATTGATTTTGCACAATTTCATCGCTTACTGTCTATTGTTCTTTTGAGAGATAATTTGAGATGTTAGGAAATTAATATACAATTAAATATTTGCTGACGTCAAGGCAAAATTTAAATAATGTTGTTTGAACTGCGGTAACATATTTCGATTTCATCAATTTTATATCCTCAATTCGTTTGGTATAAAAAGACTAAAATAAAACGTGACAGGGTAATAAAGACATTTTAAATTTTATTTTGAACTCTGGAGCATGTATAAATGTTGAGAAACGTATGTTTATCTCATTCTGACCTGATTATTTGCGTATGAGCGGCGTTTAGTACCACGTTACATATAAGTAACGCGCACGCCCGAGGGGTTAATTCATTGATCAAAACTACGCGAAATAACAATAATTTAGGCAAAGCATTATCAAATAAGATTAATGCACAGTAATTTTATTTTCCAAATCAAAAGCAGAAGAAATCCAAAAATTTGTTACTAACAAAAAAAGGTTTTTGCCAGCAAAAGTTTTAATTTCGCCTCTTTCAAAACTGAAGACGAATTCCTTGAAGTCTTAATTAAAAGTCATTTCATACAATAATTTTATCACGTTTTTGTTCAAAAATAATACAAAAATTTTTGGCCATCATTCACAACTTTTTAATTCATCATCTTCCACAATCATAATTTTAACGTCAAAGACGTACTTTTTTATTGATTGATCTTAATAAAAACATTATTTTTGGAGTGTTCAAAAGTACCACGTATATGCAAGAAATCGAATTAATAGAAGCACGAATACATTGCAATTTAAAAAAATTTTACGTATTGCACTAATTGCATATGGTGGCACATTATAATGAGATGAAAATTAGATTTCACGTCAATCATCTTATTTTTTTAACACCCCCTTCCTGGACACTGCATAAAAATAGCTTTAAAATGTTATCATCAATTATCGAACAAAAAATATTTATTGCATCGGTAAACGCTTTCTTTTCCTTATTATGGCGTTCCATCTTCACTGAGTAGATGGCTGGCGGTGTGAATTAAAGTATAGGCATAGATCGTCCTCATTACAACACTCGATCACTCTGAAATGTTGTGTGCCGGTCTGCGCTCACGAAAGAACCTCGTGTAGAAAGGCGATTAACGTCGCCTCGTAGTGCTTTGCGGCCTCCGGTCGGCGTAGACTATGTCGCTCGGCCGGGTAGAGCTGCAGGCGGTGCGGTTTGCCCAGCCGCACTAGCTCGGCCACCAGAGCCGCGGTGTGGCTGAAGTGCACGTTCTCGTCCACCAGACCGTGTATTATAAGCAACCGGTTGTCTCTATAAAAGAACCACTAATATGTAAACAGATATGTTGATATCCTTTTGACAGCTTATTGGCACCTCATTCTTAATGTACAGTACATTTATAAAAAAAAGCAACACACTTATGGATACAAATCTGGGATCTTTTTTTAAGGCAACTGTTACACATAGAAAGGCGGCATCATATAATTTTATAAAAAGGAAAGTTTTGTTTGTCCGTTTTTTCGAAAACAGCACAATAAGGATTATTTTCAGAATTTCGTTGATTCGTAGTTTAAGTCGTAGATTAAATGGACACAGAGTATATCACAGTTATTATGTATTGATTTTTTCGATATTACAGTTTCGGAATTAAAAACTGCAATTGCTGGAATCAGAATAAAATTTTGTACTATAAAATCCTATTGCAATGATTGTTTTTTTTTTAAATTACCGTCGCTCCATTTTTCCTAAAAATAGTTAATAAATAGTCTCTTTTTTGTTTCTATTATTTTATCTTTTAAATATTATTGTAATGTGTGGCTGTCTGCTTATCCTTTTTTGTCACTTTCTTTGGTTTCAATTATTTTATCTTTTATATATTGTTATAATGTGTAGCTTTATCCCATTTTGTTTTTATTGCACTGTAACTCTGGTTAACTGTAAGAGATTGCTCCTACAGCAATAAGTTGGCCAGATGACTGTTCATCTAAGTTTTTAAATAACTAAATAAATACATCAGTCCTATACTGCATCCCATTCTAAAAGAAAATGTTTGTAAACAAACTGATTTGAGAGTAAAAATACGTTTGGCAGAAATATACATTGTGGTACCATTGTATATAATATTATTGAACTATGTACTATAATCACTATATTAATTTAACATAATACAAACCATGTTACATAATGTTATAAATATAAATATTACATAGATATTTTTCCAATATAATTTGTAAACTTTCAAGAGAATAATGGATGATCCTGTTAATCACAAAATATATAATATCCTAAATTTAAAAATAAAAAAAAATTGTTACATTTTATTTTCAAACAAGTGTTAGTTTTATTTTGCAATGTAGAACACAGAATTGGGTATTTGAGTAAATTTTTTTATTTCTTTAATCATAATTTCAAGGTACAAGCTGATGAAGAGTGAAAATTTTTTTTAATAATCTTAAAAATTGACCGAGTTATAAAAGTTTAAATTTAACCTTTAGACGAGGACGGCAATACTGTGTTGTGAGGTCATTTTTAATATTGCATATTATATTCTACGAGAGGAAAAGAGACAGGCATATACCCAACCATCCGTATCTTCAAATTTAGAATCCTATAACTGGTTTATTTTTCAATCAATTTTTGAATTTTTTTCAATAACGGTTTTTAATTAACTTATATTTCACAATATTGTACAAAAAATATCAAAATGTAGAATGAGTCAACTACCGGATTTGTACATTTGACTATATATTTTCAATGATTATTTTTTTAATGTTAGACATATTTATTTTAAAAAAATAACATTACAAAAAACTTTAATTTCGGCATTATATCATACAACATATACCAATAATTTTCAATACAATAAATTAAACATTGTTTTATACAGTGTAACACTAAATAACTACGTTATACGTTACTAACGTGAATTCAAGAAAAAGTTTTATAAATACGTTACTAACGTGAATTCAAGAAAAAGGTTTACAATACCTGAGCTATCGTTTTGCTTTATTTACAAATATTCTCTTTTGGATTGGAGTGAACTATAGATACCATCGCAAACCGGATGCTTAGACAGTGTCGGTAGGACATGAATAGTAATACGAAAGCAAGAAAAATTTTATTTGTAAGACATATTATGATCTTTACGACATTAGATTATTGATTTAATATTGTGAATTTTTTTATATTCTGCACCATACTCCCTAATAATAAGAGCCCTTTCGTACTGTTGTTCTACTTCCTGGGGCCATTTCTTGAAATTAGGAATTTAGATTCAATATCGGATTCCAGTTCCGGAATTGAAAACCATTCGATACTGCATGCTCTAGGTATATTCTTTTACAATGTTATGGGCGATAAACCACGATTGTTTAAGCAAAAAATATTGAATGTATATATTGTAGACATAATTGGGTCAAAAGTTTGCGGACTAGAGTGGACGATTTTCTGAGGTACAGGAAGTATCCTGATTTTAAAGATAAGGGTGTTTCTAGGCTGGGAGAGTACTACACTAGTTTACTGCAGCAGCTTAAAGAAGAATTGGAGTAGAAAAAGTGAGGGATATTAGCGAAAGGGCGAAGTGCGCTGCTTTTGCACAACAATGCACCCGTGTACAAGAGCCATGTTGCGATACTCGCCCTTCACAAATACGGCTTTCAAATATTGCAACGCCCACCTTACAGTGCAGACTGCCCCCTGCGACTATTATTTGTACCCAAAAATCAAAAAGGAGTTTTATGGAAAAAAAAATCAGTGATGATGAAGAGTCCAGTCTGCAATTTCAGCTTATTTTCAAGATAAAAAGAACATTTTTTGAGGATATAAATAAATCAATAGACATTTCAGAGAAATGTATTAGGGTTATGGGAGAATACATTGGAAAGGAAATATAGCACCAGGTTTATTTTGACCTTTCTTCCACCGCATTCCGCAAAACTTTTTGATCTCCCCTCGAATATTGCCAATTATTCCAGATTGCCCGTTATGACTTATTTCTTGTTGCAATATCAGACCATAGAAGTTTTCTTGAGTTAAACAAACTAAACCGTTTTAACAGGTATTTTTTTAGAGGTAACTTTAAAATTTATAAAAGACATGACAGTGGTATTGTGGTCCAACGTCTGTGGTTTATTTTTTCCCGTTTCCTTTATGATATATGAAAAAAATTGTGCACAACATAATTCTGAATCATTGAGAATACTGTTAGCAAAAATATGGTACGAAAAAGATTTAAAACATAACGAGATTGTGGTCCTGTTTCACCCGGGCAAAAGTGGAACAGACATATTTTTCATAAATTAAATCAAGAACTTGAAATATAAAAAAATATTAACATTTCCTTATCATTTTGGAAAAAGGTGAAGAAACGAAATAACGAATAATTTTTTCAAACTCCATTTTATTCAAGAAACTACGTAAAGTGTATTTTTTGTGATTCACATCTTTACAATATCATTTTTAAAACTGTGATACAGTTTTCTTACCTATTTTTATCTTCAAAAGTGAAAATGATGAAAATATAAAAAAATTGGGTTATGATAAGTATAACGCACAAACCGCAGATTGTTAGGCCCAGAAAACGCGTGCTATTAAAAAACATAGTTAATTACTCCTGGGGTACGTTCCACTAGCCGCCTGTAACACTCGCGTCCACAACCACGTACGTCATATCCATTCCTCTAGCTTCTCAGCGTTGTAACTGTTACTCCAGGTGAAACAGGATATGAACAATGCGTATTCGTAATTATGAGGAAATGGCGGATATTGAACAAGAGAATAAAGAGATTATAGCATTGTATTTTATTTATTATGTATTAATCGTTAGATAATAATTAACACAGTAATTGTAAAAGTGCAATTCAATTTCCATAAAAATTTTATAAACGTCTGCACGTTTTGTGTCTATTGTTGCAACCTTTACTTCTATTAGGTACTTTTCCGAGCTTAAAGTGATTTTCTCCGTCACCATGTTTAATCTTCAAAGATGATATAAATTCATTTACATAACTTAATGTATAATACAGCATATACGTAAATACAGCGTACTAGAAAACAATTGAGGATGAAGGATGGCGCATACAACAATTATGAAGGCGGAAAACTCGGATTTTTTTGGAGTAGAAGAAACTGAAAAAAATTACTTCCAACTGCAATCCAACATAACAAGAACAATAAAGGGCAAATAGAACATGCTATCCCATTCTTAAGCCTAGAGAACAATCAAGAAGGAAGATAAGACCCGTGAATATAACCTTGACTATAACGACTATAAAAATTCAGCTTTTAAAACATAAGAAAGCGCTAGAGGTGACTCCATACTATATCAAGGAAGATTTTCCTATAGAAGTACCCAGCATTATAGATTAGATCCCAAATATGACAAATGGTTAATACCGCCGAAAAGTACAGAAAATGACTCAAATAAAAGGTACTTTTCAGAATTACCTGAAGTCTCTAATACCCCTTCTATTACAAGTTAGTCAAAAATGAGAAAGCCATCGACAGAACAAAACTGTAATATCAATAAATATATTATAAGAAACCAGAACAAAGATCATTCTCTCACTATTGCCGAAAACCATCCTGGCACTAGTTCCACGCTACTACAAAGCAAGATCTGACGAAGCGTTGAGTCATCCCTATGAAGTTCCCCAACTCGACTGGTCAACGTGTAGACGAAAGACCTAAACCCTTCGCTCCACAAACTCTATATTTGTACATACAATTCATTACTGTCTAAAGCACATCTGATAGAATTTAAAGAGGCTGTTTCGGAGATAAAGTATGATATAACTGGACTTGCAAAAATAAGAACGGGCTATGGCATATTTGAAAAGAATTAAAATGGAAATGGGCAGGCCATATCGCACAAATGAACAATGCAAAATGGACTAAATCAGTTACTACTTGGTCTGGCCCCCTGTAAAAAAGGAAAAGAGGTAGGATGCTGGAAAGATGGTCGGATGAAATTAATAAGATTGCTGGAAAGAATTGGATAACAACGGCAAAAGACGGAAAAAAGTGGAGAAAAATGGAAGAGACAATGCAAAATGGACTAAATCAGTTACTTCTTGGGTGGGCCGGCTCCTGGAAAAAAGGTAGGATGCTGGAAAGATGGTCAGATGAAATTAATAAGATTGCTGGCTAGAATTGGATAACAACGGCAAAAGACAGAAAAAAGTGGAGAAAAATGGAAGAGACAATGCAAAATGGACTAAATCAGTTACTTCTTGGGTGGGCCGGCTCCTGAAAAAAAGGTGGGACGCTGGAAAGATGGCCGGATGAAATTAATAAGATTGCTGGCTAGAATTGGATAACAACGGCAAGACAGAAAAAAGTGGAGAAAAATGGCAGAGACAATGCAAAATGGACTAAATCAGTTACTACTTGGGTTGGCCAGCTCCTGGAAAAAAGGTGGGACGCTGGAAAGATGGCCGGATGAAATTAATAAGATTGCTGGAAAGAATTGGATAACAACGGCAAAAGACAGAAAAAAGTGGAGAAAAATGGAAGAGACAATGCAAAATGGACTAAATCAGTTACTACTTGGGTTGGCCGGCTCCTGAAAAAAAGGTGGGACGCTGGAAAGATGGCCGGATGAAATTAATAAGATTGCTGGCTAGAATTGGATAACAACGGCAAGACAGAAAAAAGTGGAGAAAAATGGCAGAGACAATGCAAAATGGACTAAATCAGTTACTACTTGGGTTGGCCAGCTCCTGGAAAAAAGGTGGGACGCTGGAAAGATGGCCGGATGAAATTAATAAGATTGCTGGAAAGAATTGGATAACAACGGCAAGACAGAAAAAAGTGGAGGAAAATGGAAGAGACAATGCAAAATGGACTAAACCAGTTACTACTTGGGTTGGCCGGCTCCTGGAAAAAAGGTGGGACGCTGGAAAGATGGCCGGATGAAATTAATAAGATTGCTGGAAAGAATTGGATAACAACGGCAAAAGACAGAAAAAAAGTGGAGAAAAATGGAAGAGACAATGCAAAATGGACTAAACCAGTTACTACTTGGATTGGCCGGCTCCTGGAAAAAAGGTGGGACGCTGGAAAGATGGCCGGATGAAATTAATAAGATTGCTGGAAAGAATTGGATAACAACGGCAAAAGACAGAAAAAAAGTGGAGAAAAATGGCAGAGACAATGCAAAATGGACTAAATCAGTTACTACTTGGGTTGGCCAGCTCCTGGAAAAAAGGTGGGACGCTGGAAAGATGGCCGGATGAAATTAATAAGATTGCTGGAAAGAATTGGATAACAACGGCAAAAGACAGAAAAAAAGTGGAGAAAAATGGCAGAGACAATGCAAAATGGACTAAATCAGTTACTACTTGGGTTGGCCAGCTCCTGGAAAAAAGGTGGGACGCTGGAAAGATGGCCGGATGAAATTAATAAGATTGCTGGAAAGAATTGGATAACAACGGCAAAAGACAGAAAAAAAGTGGAGAAAAATGGCAGAGACAATGCAAAATGGACTAAATCAGTTACTACTTGGGTTGGCCGGCTCCTGGAAAAAAGGTGGGACGCTGGAAAGATGGCCGGATGAAATTAATAAGATTGCTGGAAAGAATTGGATAACAACGGCAAGACAGAAAAAAGTGGAGAAAAATGGAAGAGACAATGCAAAATGGACTAAATCAGTTACTACTTGGGTTGGCCGGCTCCTGGAAAAAAGGTAGGATGCTGGAAAGATGGTCAGATGAAATTAATAAGATTGCTGGAAGGAATTGGATAACAACGGCAAAAGACAGAAAAAAGTGGAGAAAAATGGCAGAGACAATGCAAAATGGACTAAATCAGTTACTTCTTGGGCTAGCCGGCTCCCTGGAAAAAAGGAAAAAAAGGTGGGACGCTGGAAAGATGGTCGGATGAAATTAATAAGATTGCTGGAAAGAATTGGATAACAATGGCAAGGCAGAAAAATGGCAGAGACCTATACTCGTCGAGAGGTCCCTAATATTTTTTTTTCTCTTTAATCTAATTATTTAATACGTACATGAGTTAATTCTTAATATGTAATGAAACTTATTTAAACTATATTTTGAAAATAATACTTAAAATTAACTTGTATAGTTCGTCACTAAGAATGAAATGTGCAGAAATCTTATTATTAAGGAAATAAATAGCTTTATTATTATATTATAAACTTCATGTAACAATGTGTCAAAGTCAAATTGACAGTTGAACGACCACACAATCCACATTGATACATTTTGATCACAATCGTAATGACTGCGGTCGTCAATTGGAATGATACAGTGAGCATTTCGAGTGTTGCGATAGCCTAGTGGAATGTACTCTAGATATCGTGCTCGCTTACAGCACATTCTCGGTGTGTATACATTTGCTAGTAACGTAGCACAGTCTGAGCCATTTACTAGTAGCGTAGCACATGCTGCTTTTGCTGCATTTTTATAGAAAGCCCAAGATATACATGTTTTTGTACTGGCAGCCGAAAAGGAATTGGGGCACTTCCATTTTATGAAACAAATCATTTTAAAAAAAATGTGAGGAAAAACGGAAAAGAGGCACATAGACAAAACTAGCATGCTCACAGTAAATGATTTCAGACTTGTTCTCTGCCCCACCACATACCGCATCCTAATAAGCACAGAAAAATAGTCCGCAGTGCGATTAACTAGCGTGCTCTTTTACGAGCATCTCCTTTCGTGTACATTTGCTAATTGTTTGCTGCTAGGTAGCATTGCTTGAAAGTAGCATGCTTTCTTGCTACTAAATAACAGGTATACCAGGCCTTAAGCACAAACTACTTAAGATTTAAACAACATTTAAGCCTGAACTAATACTGTGGTAAAATGCCAAATCTCTATATTTTTATTACATTTCTTCATTATTCTTCATGACATTATATCCCATCGAAGACTTGGATCTGCTTCTGATTATCTTCCATCTCACATGACCCAACTGGTTTACCTACCTAGTTGTTAACTTATGAATAATCTTCTACCATAGCATCATTCAAACATGCTCTTTTAGTTCTTCGACATGGTCTAGACCTTCCTAGGTTTGATGCAAAGATTTTTAGTGCCTTAATATCATCAGTCAACCTTTGGATATCCTCCAACTATTTTGTTCTTCTAAATTTTATATAGTCGATGACGATGGACGAATTTGAACCACATTGTTTCTTTAAACCTTTAGTAATAAATATACAGTCAAAAATATACTAATAGTATAATTTTATTTACTGGTAATTTTAGTTGATTCAACTATTTCAATCACTGTTCTTAATTGATACTAAATTTTAAGATCTTCAAATTCATCTCAAAATTCTCTATTGTCCTAGGTTTGTAAGTTAGTTTTATGTACTCATATAACTTTGTCTATTGGTAATTTGATGTATTGGTTTATCTAGGGGTAATTTTAGTTGATTACACATCAACTAACATTACCACGAGTCGTCTACTTCAATCATTATTTGTAAATTATTCTAATCTTTAGGATCTTCAAATTCACTGTTGCTTTAGATTTGTAAGTTAGTTTTATGTACTCATATAACTTTGTTTTATTTTTGTGTTAGTTTTATATACTCATATATGATTATACTTCAACTAAAATTACCATGAATCATCTACTCTAATCATTATTTGTAAATTATTTTAATCTTTAGGATCTTCGAATTCACTGTTGCTCTAGATTTGTAAGTTAGTTTTATGTACTCATTTAACTTTGTCTTTTGGTAATTTTATGTATTGGTTTGTTTAGTGGTAATTTAATTTGATTATACTTCAACTAAAATTACCACGAGTCAGCTACTTCAATCACTATTCATAATTGATTCTAATGTTTAGGAATTTCAAATTCATCTTCAAATTCATTATTGTTCTACGTTTGTAAGTCAGTCTAGTGGTAATTTTAGTGGATTATACTTAACTAAATTTATCACGAGTCAGCCACTTCAATCATTATTTGCAATTGATACTAAACTTTAGGGTCTTTAATTCATCTTCATATTCACTACATCTTTAAGTTAATTTTATGTACTCATATAACTTTGTCTATTGGTAATTTCTCATACTGGTTTGTCTAGTGGTAATTTTAGTGGATTATACTTTAACTAAATTTATCTCGAGTCAGCCACTTCAATCACTATTTGTAATTGATACTAAACTTTAGAGTCTTTAAATTCATCTTCATGTTCACTACATCTTTAAGTTAGTTTTATGCACTCATATAACTTTGTCTAGTGGTAATTTCTCATACTGGTTTGTCTAGTGGTAATTTTAGTGGATTATACTTTAACTAAATTTATCTTGAGTCAGCCACTTCAATCACTATTTGCAATTGATACTAAACTTTAGAGTCTTTAAATTCATCTTCATGTTCACTACATCTTTAAGTTAGTTTTATGCACTCATATAACTTTGTCTAGTGGTAATTTCTCATACTGGTTTGTCTAGTGGTAATTTTAGTGGATTATACTTTAACTAAATTTATCTTGAGTCAGCCACTTCAATCACTATTTGCAATTGATACTAAACTTTAGGGTCTTTAAATTCATCTTCATGTTCACTACATCTTTAAGTTAGTTTTATGCACTCATATAACTTTGTCTAGTGGTAATTTCTCATACTGGTTTGTCTAGTGGTAATTTTAGTGGATTATACTTTAACTAAATTTATCTCGAGTCAGCCACTTCAATCACTATTTGCAATTGATACTAAACTTTAGGGTCTTTAAATTCATCTTCATGTTCACTACATCTTTAAGTTAGTTTTATGCACTCATATAACTTTGTCTAGTGGTAATTTCTCATACTGGTTTGTCTAGTGGTAATTTTAGTGGATTATACTTAAACTAAATTTATCACGAGTCAGCCACTTCAATCACTATTTGCAATTGATACTAAACTTTAGGGTCTTTAAATTCATCTTCATGTTCACTACATCTTTAAGTTAGTTTTATGCACTCATATAACTTTGTCTAGTGGTAATTTCTCATACTGGTTTGTCTAGTGGTAATTTTAGTGGATTATACTTTAACTAAATTTATCTTGAGTCAGCCACTTCAATCACTATTTGCAATTGATACTAAACTTTAGAGTCTTTAAATTCATCTTCATGTTCACTACATCTTTAAGTTAGTTTTATGCACTCATATAACTTTGTCTAGTGGTAATTTCTCATACTGGTTTGTCTAGTGGTAATTTTAGTGGATTATACTTTAACTAAATTTATCTTGAGTCAGCCACTTCAATCACTATTTGCAATTGATACTAAACTTTAGGGTCTTTAAATTCATCTTCATGTTCACTACATCTTTAAGTTAGTTTTATGCACTCATATAACTTTGTCTAGTGGTAATTTCTCATACTGGTTTGTCTAGTGGTAATTTTAGTGGATTATACTTTAACTAAATTTATCTCGAGTCAGCCACTTCAATCACTATTTGCAATTGATACTAAACTTTAGGGTCTTTAAATTCATCTTCATGTTCACTACATCTTTAAGTTAGTTTTATGCACTCATATAACTTTGTCTAGTGGTAATTTCTCATACTGGTTTGTCTAGTGGTAATTTTAGTGGATTATACTTTAACTAAATTTATCACGAGTCAGCCACTTCAATCACTATTTGCAATTGATACTAAACTTGAGAGTCTTTAAATTCATCTTCATATTCACTACATCTTTAAGTTAGTTTTATGTACCCATATAACTTTGTCTAGTGGATTACCACTAGACAAACCAGTAGTTTTCCTACTGGTTTGTCTAGTGGTAATGTTAGTTGACTACACTTTAACTAAATTTATCACTAGGCTGTTCAAATTCAATCAGTATTCATAATTGATATTAAACTTTAGGATCTTCAAATTAATCTTAAAAATTTTTCCAACTGCCTACAGTCACCAAAGAAAAAACTTGAAAATTAGCATTATCACTAGAAGTTTATAAAACATCAGGTAATTTCTATCGGGATTAGTCGAGTTTTACGTTACATTGGTTAACAAAGATTAATTAATTAAAAAAAAGTGATTATCAGATATAACGATTGTAAAAAATGTTAAAGTTTGGACGAAACATAAACGACACTTACTGGTCAGGGAAGAACGGAGCATGCGTTAGAACTGAGGCACGTGCGTATGCGTGCGGCGCGTGTCGCGGCTCACCCATGTATCGCTCCGTGTACGCCGTGTCATATAACTGCCAACTGGTGACGGGTGCGCCAGCCACACACGCACGGAACACGCCGGGTCGCGTCGCCAGTCCCAAAAGTGAGAGGTAGCCACCTGACAAACAGATAATGAACCTATATTTAAACTGTCTCACCTCAAAAACTTGCACAATATACGCTGATTTTTTACGTTTCGTAGCTTCATCATCTCCATCTGTCCATTCATATTTCACAACAATGGTATTGTTTACTATGGTACTTTTTCACCGTAGCTCATAAGACCGATTGCGATTGACTTTTACAGGAAGGCGTAGTTGTATCAAATCGTTTGTCAATAAAGACGTGTTTTAAAATGAAATTGAATATTTTTTGATATAGCATCTCCCTCGCACATCGCTAAGGTGCTTTGCAGTTGTGTGTGTATTAATATACTGCATATGTCAAAAATATGGTATAATGACATTTAGTAAATAGGGTAACACTTTAATTGAAAGTTATTTTGGGTCACTTGATTGACAGCCAAGTTATTTGTCTCATGGCAGAGAAAGATTAACCCTTTTGCCGTGGTCATTAACTCTAGTTAACGAAATGTTTTAGCGATACAAGCACGTTCACTTAACGCGATGCCACATTTCCACATCTAAACTTAACATGTTACAGAGGGACAACTATATAAAAATCCAAACTCTCAGTGCTTTCAGTCTGGCCATTGCTTATAGATAATTCATTAGTGCAGTGATGTAATTATAAACTTCGTACAATTTCATACAAAATTTAAACTTAAATTGTTTTATAAACTAAATGACTGACATAAAAAAAAAACCTTTTTAGCCGAATAGTCTTAGTGTTCATTAATGCCATATTTAAGATAATAGCGACTAGTTTGATAGATTGATAAAATATCATCTTTATTATGAAATTTCAAACGTGTAATAGTACATAAAACTATCTTAAACGTAGCACAGTCTGAAATTTCGAACTTGTATGAGTACATAAAACTAACTTAAAGATAATAGCGGTTAGTTTGATTGAATATCATCTTTATTATGAAATTTCAAACGTGTATGAGTACATAAAACTATCTTAAACATAGCACAGTCTGAAATTTCAACCGTGTATGAGTACATAAAACTAACTTAAAGACAATAGCGGTTAGTTTGATTGAATATCATCTTTATTATGAAATTTCAACGTGTAACGTGAAGCTTCATAAACTTTTTTATCATTTCGGACATATTTTTGGTCTTAAATATATATTTTTGTTACATCACGTAATTGCGTAAATAGTAGAAACAATTTTGCTACATATGTGGTAACGTGAGCCAAAGTGACAGTAACTGTAACGATGAAGCAGCCAAAAGTGCCCAAAAACCGAGCATTTAGAAACTGCTTCCTTCTATTATGTTGGAATTATAATTAAAAACCAAGACAAATCGGTTATTAATTAAAAGACAATACCACATTTTAGTTGCAGTACTTGTTCTACTAATTTGCTCAAGTAGCTTAACAAGAAGAAACGTTTACTGCCTTTTGATGTTCCTATGATGTAGAGGAAACCTATTAATCATGTGAATGACTG